>BMAC01000470.1:616258-640400 GCA_014905375.1 Phtheirospermum japonicum
TTTTAAAACATAAAACCAACATCAAGACTTTTCATTCCCCTCCTCGTTTCCCTTTCATTCGATATCTTCATTTGTACCTGAAAAACACGTCGTTGATTTGGGATGAGCTCAACGTACTCAATAGTTACACCGACATACCTCATGCAAAATTATACAACTCACAAATAGCACAATTAACCATAGAATTCATAATTTTAACGTAGAAGACAGTTGACTGCAGCTAAAACGCGGCGGGTTTCCCCGATGACCCTTTTCCTCGGTCATAGGCACTTAAGGCCCCTGGTTTTAATCATTGGATATAGCACGCTGGGATAAACCCAATGACCCTTTTCCCCGGTCACGGACAACTTTTGCGGTCCACGCATTCTTAAATTATTTAATAATTAAAATAGGAATTTGTTTTATGGCGACGAGCTTGGGACTAGAATTATATTTTTAATGCATGAAGAAAATTTAAATAAATAAAATAAAATGCATTGGATTACGGATGTTACACCCGATCCAGATATATGGGCCATTACACGACAATTCTCAAGTCCACATATGCCCACTCTTCCGGTCACGTTCCTTGATAAGTGTGGGGTAGTTGATTCGGTTGTCTCACGGACGGAGGAGGCCGTGGTTTAAATTCTGAGTATTTTCACTCCTCTTGTCCCCCTACCCTTTACTTCAAAATAATCTTGCAAGGAGTGGGTGTATATGGACTTCATCAAGGCCACGGTCGAACGAATTTGTTTGGATGATTGGAGCATTGAGGAAGATATTGATCAGGATGTCAATATTGAGGAGTATTGTGAGGATGAGCCCCTTGTTCCTAATGATGAGCCCGTTGTGCCTCTATGTACCCAAGACTTGTGTGAAGAAGTTTGTTTATGGGTCGTTAAGGGCAATGATGACTTCTTAGAGGGGGAGGTGGGGGTTATTGATGATAAGATTAAAAAATTGACGATTTCTTAGAGGGGGAGGTGGATGTTAGTGATGCTAAGATTGAAGAGCTTGAAGAGTGCCTTGAAGGGAGTGGTGATTTGTTCAAGCTATCCTCCAACGAGGTCGAGAGGAGGCACAAGTCTGAGCTTAAGCCCCTTCCACATCCCCTCAAGCGTGTTTATTTGGAGAAAGAGGAGAGTAAGCGAATCATCATCTTTGGCAATCCGGAACGAGAAGAGGAGGAGGGGTCGATTGAAGAACTTAAAATTCGTAAGGGTGCAATTGGTTGGAGACCCGGAGTGATAAACGGAGCTAGCCCTTGGACTTACTTGCATAAACTCGTCTTGGAGGATGATGCCCAACCACCTCAAGAACTTTAATGGCATTTAAATCAAAATTCTAAAAAGATAGTGGAAGACGAGAAGGTGATCGAGGATGAAAAGGGAAAGTTATTGGCCACAAGGGCTACGACGAGATGGAGGATGTTGATCGATTCTAAGAAGTTAAATGTGGATATCAAAAGCGAACGTTTCCCTCCCCCGTCGCTCGATCACATGTTGGAAAAGATAGCTGACCATTACTCCTTTTGTTTTTCGGATGAGTCGTCGGGTCACTTCGAAACCACAATTCCACCCGAAATTCTTCCCGAGGTGACTCCTACTTGCCCAATAGGCATACTAGCCGGCCAATATATCTATTGGATCTTAGACAAGGTGTCGGGTCACTTTAAGACCACAATTCCTCCCGACAAAGAGGAGATCGTTTTGGTGGACCCCCCCGTGATCTTTCCACCTTGACCAAAAGGGAGTACGTCAAGCTAAAGACGTTAAACAAGCGCTACATGGGAGGCAACCCATGGGTTTTCTATCCTTTTCTTATTTTTCTTATTTTCATTTTCATTTTATTTTATTTTTCTTCTTTCTTCTTGTAATTTAGTGCATACCCCTTCTTTCTTTGCATTAATTAATGTTTTTGAGTTGGTGTAGGTGCAATCTTGGAAGGTTGGGAAAGAGGGAGATCGAAAACGTGGTTTTGGCTACACTGTTGCAGTCGATCAACTGTGTCCAGTCGATCCGACAGGTGCTCAGTCGATCGACTGCCCAATCGACTGCGCTTCTCCAAATCGACTGGAGGACAGTAGCTCAAGGACGTCAAGCGTCAGTCGATCGACTAACCTGAAGTCGATCGACTGCCCAGTCGATCAACCGAAAAGTAGTCGATCGAATGCCCCACTTGCCTAGCCCAGCGATTTTCCTATAAAAGGCCAGTCGATTTCTCTCCTCCTCACCTTTTGACTGCGCAGCAACAACTCTAAAAAAACAAAAGAAAAAAAAGAAAAAAAAATGAGAAAACGGAAAAGAAAAGAAGAGGGAGACGGCAGCCGATTGACTTGGTGCTGATTCGTTCCATTTTGCGCGGGAAATTGTCTTTAAGTTTCCGTCTTTAACACATGAAATTCGGGGTTTTTTGCAGTTCGTCCTTTTAAATCCGAGTAACTCCATGAGGTAATTCACTAGAACCGACGTTTTGAATCATTGATTCTTTGATTGGTTAAGATTGGGGGTGCTTGCGTTTCAATTTTCCTTCGAATTCCTTGTTTTGAAATTGTGCCTACCAAGTGTTCGAGGAAATGCCTCAATGAACGTTCTTGTTTGATTTCCCCTCGTTTATCCATTTTTAGCATTCGCTTTGATTCTTGAAACTCTTAAAACAAATACCTCATTCTTTTCGCCTGCTCCTAACTCCATTTCCATGGCCGACTATTCCGACGACGATGCCCCCTATCCAAACCTTGCTACGCCGCCCCCTTTCCTATTTACTTCGAGGCTGAGGGGGAACTTTTTCTAAACCTCTCCCAATGGAACTTTGCCATTCCGCGTTATGTCACCCTCGATTGCCTCGACGAGTGGGTGGCAAACGGAGATCATCACGGGCTTGGGACACGGGTGCTAAACTTCATCGATGCGTTGGGCGCCCGATATTTCGCATCTCTCCGAGCACCGGCCTACCGTGAGTTAATGCTCGAATTTTTAACCACTAACCGGGCCCATGAGTTCTCGAAATTAATGGTTCTTCTCGGAGGAAGAGAGTATCAAATCACCCAAGAGGTGCTCCAAGCGGTCCTCGGGTTTAATTGCGAGGACTTGTGGGACGAGTGGCCAAGGGAGTTTGCCCTGACACAATTTTGGGCATCGATCACGGGCGAGTGAACCAAACTTTTGTGCCCCCCAATTATAGATTTTTAAATTAAAACACTTAAGTTTGCTCTCAAGAGTACGAGGAACTTGTAGGGTGATGAGTTTGACTCGAGTCGTATCTCTCGAGGAAATAACTATTCGGTCTTTCGGATGTTTTTCTCAATTTACGAACTAAAATAAAATACATGTACATTTGGGGTTTTAAAAGATGTTGAGTTGATCATTATAGCCAAAGCAATAATTAAACTAAGGATGATTAAACTAATTATTCTAAACTATATTATCAACTACGAGCAATAACGATGATTAAAATCTAATTAACGAATCTAAGAGCATGAACACAAGAAATTATCACTAAGCAATGTATCATATGAATCTAAGAACGATTAACTAAACATAAATCAATCGCGTAAGTAAACTAAATTAATCCAATATCCAATATCGAAGCATGAAACGATTAAACTAATTAAACTAGAATTAACTAAGTGATTAATTACGAAATTAACTACGTAACTAACTAAGAGTTTAGAGTACTTATTGGAACTAAGAAAAGCAGTAAAAGGCTCCAGCTATTCCAGAGTTGCACGCCGATCTTGGGCGAAGATTGAATCCCGAACGCGAATTCGATGTTTCGGACGCGTTGTTCTTCGATCCTTGATCTCTGTCTTCAAATTTCGTTATGAGATGTGGAATTATGTTTATTATGAGCTAAGAAACCCTAGGTAGTCGTGTCTTTCTTGAAAAACCGAAATATGGAGGGTATTTATAGATATAACTTGTCTTGGCGCGCACAAAACCCTAAAATCGCAAAACTGGGCCGTCGCGTCGACGGTGCATCGACCGACGCAGGTTGGGTCTCGGCGTCGACGCGGTCTTGGTGTGCGCGTCGGCTGGGCGGGTGCGTCGACTGACACGTGCTTGGATCGACACTTCAGAAAGTTGTGTCGACCGACGCCTCTTCAATCAACGCTTCAGAATGTTGCGTCGGCTGGGCGTCGATTGTCCCATATCATGGCTTGCGTCGATGGAGCGTCGACGGAGCGTCGATCAATGCGACAGATAGTCCATCTCAATTTCTCGATCTTTTTGCTACTCGTTCACCGAAAAGCTCATTCTCCTATTCTTGAACATCGAACTTCGTCTATTACGCGCTGAACTCTTCCTGTTACTTAGCTGTAAGGTGAAAAACAACGAAATATCACCTATTTACATCAATTATGATTAAAATACGATAAAATAAGCTGGAATCATAATAATACGAAATTACGCTTAAATCATCCAACTTATACCAAAAATAAATAGAAAAACGAACTAAAAAGCTAATAAAATAAGGACAAATCCATGTTAATCAACTACCCCACGCTTAATTGGTTTGTTCGTCCTCGAACAAATGATAAATTCAAAGTATAACTAGAATGAAAATAAGTTCAAGCAAGAGTGGTGCTATGCTACATACATAATTTAAAAAATATAGATACAAGTAACGCAACGTCAAGCACTCCACCCTTATTTCATTATCGCTTCAAAAACAAATTCATGCATCCTCTCAAAGGGAAATATATAGGGGTGATCACTCAAAGCACTCAAGCAGTTACTACATAGGACGTGTATACACTCAAATCATATAATTACAAGCACAATAAATAAGCACAGAAAACCAATCTCTTTTCAATCGCAAATTAAGTGTGTTGTCACTACTAAGAATCAGAAAAGGTCTTCGCGGGTTGTAATGCAAGGCTCTTTGGACGGGTATGGAATATATAAGTCGTGTGGCTAACTCATGATCAACCATGATTAATAACTCACTCAACCTATCCTAAACACGAAGCAGTAGCTTCACCTCGTACAAAAGAAAAACCTCACTAAACACTCATAACATAGCCTTTTAAATATAGGCTATTTCCCAACTCGCAAACCGTAACACTGACTTGAAGCTCAGAAACCACTTAATCACAACTCTATTGCCTCTTAAACATAAGGCCTCATAAAATAAATAATTCGACTCAAGCCTTTATAAGTGCGTAGACAATTAATCAACATATCCACCATCCTATTATTTTCTCTTTTTTTTTTCTCTTTTTTTTTAAAAAATTCCCCCTTTATTATTTTTTATGGGGTATTATTTTTTTCTCCTTGTTGTTTTTCTTTTTTTTTTTTTTTTTTTTGGATGGTGGTCCTAGATTATAAAAATTCATAAAAATCAAAAATTCCTAACAACATCTCCAAAACACTAATAACCAAGAAAAAATAGCGAACGCCTACCCCACGCTTTTAATGGGTAAGTAGGGGTTGACTCAAAAATAAAATCACTCATGGATATAGGCATGGATTATTTGGCTTTGATTGGCTTATTCGGAATTTATAGTGGCTAAAAATATATGGATATGGCCGGAATAGGGTTTTATATGCGCCATAACTTCATTTTCAAAGTCGACTACACACAGCGGTTTCAAAGAGATATCAAGACTGAAATTTATTCAAGCACATGCAAAGATGATAATCACTCAGGCTACTCACTGGCTTTTTGCATGAAAAAGTTTTGAATTGAAGCTGCTTTTTAGGTTTTGCGAAATCAATTGCGTCCAAGTACCATTTTACAATATATATAAATAATAATTTTTAAAATTTTATGCACTTATACACGCTCAAATACGAGAACAAATAATCATACATAGTCAACTTCGACAGGCATGCCATACAAACATAATTTAGCGCAGAAATAGCAATTAATCACGCTTAAAAATAATGCATTTCAAAACAAAGACATCAAATTGCACTTTCTTTTAAATATAAACCATACTCAACCAACCCCTTCCCTAAAAACTTGGTAATCTCCTGATTGTCATAAATATAAAAGAAAATAAGAGCAAGGGAGAAAAAAAAAGTCCCTGAAAATTCGATGGTCGAGTCTCTCCAAAAATGCTTGTGCAATTAACCTCCATCTCAGACCTCGTGATTGTATTGTACCAACAAACAAAACAAAACAAACAAATAAACCACGATTGCGATCAATTGCTACACGCAAGTGCCCGGTGGCACGTCCTTTGGGAAATGAAACAGCCGAATTGCGGCTCAACGTCGTAAATGTTGCCGGACTGCGGCTAACTTGGGTCGGATTGCGACCTCGATCGATGAAAATTAAACGGTAGACGCTACTAGCCGTAAGCTCATCGTTATCCCTGAATGCTACATTTAGTGGTAGGTTTAGCGGTTGATCGTCATCATTAATGCCTTGAGTGGAACTAGCGGTAGGCCTTGAGGTAGCGAGCTACCGTTATATAACCGTTGTCCAGAATAAGCAATTTATCGTATTTTCAGCACATCAACACACACATAAATGTACCACGGCAATTGACACAATATAAAAAGACAAAAATAAAATAAAAGAAAATAAAGAAAAGAAAATGAAAACTAACTAACGCTTGGGTTGCCTCCCAAGAAGCGCAACATTTAACGTCATATGCTCGACGCAATTTGCTTGATCAATTCCTAGCTCGTGGTGGGTCCACGAACTCCTTCTTGGTACGATCACGATTCTTCATATAATCCTTGAAATAGAGCTTAAGTCGATGCTTGTGGACTTGGAAACTATATTTCTCACTCTCATAGTATAGTGTGGCTACACCATACTCATCCATCTCCTTTATTAAAAACGGTCCACTCCATGAAACTTTAAAATTGGTTGGATCAAACTTACGATCGGAATTATACGTAGTTGACCAACCTTGAAATTCTTGTTAAAAACTTCATTCGAATTCTTCTTCTTCTTTGTCCAATCCTTGCTATTAGCCTCGCCCTTTTTCTTCGTACATTTAAAATTCTTGTAGGGGTCAAGGAAAACACTTCTTGAACGATTATACGATGGCTTCGTCTCTTCTCTTGGCTCAAACTTCGAACGATCTCGTTGTGGTCTCAACTCCACTTTTGGCTCATTTTTAGGCATGTTAAACTTCATGGGCAATCCATCATCAAATGCCTCGACATTATCAAACTCTTTGATCGTGCCGATGCTCAGGAATTCATTCACGCAAAAATCCACTAAATCAACAGTAGAACATTCGTCCTTTATAAATGGTGCAGGAGTCTTGTGAATATCTTGAAGTGAAAACGTCACCGTTTCGCCTAAGACGGATATAGTCATCCTCCATTTGTTTACGTCGATCACCGTGCACGTTGTAGACATGACTGGACGTCCTAACAAATTGGCGTGTTCTCGATTCTCGCTTTGTACGTCACCAACATCCATAATGACAAAGTCGACCGGCACTACTAGCTTGTCTACTTGTACTAAGACATCCTCTACAATCCCCAAAGGTAACCTTATCGTTCTATCCGCCAATTGTAACCTCATCAATGTCGGTTTCAGTTGTCCAAGGTCAAACTCCTTGTAAATTGAGTTGGGCATCAAATTTATGCTATCTCCAAGGTCAAGCATTCCCCCTGCCGTTTGTCCATTCCCGAGAGAAATATTTATGCAAAAACTCTCGGGATCCTTCTCTTTGGGTGGCAATGGTGTCTTAAATATTTCACTAACCTCCCTTATCAGAGCCACATGTTGATTTGCAGCCAAACGCCTTTCCTTTGATGCTAGCTCCTTGAAAAACTTCACAAATGCTGGCATTGTCTTTATCACCTCTATCAAGGGAAGGTTAACATTGACATTTTTCAATAAGTTATATAGCTCCATGAATTTTTTATTCTCCTTGGCCGGACGTAGGCGACTTGGGAAAGGAACATGATCATAAACAGTCAACTTCTTCGGTGGTGCATTTAAGGAATCGATGGGGTCTTCAGTTGCTGTCGAGCTCGGCCCCGAAATATTTGGATTTGAAGATTTATGCATTATATTGGCCGACTTGGTCCCATCTACTTGTGGTTGGGTTTCGGCTTCTTCCTCGTCATTCTCCTTTTCTAGCTCGATGCCGTTATCCACTACTTTTCCGCTTCTCAGCACATGAATAGCCGAGGCTTGTTCAGTTTGGCTTGGGAAAGTGTTTTTCTCCTTCTTCGATGACGCCATGTCAGTTGCCAATTGTCCTACCATTATCTCCAATCTTCTTAGTCCTGATGAATTTTCAAGAGTGCTTTTGGCCATTTCAGTCATCATCGTTCTCAATTCATTCATATCGTCTCGAACTCCCCTCATTTCCTCCTGAACATGTGTGAGGCTGTCTCGGTTCCGAATAGTTTCGGCGACTTGGTTTTGCTGCCAGACTAAAAGTTGATCATTCGACTGAACTGTAGTAGGAGTTTGCCCTTGCACTTGTAATTTATTCGGAGGCGGTGCTTGCGTATATGGTAGTGTAATGCCCAAACTTTTATTTCTTATTATGTTAAGCCCAATATTTTTTTTAATTTAAATTCTATTGTTTCAAGACCACTAAGCCTAATATTCAAATCCAATTGAATTATTTTTAATTATATTATTTTGATTTTTACTAAAGCCCAAATTCAAAGCCCATGCATCAAAAACATATTTTTATTTTTATTTATACTTCAAAATATATAATTCTAGCCCCAAGCTCATCACCATAAATGAACTTCTAATTTTAATTTTAAATATCTACGAATTCTATTTAGTCGAATTAAAAATTCGGCTACCAAATAAATTATATATATATATATTTCGACTTCTAAAAATCACTATGATTTATTTAATTGATTTAAGAATTTCTATATAATAGAATTTCTAGTGCGATTGTTAATTATATTTTAAAGACTATTATATTGTAGTTGTATCTATGTAAATTATCTCAAATTATTTTAAAATCATGTTATAATCAAATTAATAGATTTTAGTTTTAAAATAATTTAAATTTCTAAAATTATTATAATTTATTAATATTATAGTTATTTTAATATTTTAAAATACTATTGGGTCGTTCACGAAATTATTGGATTTAAAACTTAAGTGTCTTTGGGTCGACTCATTTCGGACTTTAAAAACGAGCCCAATGACTAGCCCGAGTCCCCTAAATCTAAGCCCTAACTTTCCAAAATTAAAAACTATTTTTGGTTTATAAGCAAAATCCCAAACCCACTCCACTTTTCCCACAACCTTTTCTGTAAGCAGCCGCAAGAGGTAAAAAAATTTAATCTGGTGTTTCTAGAAAAAAATTTTTCAAGAACATAGTTCGTTTGATCCATATCACGGCAGCCATCGTGACCGAATCGGCTGCCGATTCCAACCACAAACCCCAATCATCCATCGTCGTCAACTACCAAATCGTTCCCAGCCAAACCAATTCCAACTATTCGATTCCAACCCCAACACCAGCCAAATTCTCGCCACTGCCTAACGCCAACCYGAACCAAAGCCCGGTTCACCAATTGACTGCCTCTGTTCACCAACGCAGCCGCCATAGCCATCCACTCTCGAAATCTCTACCACAAACAGTCGCCATCGATTCCAGTCGGTCTGAAACTGTAGCCAGATCGCCACCCCCTATACCTTCGGTCATCGAGAACTAGCCAGCAAACCCACGACCCCAAGTTGCCATCGCTGACTTCTAGTTCATCGAGCCGTCAACGTAGGAGAACCATCACCGAGTGGCCCCACAAGGAACCAGCCGAGTCGCTCACCCTGCCAAAGTCATCACCACCACTCCAGGCCGAAAAATCAAACCAACCGAAACCAACCCAAAACCAACGTCATCCATCGCCACCACCAAACCATTGCCGTCCAACAATAACCAGCCCGATCGAGACCCAGAAACCACCCCCGGCCACCATCAAACCCATACGCCAACCCACGACCCCAGCCCCTTCACCGCTACGCCGCTGCCCGGTGCCCTTAATTTTTCTGGTCCGACGCCGGCCGTCCATCGAGGCCACCTCACAACATCCATCGCGTTTGTCGCTGTAGCCACCGTTCGCTGGAATTGGAGGAGATGGGCCGGCCGATTTATGGTTTTGGAGAAGAAGGGGAGAAACGGGAGAGACGCCTGATAGCCACCGTCCAATTTCCGACGCCGCTGCCCGATGCCGTCCATCGAGGCCGTCTCTCTCCGCCGCTGCGGGTTGTCGCCGCCACCGACACTGCCTCTTTCCTGCCGCCGCTAGCCATCGCCTCCGCCACTGTATCCCCAGCGCGGAGCCCATCCAGACAACCATGACTCCATCCCAACCACCACCTTGCTGCTAACGATAACCGGAAATCCGATCCACCGCCACCGTTCAGCTGCCGGCGACGATCGACCACGGGAGAGGAACCTGCGTTGGCCGATTTCTGCAATTAGGGAAAGAAGAAAGGGAAACAAAGGGGCAGGCTGATGAAGATTAAGGGCTGAAGCCCACCTTATACTCCAACCTTTTTCCAGATTTACAAATTGACCCCAGTCCTCTTTCCCATCTTTCAATTTGACCCCAAAAACTTTCAAGTTATCTTAATTTTACCCCTCCAATTCCAAGGACCCTACTAAAACAACCTTATTGGCCTTGTTTTCCCTTACCGGACGTTCGATTTATGGCTATGGTTTAATTATATATTTTTTATTAGTCCAAATCTATTTTTCAAAGCAAGTTCTAAGATAAATTATTATTTTAATGTAGGAAACGAGGGATCTYAAAAGTAGAATTTTCAAGCACGAGCATCTAACTTCGCATTTTCACGAAACGCATTCAAAGGTGGATGATTCTAAACTCTTTTCAAAACTATGTTTGTCTATGTTAAATGCAATTATATGAATTATCTATGTCTCAATGCAACATTCCATAGTAGCTTTCGAGCTACAATGATAGTGTGTTGTAGCCATTCATTTATATGATTTCTTCTTAACATTGCCGAACGTGTTCTATGTTTGACTATGTTAAATGCGATTGTATGAATTATCTATGTCTCAATGCAACATTCCATAGTAGCTTTCGGGCTAAAACAATAGTAGCTTTCGGGCTAAAACAACAGTAGCTTTCGGGCTAAAACAACAGTAGCTTTCGAGCTAAATCTATGGTTGGCCAACATCTATGAACGACTGACAGTGTGTTGTAGCTATTCATTTATGGTTTGTATGATTCGTGTTTAATATTGACAAACAAATCCCCACTGAGCGAGTTGAAAGTTCACACCCATTTTTATCAAACTTTTCAGGTTGAGGAGTTGGATGTGGTACGAGGCGGTGGATGCGAAGATGCTATTTTTGATGTTATTTTACTATCTTTTTCATGAATCGATATCTTAGTTTTATGTCAAATTTAAAAAAAAAATTTTGAGATATGTGATTTTATTTAAGAATCTGTGAAAAGTCAAGTACTGCTATTTTGATTCATTATGTGAATCTCCCGTTTTTATTCACGCTTCCGCTCAATTTTTATTGTGATTGTGATTTATTAAAAACTCATGCCCTTGTTTTTGAAAGTTTTGTTTATGAAAAATCAATTTTTTACACTTTTTGAAATTGGGGCATGACAGGTAGTCTTTGCCCGGGATGTTGTTGGTTCGAATAGTACTGGATGGCATTGACGTCCCCTCGTTGTTCGTTGTTGGTTGGACACATATTTTCTAAGTGTTCGGGAGATCCACATTTGTCACATGTCGCTACAGTATCCTTTGAAGAAACTTGGTTCATTCGTGGGGCTCTCGATGCTGCTAATTCTTCATTTAAGTACTTCCCTGATCATCTCCTTGATCGTTTGACCATCTCTCACCAAAACCTTAACTCCTTCTTCTTTATCTGTCTCGATGGTGGAAACTTCATTTACCTTTAATTTACGAGGTCGTGAGTTGGTTTGTCTCGACTTCTCGCCTTGCTTCTCCAACACTCGTCTCACCTCGGTGGCCGTCAAATCTCCGAAGTCTCCCCCTACTGCTATCTCTACTTCTCTCTTTCCATTGTCCAACAACCCATCAAAGAAAAATTGGTTCGTCATTTCGGGGGAGTAGTTATGGTGGGGAGAAGCTTGCAAAAGCATCTTATAACGCTCCCATGTTTCATGAAATAGCTCCCCCTCCAATTGTTCAAACGTGGCTATTTGCCTTTGATTATGCCCCGTGGTTTGTGCTGAATAGTATTGATTTAAGAACTTCTCGCTTATCATCTCCTAATCAGTTAATGATCTTGGTTCTAAGGATAGTAACCAAGTTTTTGCCTTGTCTTTCATGCTATAGGGGAAGCAGATCATTTGCATCTCCTCCCGGTTAAGGCCATGACCTACAAATCTTCCTACTTCATTGATAAATTAGTTTAAAAACGCTAAAGGATCTTCATGGGCATTTCCGTGAAAAGTCGGGAGTAAATTAAGTTGATGCGATTTAATCTCTACTCCCCTCGGAGTTGGTCCAAGAACAATAGCAGACCCATAAGGCACAACCTTTGGACGTGCTAAATCAAGCTGTCTAGGTGGTTGAGGTGTCTCGGTGCTCTCTCTCGATGATAGGCACCCTCATAATCTCCTTCGTAATCTTGATCGTCGAACCTTTCATCTACAAACTCTCGTCGAGGGATTAGTTTGTTAGGATAATCTTCAAACACTTTATCGTCATGTTGAGCGTTCCTTCCTCTATTTCCTTGTCTTAGTTGTAGTGGGGCCCGATTATTTGGTGGTTGGTGTGACCTCCAAGGTATCGCGGCTCGCTTCCATACTCTCCCCGACGTCTTCGTGGAGATTGGAAAGGTAGCTCAATGTTTAATGCATCGAACAACTCATTGTGATCATCCTCATGATTTGCTCTTCTAGCCATATCTTCGGGAATTTCGTCGCACACGAAATCAGTTGCTGTTGAAGAATCGTCCTCGGGAATAAAAACAGGTCTTTGTATTGGTGGATTCGAACAATGGATGTCGTCAATGAATGGTACAAGGTCGCGGTGAAGTGATCGCCTTCCTTGCATAAACTCAACAATACATCAATGTACCAAATGGCAAAGACCAAGTGCGAAAATAAACTAAATAAATAAAAATAAAAAGAAACTAAAAATTTAAAATGAAAAACATCCTATATTCCCACTCGTTGCTTCCCCGGCAATGGCGCCAAAATTTTGAACCAAACTTTTGTGCTCCCCAATTATATATTTTTAAATTAAAATATTAAGTTTGCTCGCAAGAGTACGAGGAACTTGTAGGGTGATGAGTTTGACTCGAGTCGTATCTCTCGAGGAAACAACTATTCGGTCTTTCGGATATTTTCTCAATTTACGAACTAAAATAAAATACATGTACATTTGGGGTTTTAAAAGATGTTGAATTGATCATTATAGCTAAAGCAATAATTAAACTAAGGATTATTAAACTAATTATTCTCAACTATATTATCAACTACGAGCAATAACGATGATTAAAATCTAATTAACGAATCTTAGAGCATGAACACAAGAAATTATCACTAAGTAATGTATCATATGAATCTAAGAATGAGTAACTAAACATAAATTAATCGCATAAGTAAACTAAATTAATCCAATATCTAATATCCAAGCATGAAATGATTAAACTAATTAAACTAGAACTAACTAAGAAATTAACTAAGAGATTAACTACGAAATTAACTACGTAACTAACTAAGAGTTTAGAGTACTTATTGGAACTAAGAAAAGCAATAAAAGGCTCCAGTTATTCCGGAGTTGCACGTCGATCTTGGGGGAAGATTGAATCCCGAACGCGAATTCGATGTTTCGGACGCGTTTTTCTTTGATTATTGATCTCCGTCTTCAAATCTCGTTATGAGATGTGGAATTATGTTCATTATGAGCTAAGAAACCCTAGGTAGTCGTGTCTTTCTTGAAAAAATGAAATATGGAGGGTATTTATAGATATAACAAAACTTGGCGCGCACGAAACCCTAAAATCGCAAAACTGGGCCATCGCGTCGACGGTGCGTCGACCGACGCAGGCTGGGTCTCGGTGTCAACGCGGTCTGGGTGTGCGCGTCGGATGGGCGGGTGCATCGACTGACACGTTCTTGGATCGACGCTTCAGAAAGTTGCGTCGACCGACGCCTCTTCAATCGACGCTTCAGAATGTTGCGTCGGCAGTGCGCGGCTGGGCGTCGATCATCGCATATCATGGCTCATGTCGACGGAGCGTCGATTGACGCGACAGACAGTCCGTCTCAATTTCTCGATCTTTTTGCTACTCGTTCACCGGAAAGCTCGTTCTCCTATTCTTGAACATCGAACTTCGTCTATTACGCGCTGAACTCTTCCGGTTACTTAGATGTAAGGTGAAAAACAACGAAATATCACCTATTTTCATCAATTATGATTAAAATATGGTAAAATAAGCTGGAATCATAAAAATACGAAATTACGCTTAAATCATCCAACTTATACCAAAAAAAAAATAGAAAAACGAACTAAAAAGCTAATAAAATAAGGACAAATCCATGTTAATCAGCGGGCAATGCACCTCTCGATATCAAGCCTCGGCCATTACCGACTTGGCACTATTGGACGTGTTCAAGTTTTTCGCTCACGTCGTGATGGAAAAACACGAGAGCACCAACCTCACCCTAGATTAAAAAATTGACGATTTCTTAGAAGGAGAGGTGGAGGTTAGTTATGCTAAGATTGAAGAGCTTGAAGAGTGCATTGAGGGGAGTGGTGATTTGTTCAAGCTAGCCTCCAACGAGATCGAGAGGAGGCACAAGTTCGAGCTTAAGACTCTTCCACATCTTCTCAAGCGTGTTTATTTTGAGAAAGAGGAGAGTAAGCGAATCATCATCTTTGGCAATCCGGAGCGAGAAGAGGAGGAGGGGTCGATTGAAGAACTTAAAATTCATAAGGGTGCAATTGGTTGGAGACCCTGAGTGATAAACGGAGCTAGCCCTTAGACTTACTTGCATAAAATCGTCTTGGACGATGATGCCCAACCACCTCAAGAATTTCAATGGCATTTAAATCCAAATTCTAAAACGATAGTGGAAGACGAGAAGGTGATCGAGGATGAAAAGGGAAATTTATTGGCCACAAGGGCTATGACGAGATGGAGGATGTTGATCGATTCTAAGAAGTTAAATGTGGATATCAAAAGCGATCGTTTCCCTCCCCCGTCGCTCGATCACATATTGGAAAAGATAGCCGGCCATTACTCCTTTTGTTTTTGGGATGAGTCGTCGGGTCACTTCAAAACCACAATTCCACATGAAATTCTACCCGAGGCGACTCCTACTTGCCCGATAGACATACTAGCCGGCCAATATTTCTATTGGATCTTAGACAAGGTTTCGGGTCACTTTAAGACCACAATTCCTCCCGACGAGGAGGAGATCGTTTTGGTGGACCCTTCCATGATCTTTCCACCTTGACCAAAAGGGAGTACGTCAAGCTAAAGACGTTAAACAAGCGCTACATGGGAGGCAACCCATGGGTGTTCTATACTTTTCTTATTTCTCTTATTTTCATTTTAATTTTATTTTATTTTTCTTCTTTCTTCTTGTAATTTAGTGCATACCCCTTCTTTCTTTGCGTTAATTAATGTTTTTGAGTTGGTGTAGGTGCAATCTTGGAAGTTTGGGAAAGAGGGAGATCGAAAACGCGGTTTTGGCTACACTGTTGCAGTCGATCGACTGTGTCCAGTCGATCCGACAGCTGCTCAGTCGATTGACTGCCCAATCGACTGCACTTCTCCAAATCGAATGGAGGATAGTAGCTCAAGGACTTCAAGCGTCAGTCGATCGAGTAACTTGAAGTCGATCGACTGCCCAGTCGATCGAACGAAAAGTAGTCGATCGAATGCCCCACTTGCTTAGCCCAGCGATTTTCCTATAAAAGGCAAGTCGATTTCTCTCCTCCCCACCTTTCGACTGCGCAGTAACAACCCTAAATAAACAAAAGAAAGAAAATAAAATAATGAGAAAACAAAAAAGAAAAGGAGAGGGAGACGACAGTCGATCGACTTGGTGCTGATTCGTTCCATTTGCACGGTAAATTGTCTTTAAGTTTCTATCTTCAACACATGAAATTCGGGGGTTTTTTGCACTTCGTCCTTCTATTCTTAATCCGAGTAACTCCTTGAGGTAATTCTCTAGAACCGACGTCTTGAATCATTGATTCGTTGATTGGTTGAGATTGGGGGTGCTTGGGTTTCAATTTTCCTTTGGATTCCTTGTTTTGAATTTGTGCCTACCAAGTGTTCGAGTAAATGCCTCAATGAATGTTCTAGCTTGATTTCCCCTCGTTTATCCATTTTTAGCATTCGTTTTGATTCTTGAAACTCTTAAAACACATACCTAATTCTTTTCACGTGCTCCTAACTCCATTTACATGGCCGACTATTCCAATGACGATGCCCCCTATCCCAACCTTGCTACGCCGCCCCCTTTCCTATTTACTATGAGGCTGAGGGGGAACTTTTTCTAAACCTCTCCCAATGGAACTTCGCGGTTCCGCGTTACGTCACCCTCGATCGCCTCAACGAGTGGGTGGAAAATGGAGATCATCACGATTTTGGGACACGGGTGCTAAACTTAATTGATGCGTTGGGCGCCCGATATTTCACATCTCTCCGAGCACCGGCCTACCATGAGTTAATGCTCATATTTTTCACCACTTACTGGGCCCGCGAGTTCTCAGAATTAATGGTTCGTCTCGGAGGAAGAGAGTATCAGATCACCCAAGAGGTGCTCCAAGCGGTCATCGGGTTTAATTGTGAGGACTTGTGGGACGAGTGGCCAAGGGAGTTTGCCCTGACACAATTTTGGGCATCGATCATGGTCGGGCAAGGCACCTCTAGATATCATGCCTTGGCCATTATCGACTTGGCACTATTGGACGTGTTCAAGTTTTTCGGTCACGTCGTGATGGGATAACACGAGAGCACCAACCTCACCCTAGATTAAAAAATTGACGATTTCTTAGAGGGGGAGGTGGAGGTTAGTTATGCTAAGATTGAAGAACTTGAATAGTGCTAGAGGGGAGTAGAGATTTGTTCAAGCTAGCCTCCAACGTGGTCGAGAGGAGGCACAAGTCCGAGCTTAAGCCTCTTCCACATCCCCTCAAGCGTGTTTATTTAGAGAAAGAGGAGAGTAAGCGAATCATCATCTTTGGCAATCCGGAGCGAGAAGAGGAGGAAGGGTCGATTGAAGAACTTAAAATTTGTGAGGGTGCAATTGTTTGGAGACCCGGAGTGATAAACGGAGCTAGCCCTTGGACTTACTTGCATAAACTCGTCTTGGAGAAAGATGCCCAACCACCTGAAGAATTTCAATGGCATTTAAATCCAAATTCTAAATAGATAGTGGAAGACGAGAAGGTGATCGAGGATGAAAAGGGAAAGTTATTGGCCACAAGGGCTACGACGAGATGGAGGATGTTGATCGATTCAAAGAAGTTAAATGTGGATATCAAAAGTGATCGTTTCCCTCCCCCGTCGCTCGATCACATATTGGAAAAGATAGCCGGCCATTACTCCTTTTTTTTTTGGGATGAGTCGTCGGGTCACTTCAAAACTACAATTCCACCCGAAATTCTACCCGAGGCGACTCCTACTTGCCCGATAGACATACTAGCCAGCCAATATTTCTATTGGATCTTAGACAAGGTTTCGGGTCATTTTGGTGGACCCTCCCGTGATCTTTCTGTTATGACTATAAGGCAGACCGTTGCCGGCGAGGGTGAAATTGGACAGGAATTGGACGAAATTGGGGCAAAGGGACTGATTAGGGTTGAAGACGGCATTTTTGATAGATATGAAGGCGACCCCGATTTGAAGGTAGAAAAGGAGCGGGTCGACAGGTTATCAAGCAGGAAGGGCGAAACGGGTTGGGCAAAGGAATCGGGCTGACTTGTTGGGCTGACTGGGATTTATTATTTGTTGGTCCTGTAAACCCAATAGGTTGCTTCAATTAATTAATTACACTTGGGCCTTTATCTAGTTTATTTATCTGATTTTATGTTGCTATTAGGTCATTTTGATGTAAAATGGTCCCCCCCTTCCTATGTATAAATAGGGGAGAAACAAATTGTGGAGGCTATGCAATAAGATTACATTATTCCTACCTACCATCTATCCTCCCTAATCTCTATTTTCCTTCCCTTTCTCTTCGTTTCTCACTGTTTCATTACATAAAATTAAACCAAAAATTAAAAAAATTTATTAAAAATTTCAAAAGCTTAACAAGTGGTATCCAGAGCCCACTTTCATTGGCCATGGCAAAGGCACGCGCTTGAAGGATCTGCAAGAAGCACAAAGAAAATCCGAAATCAATTTCAAGACAGAAACCCAAAAGAGAGCAGCAAAAGACCAAGAAACTCAAGAACAATTCAATGGGATCAGAACAGAGATGCAAGAACTAAGGACAGGTTTTATTAATAAACTGGATCATCTCACAAAAACCCTAGCCACTATGCAGCTGCAACTCCTWAATATGAGCATGGGCAAAGCCACAGTTGAGGAGGAATCCATTCTGGGATCCCCTTTTTCAGAACATACCCATGAAGGCTCTCAATCCAGAACACAGTCATCAACAAGAGGCAGGATAATAACAGAACAACAAAACCCTTACATCCTCATTCCCTTACCAAAAATTGACTTCCCCAGGTTTGATGGTTCAAACCCTAGAGCCTGGATCCTCAAATGCAAGGGGTATTTTAGATTAATACCTAATATACCAGAAACACAAAAGGTTACACTAGCTACCATGTACTTTGAAGGGAGAGCTGCACAATGGTTCCAGAATTTCAACTCAGGTGAAACTGACCTCACATGGCAACAATTTGTAGGGATCATTTCTGCTAAGTTTGATGAACTAAAAGAAGCAAAAATCATTGGAGAATTTAACAATCTAAAACAGAGGGGTTCATATGATGAGTATGTTGAGAAATTTGAAGAGCTAAGAGCCTGCATCCTTATGCTAAATCAGAGGGGGTACACTGAAGATTATTTTATAGCAAGCTTCATCAGTGGGTTGAGTGAAGACCTACAGGCTTTTGTGAACATGTTTGAGCCTGACTCCCTCCAACAAACCATAGAGCTGGGAAGAAAACAAATGCTAACCCTGGAGGCAATTACCAAGAGAGTCAAGGGCCCTAACAGGAATTTCAATCCCACATCTTACCCTAACCAGAGAGGAACTGTATCCAATACTCTTAATGGTTACAAGCAGGCTCCTACCAATCAAGGAAAACCACCCCCAAAGTTACTCACCTCTTCAGAAATGGCTGCAAGGAGAGAAAAAGGGCTTTGCTACAATTGTGATGAAAAGTTTGTGGTTGGACACAGGTGCAAGAACAAAATTAATTACATGATAATGACTGAAGAAGAGGAATTAACCTACTTAGACTCAATTCAAAACCATGAGAGACCTGAAGTGGAGTTGGAGCCAGTTGAAGAAATACAGATGTCACTCAATTCCATTGCAGGGGAATTTAGTCCCACAACCATGAGGTTTGTGGGGTATTGTGGGGACAAATAGTTACATGTGTTGCTTGACACTGGAAGCACATTGAGTTTCATTAAGGAATCAACTGCTAAGGAACTAGGGTGTGAATTGGGGGCCACTAAACTTATTCTAGTTAAGGTTGCAAATGGACAGAGGTTATTGAGTTCCCAACAGGCTACAGGGTTCACTTGGAAGATGTAGAATTACAGGTTTAAGTATCACCTGAGACTCCTTCAACATGAAGTCTTTGACCTCATTCTGGGAGGTGATTGGTTGAAAGAAAATACCCCCATTGAGTTAGACTATGAAGACATGTCAGTCACTGTTAACTTAGAAGGAAGAAGAACCAGATTGAAGGACCTCACTGACTTGGCCCATTGCCAGCTCATCACTGAGCATTCTCTCTACAGGATGTTACATGAGGACCTAGAGGAACAAGTGGAAGAAGTTTATGTGTTACATGCAACTAAGCAGGATTTCAAGGAGGATAAGGAACTAACAAGTTTACTGGAGAGGTATGAGGATGTTTTTAATGAGCCAAAGGGCTTACCCCCTAGGAGGGGGGTTGAACACCAAATAATTCTCAAACCTGGGAGCACACCTAAACATCAGTATCCCTACAGAGCTTCCCACAACCACAAGGAGGAGATAGGAAGGATTGTACAGGAATTGCTAGAATCAGGAATGATACAAAACAGCAGGAGTCCTTTTGCATCTCCAATTTTGTTAGTGAAGAAAAAAGATGCAACATGGAGAATGTGTGTTGATTACAGATATCTAAATGAGCTGACTGTGAAACATGACTATCCTATCCCTATCATTGTGGAGCTGCTAGATAAACATTCAGGGGCCAAGTACTTCTCTAAGATTGATCTAAGGCCAGGGTATTTTTAGATATTAATGGATCCACAACACAGGTACCTAACTGCATTCAGTACTCATCATGGCCACTATGAATTTCTGGTAATGCCCTTTGGACTGTGTAATGCACCTGCAACATTTCAATCTCTAATGAATCAAGTTTTCAAGGGATGCCTGAGGAAGCATACCCTTGTGGTTTTTGATGACATTCTTGTTTATATAAAAGAGTGGGAGTCACATTTGAGGCATCTGGAGGAGGTACTAGACCTATTGAGGAAGAACACTCTTTATGCCAAAAGAAGCAAATGCCATTTTGGACAGAAACAGGTTGAATATCTAGGGCATGTAATCTCTGAGGAGGGGGTCTCCACTGACCCACAGAAGGTTGAATGTATGGTAAACTGGCCTAAGCCAACTACTGTTAAGCAATTGAGAGGGTTTCCTGGGTTGACTGGTTACTACAGAAAGTTTGTTAAGGGGTATGGAATTATTTGCAAACCACTCACAACTTTTCTAAGAAAGAACCGATTTAAATGGGGAGAGGAAGCTGAGAGTGCATTTAACAAGTTGAAGGAAGCCATGATTTCAACACCTGTCCTCACATTACCTGACTACACTTAGCCTTTCATACTTGAGACTGATGCTAGTGGTTATGGAGTAGGGGCAGTACTGATGCAACAAGGCAGGCCTATTGCCTACATGAGTAAAACACTATGTCCTAAGAATCAAACCCTATCTGTGTATGAGAGGGAGTTTCTTGCTGTCCTAATGGCCATTCAGAAGTGGAGATACTACCTCTAAGGGCACAAGTTCATTATCAGAACTGATCAACAGGCCCTCAAGCATCTGTTGGATCAAAGGGTGATGTCTCCTATGCAGCAAAGGTGGATCACCAAGCTTTTGGGGCTTGACTATGAAATACAGTACAGGAAGGGTATAGAGAATAGAGCTGCAGATGCTCTATCTAGGAGGGAAGATACTGGAGATAGATGTGAGGCCATCACACTTCTAATTCCAGAGTGGGTAAAGGAGGTGATAGCTATGTAATAAAATACAAGCTGCAAAGAGCATAAACCCTAATTTGCTCCAAGAATAGTCAATTAATGGAGGGGTTATAAGATATAAGGGTAGGCTACTGATTGGACAGAATGACAAACTTAAGAAACAGATATTGTCAATCATGCATGAATCAGCCTATGGAGGTCACTCAGGAGTTAATGTCACTTATAAGAGGTTGAGGGGTGTTTTCTTCTGGCCTAAGATGAAGAGAGATGTTATCAAGATGGTACAAGCATGTGATGTGTGTATGAGGAACAAACCAGATAGAGAGGTCCATCCTGGGTTACTACAGCCTATACCAATTCCTGAACAGGCTTGGACACACATTTCTATGGATTTTGTGGAAGGGTTACCTAAATCTGGGGGAAAGGATGTGATATTGGTGATCATTGACAGATTTACCAAGTATGGACACTTTATAGCACTCTCACACCCTTATACAACAGAATCTATAGCTAAGCTATTTTTGGACACCATATACAAGCTACATGGATTACCAGTGAGCATCATATAAGACAGGGACAAGGTTTTTACTAGTTCATTTTGGAAGGACTTGTTCAAGATGTTGGGGACAAAACTTAACCTATCAACAACTTACCATCCTCAGACAGATGGGCAAACAGAAAGATTGAACCAATGCCTAGAGACCTACTTAAGGTGTATGAGAAGTGCTGCACCAAAACAATGGTTCAAATGGATATCCCTTGCAGAACATTGGTATAACACCAATTATCATACAGGGCTAAAAATGACCCCTTTCCAGGCACTATATGGGTATACTCCCCCTCTCCTATCTACAATACCTTACATGGATGCAAGCAATGCAGAAGCCAAGGATCTAATTCAGCAGAGACAAATTATGATGAAAACCATGAAGGAAAATCTAATGCATGCCCAAAATCAGATGAAAACTAATGCAGATAAGACTCGGACAGAAAGAAACTTTGAGATAGGGGATAAAGTTTACCTGAAGCTCCAGCCCTATAAACAAAACTCCTTTCACCTGAGAAAGAACTTAAAGCTCGCCTCCCGCTACTATGGGCCTTACACTGTCATTCAAAAGGTGGGGAAGGTAGCTTATAAGTTGGACCTACCAGAGGGATCGAAGATACACCCCGTGTTTCACGTATCCTTATTAAAACCGAAAATTTAACCAAAAATCTCACCTTTGGAAGAGCTGCCAGAAACGGATGCCGATGGAATTTTCCGACTCAACCCCAGCAGACTCTTGGATAAGCGCACCACTAATCGAAAAGGAAAAGAAATTGAGCAAATTTTGGTGAAATGGATAAACCCTAAATTGGAATTAACTTCGTGGGAGGATGTGAAATTCATGGGTAAAAAGTTTCCTACTTTAGATCCTTGCGGTCAAGGATCTGTTAATCAGGGCGGTATTGTTATGACTATAAGGCAGACCATTGCCGGCGTGGGTGAAATTGGACGGGAATTGGACGAAATTAGGGCAAAGGGGCTGATTAGAGTTGAAGACGGCATTTTTGATAGATATGAAGGCGACCCCGATTTGAAGGTAGAAAAGGAGCGGGTCGACGGGTTATCAAGCAGGAAGGCCAAAACGGGTTTGGCAAAGGAATCGGGCTGACTTGTTGGGCTGACCGAGATTTATTATTTGTTGGGCTGGTAAACCCAATAGGTTGCTGCAATTAATTAATTACACTTGGGCCTTTGTCTAGTTTAT
Organism: Phtheirospermum japonicum; assembly: GCA_014905375.1. Lineage (NCBI taxonomy): Eukaryota > Viridiplantae > Streptophyta > Magnoliopsida > Lamiales > Orobanchaceae > Phtheirospermum > Phtheirospermum japonicum. The sequence goes on from BMAC01000470.1 coordinate 639,311, forward strand.
TTATCTGATTTTATGTTGCTATTAGGTCATTTCTATGTTAAATGGTCCCCCCCTTCCGATGTATAAATAGGGGAGAAACAAATTGTGGAGACTATGCAATAAGATTACATTATTCCTACCTACCATCTCTCCTCCCTAATCTCTATTTTCCTTCCCTCTCTCTTCGTTTCTCACTGCTTCATTACATAAAATTAAACCAGAAATTACAAGAATTTATTAAAAATCCCAAAAGCTCAACACTTTCCATCTTGACCAAAAGGTAGTACGTCAAGCTAAAGACGTTAAACAAGCGCTACATGGGAGGCAACCCATGGGTGTTCTATACTTTTCTTATTTATTTTATTTTATTTTATTTTTCTTCTTTCTTCTTGTAATTTAGTGCATACCCCTTCTTTCTTTGCGTTAATTAATGTTTTTGAGTTGGTGTAGGTGCAATCTTGGAAGTTTGGGAAAGAGGGAGATCGAAAATGCTATTTTGGATACACTGTTGCAGTCGAACGACTGTGTCCAGTCGATCCGACAGGTGCTGAGTCGATCGACTGTGCTTCTCCGAATCGACTGGAGGACAGTAGCTCAAGGACTTCAAGCGTCAGTCGATCGACTAACCTGAAGTCTATCGACTGCCCAGTCGATCGACTGAAAAGTAGTCGATCGACTGCCCCACTTGCCTAGCCCAACGGTTTTCCTATAAAAGGCCAGTCGATTTCTCTCCTCCCCACCTTTCGACTGCGAATAAACAACCCTAAAAAACAATAGAAAAAAAATAGAAAAAAAATGAGAAAATGGAAAAGAAAAGGAGAGGGAAACGGCAGTCGATCGACTTGGTGCTGATTTGTTCCATTTTGTGCAGGAAATTGTCTTAACGTTTTCGTCTTCAACACATGAAATTCGGGCTTTTTTGCACTTCGTCCTTCTATTCTTAATCCGAGTAATTCCTTGAGGTAATTCGCTAGAACCGACGTCTTGAATCATTGATTCGTTGATTGGTTGAGATTGGGGGTGCTTGGCTTTCAATTTTCCTTCGAATTCCTTAATTTGAATTTGTGCCTACCAAGTGTTCGAGGAAATGCCTCTATGAACGTTCTTGTTT
>BMAC01000470.1:652667-676252 GCA_014905375.1 Phtheirospermum japonicum
CGAGGAGGAGACCGTTTTGGTGGACCCTCCCATGATCTTTCCACCTTGACCAAAAGGGAGTACGTCAAGTTAAAACACATACCTCATTCTTTTCACGTGCACCTAACTCCATTTCCATGGCCGACTATTTCGACGACGATGCCCCCTATCCCAACCTTGCTACGGCGCCGTCTTTCCTATTTACTCCGAGGCTGAGGGGGAACTTTTTCTAAACCTCTCATAATGGAACTTCGCCGTTCTGCGTTACGTCACCCTCGATCGCCTCGATGAGTGGGTGGCAAATGGAGATCATTACAGGTTTGGGACACAGGTGCTAACTTTATTGATGCGTTGGGCGCCCGATATTTCGCATCTCTACGAGCACCGGCCTACCGTGAGTTAATGCTTGAATTTTTCACCACTTACCGGGCCCTCAAGTGCTCGGATTTCACGGTTCATCTCGGAGGAAGAGAGTATCAGATCACCCAAGCGGTACTCCAAGCGGTCCTCGGGTTTAATAGCGAGGACTTGTGGGACGAGCGGCCAAGGGAGTTTGCCCCGACGTAATGTTGGGCATCGATCACGGGCTGGCAAGGTACCTCTCGATATCAAGCCTTGGCAGTTACCGACTTGTCACTATTGGACGTGTTCAAGTTTTTCGCTCACGTCGTGATGGGGAAACACGAGATCACCTACCTCACCCTACACGAGGTCTGCGTGCTTTGGTGCTTGGTTCACGGGCGTCAATTTCCATTCTATCCGTTATTCCATGCCGGGATTCGGGGAATTATGAAGACGAGAAGCGGGAGTGTATCCTGGGTCAGAATGGGGCCCATGATGACTATGATATCCCATCATTTCGGGTTTTACCCAGAGGGAATTATGACTACGATCGAACCGATTGAGTTGGGATGTAAATTTCTGAAGATCCCGAGGAACCCCCAGCTCCCCTGCCTCCTTAGTCAAGAACGAGAGGAGGAGGACGAGTTGAATCGGCGGCACGATGAGGGAGTCGAGGCCAAAGAAGCCCCGAACACCAATTCGGGCATGCATTTCGACGCAAGCACGAGCCATGCGTCAATCCCACAATTTGGAGGTCCGTGCACCGGGCTGGGTCCCGATGTGGGTTGACATGAGTTCCAACGCCAAGTGTTTGATCGTTTTGATCGGCTCGACGCGGGGCAAGTTAGGGCACCGCGCCCTGCATAGCCGCCTCTTGTTGATCGAGAGCCGTATGCATCGAGATGAAGAGGAAGACGATGAGGAATATGAGGAGAATGACGAAGACGAGGAGGAAGAAGAAGACGAGGAAGCGAACCTCCAACCCCGATGTCGGAGACGTCATTGATTTTCTTATCCCTTTTGTATTTTTTTGGTTGCTTTGTTTTCATAAGACTTGAACTTTATTTTGGTTTGTATTATTTTGATTCGATTATGTTCTTTTATTTCTCATCTATCTCTTGAAAAATCCAAAAACATTTGAAAATCTAAAAAAAAAAATTGTATTGTTTTGTTTTTTGGTTTTACCTTATCATGATTTATGTACATATTTTCTTGTGTTTTAATTTCATGTGATTTTCTTGTATATATCTTGTTTCTGACTCCAACCTTGGAATAATTCATGTTCTAGACAAACTTACGTCATCACATTGACTGGAACATGGGCAGGAAACTACTACTGATTTTACGAGCAGGTCAATTCCAGGCGAAGGCCCTTCCAGATAAAACGTAACTCGCTTAGGCATTGTTGACAGAGAAAATGTACCTTTTATCTTCTCTCAACGATCCATCGAATCAGAAGCTATATAGGAGCCAATGGAATCAGGAATTTGCCATCTCAAACAAGAGAGAAAGAGAGAGATAAATAACTTTACCTTCCAATGAACAAATAGCTAACTGATGAATCTTGGTTTGCGATTTTTAGAGTGGCGTGCACATCAGCAGTGCCTTGAAGAGCCCCCGATATTCCAACCCAAGCAGTGACTGTGTAATTGGGCCAGCGGAAACTCGGTCGGTGATATCTTGCTCAAGGCCTTGCCAACTTTCTTTCCGGTTAGTAATAAAGGCAAAACGGTCGCTTAATTTAGCCGATAGGCCTTCGGGATAACCCGACTCCATGGATACCACAAGGCTGTCGCAGAAATTAGGATTGCACGAATGAAGTCCTCCAGAAAAATCATGGTTAAGGATTACATTAGTAGAAGGTGTGCTAATGGAATCTGTTAACTGCTCATTTGACTTCTGCCAGAAATGTCAAATTCATTTATGGAACTAATCTGCCAAAAAATTCTCTTCCAAGGGATTTCAAACCACGTTTTCACATAGACTAACAGCTCAGCGCATGATTACAAATAATGATACCAAAAAATTATTTCTCATTTAAAGATATAGTTAAAATTTAAAGCTTAGAAACTTGCTAAATAAATTTCAGCTACCTCTGACAATTCATGATAGCCCATTCACCACAACTGATAAAGTCAAATCTCCCAGCCATTAGAAACAGCACATCAGGTCTATGATCACAAATGAAATCTTCCCAAAACAAACTTGCTGGTATGCAATCTCATTGGCAAACACGAAGATAATTGAAAACTTATGCTCAACAATAACCCTGGAATCATCATTTTCTCAATTTTGAAATTAAGTCATACAATTATTTGATCCGAAACTCAGACATCAATCATCGAATTCCCAGGAAACAACAAAAACAAGGGAAAAGTACATTGAAAAACAAAGAGAAATAAGATAACAAAAGAGAAAGAAAAGATATTCCAGTCAATATTATAAAACTAACGAAGTTTCATGCATGTGTCAGCCAATGGAACTATTGAACACATATAATAACAAATATACAAAACAATCCGATAATCGAATCAAAATGAAGCTACCTGAAAACATCAGACAAAAAATCAAAAAGGTCCTAAATAAATTTATTTAAAAAAAACTATATTACCTCGAACTGAAGGTTAGCATCAACATTGCTGCTGGATAGCTTATCCATAATGTATCGTGATACCTAAACCCCAAAATCAAAAGATCAATGAATTTCTCTCGAACAAAATCCTTGAGTGGTAGTAATGTATTGCTCACGAAAGAAACTAGACAACTCTATCAAATCATTTATTATCTGAACACCTATCTTGAGTGGTAGTACATCAACCATAAAAAATATTTGCAGCGGGAAGTATTAATTTACCCACTCTTAGTATATCATCGTCGGTCAACTTAAACTCCCGCTTAGTCGTCTCAGTAGCATCCCTGTAAGTATTCATCAACAGATGGAAACAAGATCCTGAGTAGCATTCACAATATAACTATGGAATATTTTCGATGAATTCATACATTTTACGCATCAAATTAGAAAAAAAATGACAATCCCAAGAACAATTTTCCCACTCAAGATAGGAATGAGAAAATGTTACAAAAAGTCATTTTAAAAAACCAAAAATTTTAAAGTCAATTCAAAGTCTTGGAATTCCTGAGAACTTATTCTAAATCTGCTACAAATTTATATCGTCACAAATCTTATTATGAAGGAAAAGAAATCATAATATACCTGGGATGTTGAAGTCTGTAACCAATCATCATTTTGATTTGCATATCCAAGAAGCACCGAGTTATGAATGTCCAAAACATCAAATTCTTTTGTAAAATTAAGAACCAAATTCAGAAGGCGCCATAAACGCAATGCAACTAGGCAAAACTATGAGCTACGAAAATCGCAATGAATAAGTAAATAAAAAGAAACAAGAAGTTAAAAGAATGTAATAATAAAAATAAGAGCGAAGGGGAAAAAGAGATAATAGAAAAAACCTTGCGATAGGTGGTGACGCCGGGCTCAACCGTCCAACCAGCCTCGTTGCAGAGGGCCTTAAGCACCTCATTGCTGTCGCAGAGCATGAGGAGCGTGTAATTTCCGTAGAGGTGGAGTCCGCTATCGCCCTCCGCCGCTGGCTGTTCTCTCTCTCTTTCCACGTCGGCATCCGCATCCCTCCGGTCACCTGGAGTTTATACAGACATGTCAACAATCATATGACAAACATATATTAAACCAATATCAACCAATAATCTGAATTCATAATTCTAAAAATTTAGGTTAAAAAAATATTATTTACTATTTCCTTAATATTCAAGATTTAGATAAAAAAAATATTTTGGCAATAAGAACAGTGGCCTCAATAATAATATTACAAAACTTCATGGTGCATTTGCAGTAAGATCCTGAATTGCCATACCTGAATTGCAAAATCATAAAATGCAAAATTCCTAAACTCACCCAGCTGCTTCAAATCACGAAGTTTGCAACATATTTATAATACGTGGTAGAAAATTAGAATCAGCAAGATATGAAATAATAAAAGCAATACAACACTTAATCATGAACGGGAAAAATTAATAAACACCACGAGCTAGAAGCAGAGTACGTGTCATCATCCTTTACAAGAAGTATCGTCAACCCCATTTCTTTGCGTACTGCCTCAATCGTCTCACTTCTAACCAGACGACCCAATGCATCCGTTACACAGAACACATTTACGGCCTGTGCCCCCCTTGTCGTGACCTCATCCCGCGTAACCGACATACCATTGTCTCTGAATATGCGAGTAACATCAGACAGAAGCCCAACCTTGTACTGCATAATTCCAATCTTATTCCCTGCAAAAAATGCATATTATTAATAATAAATAAATAAAGATTATATTTTTCTTGAATTGACTAAGCAAGAGAATAACCAACCCACCTCGGACGCTCTCCTCTTAATCACTGCTTCGAGGTAATGAATGACACGTTGTCTCTATACTTCTGAACTAACCGGGCACCCATCCAAAGAAACGCTCATCTTTTCTTAATCACAATAATCAACAGTAAATAAAACTGATTGATTAACATATATCTACCACCTACTTCGTACAATGTATCTTTAAGAAAGTTAAGACTAAAATATGATATGATTCAACTATATATTTTTTTAGTGATTATATATATATATATATATATATATATATATACCCTAACATAAATAACTATATGAGTAAAATAAATCAAATTGACTTTCTCTTCACACGTAAAATTCAGGAAAGCAATAAGAAAATGATAAAATTAAACAAAACTTTAATGATCTATTTAAAAACCCAAGATAATAACAAAGGACGATGGAATTTTTCTCTGAGATTTCCTCATCAACAAGATAACCATGTGTGTGTGTAAACGCAAACACTACATATATTTGCTTTTAGAACTTAAGACTTTAAGTATATGAGATCATATTCATTATATATTAGCAAACAAAGAAATCGAAGACTCATAATCTAGATTATGTATTACCAGTTTAGTCTAGCACCAAATGAAACCCAGATACAATAGAAACAAAAAAAGTCATTACAGAAACAAATGAGAACCCAAAATTAATGGAACCCAATTAATCACATCAAAAACTAGATCTATTGCACCTAAGATGAAACTAAGCACCAAAAAACATATAAATTTTACCTTAGAAAGACCTAATTCGCAGATTAGGGCAATTTAAAGAGGATGGTGTGGTGTTCAGGAACGAACCGGAGAGTGGAGATTCGGTTAGTGCGGTAGCGGACTCGAAAGGGCAAAGACGCAGGAGGTGCGGTGGTGGCGTGACTTTATGATTGTTGGTGGTTATGGTGGTGGTTTCTGGTGGTGGCAGCGGGGCAGATTGTTGATGCGGTTGTGGTGGTAGGTTTTTTTTAGATACTTTTTTATTGGTCTCAAGATAATCAAAAGAGAAGGATTACCTTTTCAAGCTCATCTTGAATTTCTTGAAGCCTTTCGATGGGGTAGAACTAGCTCCCCGTCGATGTGCTCGGTCACATTTTCTCTTCCTCCGGCTCTCCCACTTTTTGCTTCTTCCCTTTGTCTGCCCCCATTTCTCTTAAAATTCCAATTAACTTTCACATGGGAAAAGAGAGAGTTTTAGGGCTTTGATTGGTTTTGGAGTTTTTAGGGCTTCGAAGGCTGGAGTGGTCGAGAGGCTCCAGCCATGGGTGGCGCTGGGAGAGGCCGTGGTGGATGGTGGAGGTGAGGCGGGAGAGGAAGTTGTCGGGGTGGCGATTGGAGGCTGGGATTCCGATTAGGGATTTGGAGAAAGGGAGAGAGAGAGAACATGCGGGTTTAGATTTTGGTTAAGAGAGAAGGCGGGTTTAGATTTTGGTTAAGGCAAAGTAAAAACCTAGTTGTAATAAATATCTCACTACCCGCTTCATTTAGCCGCTCAGCGCTGAAATTGTGAAAATATTTCAAATTTCAATTTTCTTTTTGAGAAAGACATTCAAGAAGGGTTTCTTAATACTGTTCTGGATTGAGAAACATTACATAACGGTATTAAAATTACTGTTCAGAAAAGTCTTTCACAAATAAGAATTTACAATCTAGAACGGTATATTATAAATACCGTTCTAGATTGATTAATAAATCCTGAACAGTATTTTCAATCTCGTTCTAGATTTTAATTTGTTTTTTTTAGATAGACTTTCTAGAACGGTAATTTTAATACCGTTCTGGAATATTCGCCAATCCAGAACAGTAATTAAAACACCGTTCTTAAAAGTTACTTTACATAACGGTATTTTAATACCATTCTGGATTGACGCCCATTTCAGAACAATATCGAAATTACCGTTCTAAAAAGTATAATTTCCAGAACGGTAATATAAAACCGTTCTAGAAAGTCGTCATTCCAGAACGGTATTTTAAAATACCGTTCTAGAAAGTGCTATCCAGAGCAATTTTAAAAATACCCTTCTGGATTGACTTTTTTTATCTGTTCTAGAATGCAGTTTCTGTATATATCACCCTTGTTCCGGCCATATCCATATATTTCATCTACTTTAAAAATCCCAAACGAGCCCCCGTGAGCCTATGTCCCATTTCTTGTTAGCCGAGCTCGATTTTAGCTCTTGTATCTTCATAAATTGTGAGGTAAGAGTGTATGATTAATTAACAAGAGTTGTGAGGGAAATCGATTGTGGGTTTCGGGTTTTGAGTTGCTTATACAAAAAAAAAAGGGAGAAAAAGAAAAAATAATACTCTAACACAAATCACGAAAAGTGATAAAAGCGTGCGTTCATGTGTAAAGCCTAATTTAAAGGCTATGTTTAGCGAAAAGAAGCAAATTCAAAAAGCTTCTAAGTGTTGTGAAATAAAAAGTCGGAAAAGCGTGTGAGAATACGAAGGGGTTTCGAATGAGAATTTGGTAAATTGGGAAGGGTGAAGCGATCATAAGCTTCGGATTTTATAAGTTAGGACTTTTATGTGTTATTGATCACGTTTGATCGTGTGTTAGCCACTATATCCAAATATTCCATACCTTACCAAAGAGCCAACATTACAACCCAAAATAAAGACCTCTTTTGATTCTTATTAGGTCATGTACTATGAGCAATTTTGAGCGTCCGATTTGTGAAATCTTGACAAGGTGCATGTATTGACCGACTTGAGCGTAAACACGTCCTATATACACTTGAGCGATTTGAGTGAACACCCTCAAATATTCCATTTGTGAGTAAGTCATTGATTTGGCTTGCATTTAAGAAAGAGTAATACGAACAATGCTTGACGATAGCGAGTTTATGTTGATACTTCCATCATATTAAATAAGGATAAGCACAAGGATTTTTCTTTTTACATAATGTTCATTGCACGTATACTCTTGATTCTTTTCGTTGTTCGAGGACGAATAAACTGATAAGTGTGGGGTAGTTATTTTGCATGTAATTGTTGTGTTTTTCCTAGTATTTTTAGTTAGGGTTTAGCGTTGTTTTTAGTCACTTTGAGTCGTTTATTCTTGTTCTTGAGTCATTTTCTTGTTAGTTTTCTTTTTGGATTTAAGAGTACGGTATGTGAGATGTTTGTGCTATTTTTGGGTTTTTAAGTTTGAATTCTTGTTTTGTAGGTGGCTTAAAGGACTATATTCGCTCGACGGATGTTTTAGACCGAAAAATAAGAAATTCGAGCCGAAAGCAGTCCGGATCGACTGAAATGCTTCTCGATCGACCGCCAGTCGATCGACTGACTCGCCAAGGATCAACTGAAAGCCCCCAAATCGACTGCAGGACATTAGTTTCCCCATTTTGGCAAGGCCGTTGATCGACTGACCCCCCTTTCGATCGACCGGTAGTCGATAGACTGTGCCCTAGTCGATCGACTCACATTCAGTCGATCGACTGTGATGCTGGGACTTCGGGTATTTTGGGCATTTTTTTACGATTTTTCCCCTACAAGCAACTATATAAAGCCTACATCTTGTAACTATGAAGAAATCACTCCCTTCCCAACCATAACTTGGTTTTAGGATCAAATTTCAATCAAGCTCTTGGATAATCTTCTCTCTTAGGTTTCAGATTTAATTTCAAGCTTTGATGTAATTTCTTTTCTAGATTTAGATTTATTTTCATGCTTGGCCTTGGGTTTGTAAGCCTAAGAAGAATCCAAATACTCCTTTGGATTGTTACTTTTGATGCAATTACATTCAAGCTTTGTTTCATTTCTTAATTCAAGTAAGTTTCCTTTCAATTTCATGTTTTATGCTTTATTTCCATGCTTTGTTCTTCATTTCCATGCTTGTTCTTCATGGTATGCCTTTTGTCTTAGCACCTTGAATTCAAGTTAGATCTTAAGAATTGGATATGGAATCAAGATGAGTGACACATCTAGATCATAGATCGAGTCTTAGATCGTCTTCATTTCAAGTCTTTCCTATGCTTTATTTGCAATTTTATTTTCATGCATAGTTTTAGGTTAAATCTTAGATCTACTCTTTGATGCTCATTATTTTCCTTAAAGTTTTAAAATTTGACGTCAATTTTCATTGCTCTTTGTATTCATGCTTTCGATTTATGTTAATTTGCCTTATTTAAGTTTTTATGCATAGTTGTACCTTGTGCCTGCATGCTTGTACTTGGTGAAACATTGCATTTTCTTGCTTATTTTCATTATTTCTTTGCATTTTCTATTTGAGGCACACAACGAGGCAACCGACCAACTTTCTATTTAAATTTCTAGGATAGCTTAGATAGGTTAATTATTTTATTTTCATTTTCCTTTTATTTTCAAAGTTTGAAACACATTGAATCCTTCAATTGAATCGAACTCCGATAATACCGAGCCATGAACTCGTTGATTTATTTTAACACCACGAAAAACTCTTCTAACACCACTCTCTCCCCTATGATCTGGTTACCCCCTTCTCTTAGCTGGGTTAAAATGAATACTTATGGCGGTGCTCTAGGTTGCACCGGGGAGTGCGTTTCAGCGGGCATTTTCGGTATGTGTCGGGGCTTTGTGAAAGGTGGTTTTTCGAGATCGTTTGTTCAGGGTTTTGCCTTCGAGGCTGAGTTGGAGGTCGTGATTGTAGAGGTTGAGGAGGCTGATCTTAGAGGCTGGAGGTGAGTTTGGTTGGAATCCGACCTTACTTATGTGATGGGCCTTTTTGTGAAGCTTTGTCTTGATGTCCCTTGGCGCTTCTTGGCACGATGGCATCGGGTACTATTCCTCACTACCTCAATTGATTTCACGGTTTTGCATGTTTATCGAGAAGGTAATCGCGTTGCTGATGCGCATTCCAAATTCGATTCTCCTCACTACGACTGGTGTTTATCGCCTCCGGTGTTTCTCTTAGATCTGGTGAATGATGATATTTTGGGAAAACTGATGTTACGTTCATCAAGGTAATTACTTGGGTCCCTCGAGTGGAAGCATTCTTTTAGTTCGGCAAAGGACCTTGATAGTGCTGCTTTATGGATCACGACTTGCTTGTTGCAGCTTCATTTTATTTTTAGCCGTTTTGTAGCCTTTTGCATTTTTTGTCGCTTTCGTCCGCTTCTTTAACTACTCGCATGAGGAGGGTTCTCGTTCCTCTACGAGGGTTTCTCCCAAAAGGGTGGGTTTAACTCGGGAGGTTTTAACAATGCTTGAACAGATGCCTTTAGTCAAGGAACGGACGTCGTGATCTTTGTATTTGTGACTCTTTTCTCCTAATATAATTCGCAATTTAATTAAAAAAAAGCCTTCGAAAATCGGTTAAGGTGTCCAAAAACAAGTAAAATCCTGTATGTGGGGTAAATTACTATATCGTACAATTCATATGGTGATCAATAAATATGACAATAGTTTGGTGGGTAAGAATCTTACCTTTTATGAAAACCCGAAAATACCCCGCCCAAACTAGGCGATGTGTCTCCAAACCTCTAAAAATTTCTAGTATAGGGTTAAACTTTAAATCGCACCTAGTTCATATGGCATCTTGTTAGAAATAATCATTTATAAGACAAATTGTGAAAAATGCGATGATTTGGGAGGTAGTTTATTTATCTTTCTTTTAATGCTAAAATCATCCACAGACATTAAATCCCTTGAAAACTTTAGCATCATTTTCTTTTTATTCTTATGCTAAAATTACCAAAGGAATACATATTCCTCGGTAAATTATCATGGGATTTGAAAGCCCTCAATAATTTAGCATTAAAAAACTATAAATGAAATATTTGATTGTAAAATTACCTAAGGACTTCAAATCCATTAGTAAATACGTGAGGGTTTCAAATCTCTCGTTAATCATAGCATCAAAAATCTTATAATGCTAAGATTTAATGAGGGAATACAAATCCTTCATTAATTACCAAGAGATTATAGTCACTCGGTAATTTTAGCATCAAGTAATTTTCATTTTATTTTTATGCTTAAATAGTGAGGGAATACTTATCCCTCGATAATTAACGAGATATTCGTAGTCCCTTAGTAATATTTTCATCAAATTTTTTCTTTATTTTTATGCTAAATTACCAAGAGAATACAAATCATTCAGTAATTACCAAAGGATTTTTTATCCCTTGGTAGTTTAATGGGATTTAATATAATTATTTTTCAAAATAATAATATTACTGAGGGACTTGAAATCCCTTGTTATTTCCAAGGAAATTGTGGAGTAAAAAATATCTCAGAAATGTCTAGGGATAAATAGATATATAGATGTGTGTGTGTGTGTGTGTGTGTGTGTGTGGATCTGTCATTTATTTTTCTTATATAGATCCTATAAGCATTATTCTCCAAAACCTCAATAGGGACTTAAATTTAAATCTCAACACTGACTTAGGCACCTCGTCCAAACTAAACCGTATTACCCATTATTCTCCACACAAATGAACTTGTCTCTCGGTAATGACGTCCCTTGGTAATTACCAAGGAATGAGACCCTCGGAAACTCATTAACAATCCCCGTGTAATTTTATAATGCAAAGAGCGAGCTAAAAATCATCTAATCCCCCTACTCTAGTTCATTGAGGTACAAAATCAAGTAGAGTAGACCAAGTTTTCAAATAAACATCATTACTATCGGGCCTACGTGTCTGCCTCGAACACACAAAATATCTCAAAAAACCCGAAAAGCAGTAGTTTCAACTTCTCTCAGGCCAACCTTGGACACATTAATTAAATTTAAGACAATCATTAATCCATATCTCTATGGTAAAAACCCTTTATCTTTGACGACTCGTATTTACCATTGTAATTATTAATTTATCTCACGACTTAAACTTTCACAACTTCAGGGGTTGTATTCATTTCGAACTTATAGAAACATTTTTAAGATTTGTTTCATTATAAGATTTACTTGGATTTTCTTTAATTTTATTGATTTTGCATATTCTTTGGGAGTTTAGAAAAGTTTCTTAAAGTCTCATGTCTAAATATGGGATTTTAGTGGTGGAATTTGATATGTATAATTTGCTTACAATTCCAGGAAAATCAAGTCAATTAACTTATATAAAAAGTATTTTACATATTAAATACTTCATGAAAATTTAAAACTTTAAAATATCTCAAATGAATACATTGAGGTTTCTATGAATATTTAAAGTTTGATTAGAAATCACAATTAAATACCTCAAGAGTTTTATAAGTTTTAAAATGTCTTAATTAAATACATCAGGATTTTAAAAATATTTAAATATTTTTAAGAGTTCTAAATGAATACACCCCGTCTTCTACCTCAAATATCTCCCCCTTCCTCGTTATTCTCTATACTTGGAGTTCTTCACAGCAAGAAATCTTTAGAGCAGAAGAAACTTGCCTTACAAAATAGTGATTCACTCCTGATGACTCTAAGTACAACCCAATCAATTTCATCATCTTCTCATTACCGAGAATCCTGATCAAAAATGGATATCAATATGTCGTCTAATATTCAATAATTTTTTTATAATTTTCCAATTCTCACCATTTGTACTACACTTTCACACACACACACACACATATACGATATATATATATATATATAGATAGATGGATAGATAAATAGAGAGATAGATAAATAATATATATAGATGTGTGTGTGTGTGTGTGTGTGTGTGTGTGTATCTGTCATTTATTTTTCTTATATAGATCCTATAAGCATTATTCTCCAAAACCTCAATAGGGACTTAAATTTAAATCTCAACACTGACTTAGGCACCTCGTCCAAACTAAACCGTATTACCCATATGCCCCTTGCAAGAACTATTAATTGTAAATACTAATTCTTTTAATGAAACGGAAGGTAATGTTTCCTGGGATGAGCCTATCTAGCATCCTAGCTAACGTCACTACCTCTCCAAGTATAGTCACCTAAGTTTGCATAGCTATTCCCAAACCACTTTACAGCTTGAAAGTGACCTCTTTAGAGCGCCACCCCCACCCCGCACCCCTACACCCAAGCACAACTTAGTTTCCAAAATACCCGCAGCAAAATACGCCAAGCGACCTTCTAGATAAGGTGCTTCCAAGGTATTAGCCACAAACCCCTATATTGTTCGTGGTATTGAGACCATCGTAGAGATCGCTTATACCCAACAGCGCCATGCCTGTACCTGGGTAAGCTGCTTCTAATTGATGAATAATCAGTTAACAAATTGGTTTGGCATCTTGTTCGGGTGTTAGTTGAGCTAAATTTGAACGAATCTATACAAGAAAGGTTTATGATTGAGAGGGCTAGGTTTTATGGTTATGTGTCATTGATCTATGAGAACATGCCAGAATTATGTTCTCGTTGCAAGGTGATGGATCACTCGATCTTTTCTTACCCCTTTTCAAAGCCACGGGTGGAGGTTTTGAATAAATATAACTCTTGGCAATATGTCAATGTTAAGAAAAGAACTCTCCAACATTCAGTTTCAAATGATCTATGAGGCGTGATGATAATGACAGGAGTACTATTTAAACTGAACGTTAATCCTAAAGGTACTTCTATATAGCCCTTTGATTATCACTAAACCTTAAGTTACCTAAAACATGTTTGACATTTTGAATCCTAACTTTTGCACGAACACGAGTGATTTGGAACCTTTTCCATGCAAGGAAACGTCCATACTTCGATTTCACGAGAATCTTATGTCGGATCAAGTGATTAATATTGAAAACTATGAGTTAACAGAAAAAGCTCCACCTATTTTCTACTGCCTGGGTCGAATCACCTATAATCTCATCCTTTGTAACGGGCATTACCCCGACCATTACGTTCGTCCATGACGAAGGGCATTGCCCCGGCCATTACGATCATCCTTGATGCTTCAACAGTTATTCTGCTCTCTGTAATTGACATGGCCGACTGAGGTAGGCAAGCAGAAATCAGCTATCTGTATTGGTCCCCATTCCACCCAACCCTATTCCTACAATATCTCTTTGTATTTGTATTTAGCCAAAATTGACCACACCTTTCAGTTTCGCGTTGCTAAGTCCCCTTAGGGGCGTCAAGAACGCTCCTACTATCTATAACTCGATTTGTAGCATCCAGGAGATTGCCAATTCCTCCTCAAGTAATATGGTTGACAAAAGCAGCACCCCCGAGAACATAATTGTTGTTGTCGTTTCTCCCATGAAGAATTTTATTTTTGATATGGATAAATGTRAAGAGTTGGTGATAAATTCCTCTCCTACTTTTTCTTACTAGTTGTAATTGATCTCGACACCTTAGACACACATGAGGATGGCCATTCATCTAAAATGGTCGAATTATGAAGATGATGAYAAGGCATATGCTTGTTATGAAAAATAGTTTCAAGCTTTGGATGAAAGGGATAGGAGGAATCGCAACTCTCCGGCTAATCAATATCCATGAATTGTCTCTTTTAGAACATTTGAGGGATCGACAACTTCAACTCATATCTTGTTCTTAAGAAGACTTATCGAGTTCACAAAATTATTGTTATTGTAGAGATGATGGTTCATTTTCGTTCTTTTTCTTCGAGGTTCATGAATATCTTAGGGTATAGCTTGATGGATCAGAATTTCAAAAGCGACGACATTCCAGAATTCTAGGTTCTCACGAAGGTTTCTTTGATTATTTTAATTTATTATTTACCTCGGATGATGCCTTAGTCTTTGAGGTTACATTTTCTTTAATAAAGTAAGAAATTATATTAAAAAGAGGAGAGAAAGTTTACACAGTTACATGGATCACGACGTCGGGCCTTCAACTAGAAGCATATGTTCATGCCTCATTAAAACCTCCCAAAGTAAACCCACCCCTGTGGGAAAAAACTTCTTAGGGGAATGATTAACCCCCTGCAAATAATTAACGACCAAATAATAGCGACCAAAAATAGCAAAAAAAACACAAAACGGCTAAAACTATCATAAAAAAGCCACAACATGCAAGTCGTGATCCAAAACACATCATCCTCAGATACCTCTGCCGTGTCGAGGAAAGGCTGATCCAAAAAGGCACCAAATAGCTAACGAGATGATCGTTACCGGTCTACCCAAGATATCATTATTCAGTAGGTCAATCAAGAATATTGGGGGTGTAGTGAACCAGTCATATCGGGGGGACTCAGATTTAGAACGTGAATCGGCAACACGATTGCTCTCCCGAAATACATGTGAGACCATAAAATTCATTGAGGAAGTAAGGAAAACAACCCGTCACCAGTGTGCCAGAAAATGCCAAGGAACATGGAGGCAGTATTTGGCAAACAAGCCCACCACGTATGAAGTGTCGGATTCCAGCCAGATCCTACTCCAACCTCTCGCTGAAGCCTCCTCCATAGCTAAAAGCACGACCTATAAATCAGCCTCAAAAGCAAAACCCCGACCATAAGACTTAGAGAAACCATCCTTCACAAAACCTCAACAAATACGAATGACGCCAGCCAGACCGTAATCCCCGAGACAGCAATAGGCGCTGCCATCAGTGTTGACTTTAATCCAGCCGGGAGACGGGGACACCCAAATCAAAGGATAGAAGGTGGGCGGAGGTGTGGGCCTACCATGCACACCCAATTTTCATAAACAAAGCAATTCAGAAACAGAATTGGACATCGTACCATGGTCTAAATCCACAGACTCCCAGATGAGCAAACGAATGAGAATGAGAGTAGTCGTAGTGGTAGGAAAGGCGCCATTATGGATAGAGTTGCACTTAAGGTGCCAAATCGTCCAGACCGTCGAGATATATGCAACCTGTCAAAGGAAATGTACCTGCGCACTGAGATGACAGTTAAAAACAAAAACACACAGATTATTAAAGTCGTTAGAAAGGGGGAGATAGATGTCGAAAGTATCTTCAATCTAAATCTAAATGTAACGTGCAAAGGGACACTCCGTGAGGATATGATAAGCACGTGCAAGGCATGTGAGGATATGATCAATAGATTCGGAGATTGCAAGACATAAGAAATAAAATGACGGGCCGATGAACCCTCACAAACTAATCACATAAAAAACACTGAGGCAATTAAAGATCATTTTCCAAACGGTGATAGAATGTCGAGTCAGGATGTGCGATGACCAGAATCAGCTACCCCATCAAACCTTGAGAAATCTAGGGCGAAGATGATCGTAGGCAAACTTAGTAGAAATGTCCCCTTTCTCCGAGATCGACCAAACA
Organism: Phtheirospermum japonicum; assembly: GCA_014905375.1. Lineage (NCBI taxonomy): Eukaryota > Viridiplantae > Streptophyta > Magnoliopsida > Lamiales > Orobanchaceae > Phtheirospermum > Phtheirospermum japonicum. The sequence continues at coordinate 668,533 of BMAC01000470.1, forward strand.
CGCATATCAACCTTGTGTGGAACCATGGGAAACCAAAGAATGTCATTGAAAAAACTTTCTTGATGTGCCAAACCTCAGAAAATAAATAATCTGCGATAGTCTGAGAGAATCGCTTCATAAGAGCAATGGGGATGCCCATACGGGCAACGATAGAGTATCCAAGCCAATTGTCCCACAAAAACTAACACTAGACTACTACTTAGAATCCAATGAGAATCCTCAAAATATTAGAGACATGACCCCAACCCCCCACCCCCCCTCCCCCTCATCCCCACCCATATAGAGGAAGAAATATGTGCGCGCGGACATTCATCCATCTTAATGAAACATTTACGGAGAAGACAAAAATCCAAGATGCCCTTATTAAGAAGAATAGCAAAAAACTTGGGAAGAAACAAAGAATTGGCTATGGTGGCTGAACGTATACCAAGACCACCTTCCTCACGTAGGGTACAACAATGGGCCCAATTAACCACGCACCACTTACACTTAAAGATGTCATCAGACCAAATAAAATTACGGGTGGTGGTCTCGAGCTTACGAAGAAGAGACGTCTACAATTTAAGGATAAGCATGGAGTGCACCGTGGAACTAGTAATGACTAAATCCACGAAGCAGATACGACCCGCCGGAGATAAAGAAGACCCCTTCCAACAGCTTAACTTAGCAAAAATCTTATCAAACATCAGATGAAGATGGGACGTCCGCGAACTACCTCGAAACATAGGACCCCAAGATAGTTAATAGGTAGTGAGCCAACGGAAAAACCAGAGACCTAATAAATACATCTGATAATAGCAGGTATGACTGTGGATCCAAAGTAGATCTTAATTTTCTCAGGGCTAAGAATCTGCCAAGAGACCTCACCATAACAATGGAAGACGTCCAGAATAAACCTGGCATTCAGGAAAAAGYATRACTCATAACCATGATATCATCTACATAGAGTAAGCAAGTCAGAAATAATAAYGACYGACTAGCACRAAAAGGTGAAATCGTATYGGAGTTCGGAGCCAGGTATAAAGCSCGAGCAAGSACATACTCCGCAATGCAGAAYAAGAGGGTAGGGGGAAMGGATAACCCTRAAAAACTCCCCTASTGCAGTTAAAATAYKAAGAAGGACTCCCAWTAAAAAGCACAAAGATGCGAGATGAGTGAACAATGACTTCAACCCAACCGACAAAAATATGTGAAAAAACAAGGCTATGTAAGACTACAATCAAGAAACCACAATCGAGCGTATCAAAAGCCTTATGAATGTCAATCTTCATGATCATATTATTGCCGAAGGTGTGAGCAGTGAGACAATTAAAGGCTTCTGAGGCCATAACAATAAAGTCATGAATCTGTTTCCCATGAATAAWCCCGAACTCGGACTCCGAGATCAYATCACCAATGATAGAGCTGAGATGATTCACCATGATCTTAGTAATGATCTTGAAAGAGAAGTTACTAAGAGTAATTGGCCGAAAATCCTCCACCCGAATCAACCCCTTAATCTTTGGGATAAGAACCTAGAACAAGAGATAAAACTAGTAGGGAGTGAAGAGGACTCAAAGAAGAATCGGACCACCATACAAACATTGTGGCCGATAATATCCCAGCACTTATGAAAAAAATGACCGTTAAAAYCATCATGACCAGGGCACTACTYGAGGCAAGCGCAAACACAGCCTCATGAATTTCCACAGGACTCGGGATCACCGATAGGAGTAGATTCGACTGGGAATCAATAGTGGGATGAATAAAATCCTCAATCCAACCCGTGTCTAGCAGAGGGTGATGAGCAGAGAAAAGGCCCGAGAAGAAAGAGATAATATTACTTTTAATCACATCGTGGTTATGACAGATTGTCCCATCTATTAAAAGAGAACTAATTATGGGTCTCGTGGCCCAAGCCTTAATGCTGTGGTGAAAAAAGGCCAAATTAAGATTGTCATCCATAAGACAATCCACACGGCTCTTTAGCATTATTTTCTTTTTATTCTTATGCTAGAATTACCAAAGGAATACATATTCCTCGGTAAATTRTCATGGGATTTGAAAGCCCTCAGTAATTTAGCATTAAAAAACTATAAATGAAATATTTGATTGTAAAATTACCTAAGGACTTCAAATCCATTGGTAAATACGTGAGGGTTTCAAATCTCTCGTTAATCATTGCATCAAAAATCTTATAATGCTAAAATTTAATGAGGGAATACAAATCCTTCATTAATTACCAAGAGATTATAGTCACTCGGTAATTTTAGCATCAAGTAATTTTCATTTTATTTTTATGCTTAAATAATGAGGGAATACTTATCCCTCGATAATTAACGAGATATTCATAGTCCCTTAGTAATTTTTGCATCAATTTTTTTCTTTATTTTTATGCTAAATTACCAAGAGAATACAAATCATTAAGTAATTACCAGAGGATTTTTTATCCCTTGGTAGTTTAATGGGATTTAATATATTTATTTTTCAAAATAATAATATTACTGAGGGACTTGAAATCCCTTGTTATTTTCCAAGAAAATTGTGGAGTAAAAAATATCTCAGAAATGTCTAGGGATAATAGATATATAGATGTGTGTGTGTGTGTGTGTGTGTGTGTGTGTGTGATCTGTCATTTATTTTTCTTATATAGATCCTATAAGCATTATTCTCCAAAACCTCAATAGGGACTTAAATTTAAATCTCAACACTGACTTAGGCACCTCGTCCAAACTAAACCGWATTACCCATTATTCTCCACACAAATGAACYTSTCTCTCGGTAATGACGTCCCTTGGTAATTACCAAGGAATGAGACCCTCGGAAACTCATTAACAATCCCGTGTAATTTTATAATGCAAAGARCGAGCTAAAAATCGTCTAATCCCCCTACTCTAGTTCATTGAGGTACAAAATCAAGTAGAGTAGACCAAGTTTTCAAATAAACATCATTACTATCGGGCCTACGTGTCTGCCTCGAACACACAAAATATCTCAAAAAACCCGAAAAGCAGTAGTTTCAACTTATCTCAGGCCAACCTTGGACACATTAGTTAAATTTAAGACAATCATTAATCCATATCTCTATGGTAAAAACCCTTTATCTTTGACRACTCGTATTTACCATTGTAATTATTAATTTATCTCASGACTTAAACTTTCACAACTTCAGGGGTTGTATTCATTTCGAACTTATAGAAACATTTTAAGATTTGTTTCATTATAAGACTTACTTGGATTTTCTTTAATTTTATTGATTTTGCATATTYTTTGGGAGTTTAGAAAAGTTTCTTAAAGTCTCATGTCTAAATATGGGATTTAGTGGTGGAATTTGATATGTATAATTTGCTTAMAATTCCAGGAAAATCWAGTCAATTAACTKATATAAAAAGTATTTTACATATTAAATACTTCATGAAAATTTAAAACTTTAAAATATCTCAAATGAATACATTGAGGTTTCTATGAATATTTAAAGTTTGATTAGAAATCACAATTAAATACCTCAAGAGTTTTATAAGTTTTAAAATGTCTTAATTAAATACATCAGGATTTTAAAAATATTTAAATATTTTTAAGAGTTATAAATGAATACACCCTGTCTTCTACCTCAAATATCTCCCCCTTCCTCGTTATTCTCTATACTTGGAGTTCTTCACAGCAAGAAATCTTTAGAGCAGAAGAAACTTGCCTTACAAAATAGTGATTCACTCCTGATGACTCTAAGTACAACCCAATCAATTTCATCATCTTCTCATTACCGAGAATCCTGATCAAAAATCGATATCAATATGTCGTCTAATATTCAATAATTTTTTTATAATTTTCCAATTCTCACCATTTGTACTACACTTTCACACACACACACACATATACGATATATATATATATATATAGATAGATGGATAGATAAATAGAGAGATAGATAAATATATATATATAGATGTGTGTGTGTGTGTGTGTGGTGTGATCTGTAAATTATTTTTCTTATATAGATCCTATAAGCATTATTCTCCAAAACTTCAATAGGGTCCTAAATTTAAATCTCAACACTGACTTAGGCACCTCGTCCAAAATAAACCCTATTACCCATATGCCCCTTGCAAGAACTATTAATTGTAAATACTAATTCTTTTAATGAAACGGAAGGTAATGTTTCCTGGGATGAGCTATCTAGCATCCTAGCTAACGTCACTACCTCTCCAAGTATAGTCACCTAAGTTTGCATAGCTATTCCCAAACCACTTTACAGCTTGAAAGTGACCTCTTTAGAGCGCCACCCCCCACTCCCGCACCCCCTACACCCAAGCACAACTTAGTTTCCAAAATACCCGCAGCAAAATACGCCAAGCGACCTTCTAGATAAGGTGCTTCCAAGGTATTAGCCACAAACCCCTATATTGTTCGTGGTATTGAGACCATCGTAGAGATCGCTTATACCCAACAGCGCCAGGCCTGTACCTGGGTAAGCTGCTTCTAATTGATGAATAATCAGTTAACAAATTGGTTTGGCATCTTGTTCGGGTGTTAGTTGAGCTAAATTTGAACGAATCTATACAAGAAAGGTTTATGATTGAGAGGGCTAGGTTTTATGGTTATGTGTCATTGATCTATGAGAACATGCCAGAATTATGTTCTCGTTGCAAGGTGATGGATCACTCGATCTTTTCTTACCCTTTTCAAAGCCACGGGTGGAGGTTTTGAATAAATATAACTCTTGGCAATATGTCAATGTTAAGAAAAGAACTCTCCAACATTCAGTTTCAAATGATCTATTAGGCCGTGATGATAATGACAAGAGTACTATTTAAACTGAATGTTAATCCTAAAGGTACTTCTATATAGCCCTTTGATTATCACTAAACCTTTAGTTACCAAAAACATGTTTGACATTTTGAATCCTAACTTTTGCACGAACACGAGTGATTTGGAACCTTTTCCATGCAAGGAAACGTCCATACTTCGATTTCACGAGAATCTTATGTCGGATCAAGTGATTAATATTGAAAACTATGAGTTAACAGAAAAAGCTCCACCTATTTTCTACTGCCTGGGTCGAATCACCTATAATCTCATCCTTTGTAACGGGCATTACCCCGACCATTACGTTCGTCCATGACGAAGGGCATTGCCCCGGCCATTACGATCATCCTTGATGCTTCAACAGTTATTCTGCTCTCTGTAATTGACATGGCCGACTGAGGTAGGCAAGCAGAAATCAGCTATCTGTATTGGTCCCCCATTCCACCCAATCCTATTCCTACAACATCTCTTTGTATTTGTATTTAGCCAAAATTGACCACACCTTTCAGTTTCGCGTTGCTAAGTCCCCTTAGGGGCGTCAAGAACGCTCCTACTATCTATATCTCGATTCGTAGCATCCAGGAGATTGCCAATTCCTCCTCAAGTAATATGGTTGACAAAAGCAGCACCCCGAGAAACATAACTGTTGTTGTCGTTTCTCCCATGAAGAATTTTATTTTTGATATGGATAAATGTAAAGAGTTGGTGATAAATTCCTCTCCTACTTTTTCTTACAAGTTGTAATTGATCTCGACACCTTAGACACACATGAGGATGGCCATTCATCTAAAATGGTCGAATTATGAAGATGATGACAAGGCATATGCTTGTTATGAAAAATAGTTTCAAGCTTTGGATGAAAGGGATAGGAGGAATCGCAACTCTCCGGCTAATCAATATCCATGAATTGTCTCTTTTAGAACATTTGAGGGATCGACAACTTCAACTCATATCTTGTTCTTAAGAAGACTTATCGAGTTCACAAAATTATTGTTATTGTAGAGATGATGGTTCATTTTCGTTTTTTTCCTTCGAGGTTCATGAATATCTTAGGGTATAGCTTGATGGATCAGAATTTCAAAAGCGACGACATTCCAGAATTCTAGGTTCTCACGAAGGTTTCTTTGATTATTTTAATTTATTATTTACCTCGGATGATGCCTTAGTCTTTGAGGTTACATTTTCTTTAATAAAGTAAGAAATTATATTAAAAAGAGGAGAGAAAGTTTACACAGTTACATGGATCACGACGTCGGGCCTTCAACTAGAAGCATATGTTCATGCCTCATTAAAACCTCCCAAAGTAAACCCACCCCTGTGGGAAAAACTTCTTAGGGGAATGATTAACCCCCTGCAAATAATTAACGACCAAATAATAGCGACAAAAAATAGCAAAAAAAACACAAAACGGCTAAAACTATCATAAAAAGCCACAACATGCAAGTCGTGATCCAAAACACATCATCCCCAGATACCTCTGCCGTGTCGAGGAAAGGCTGATCCAAAAAGGCACCAAATAGCTAACGAGATGATCGATTACCGGTCTACCCAAGATATCATTATTCAGTAGGTCAATCAAGAATGTCGGGGGTGTAGTGAACCAGTCATATCGGGGGGACTCAGATTTAGAACGTGAATCGGCAACACGATTGCTCTCCCGAAATACATGTGAGACCATAAAATTCATTGAGGAAGTAAGGAAAAACAACCCGTCACCAGTGTGCCAGAAAATGCCAAGGAACATGGAGGCAGTATTTGGCAAACAAGCCCACCACGTATGAAGTGTCGGATTCCAGCCAGATCCTACTCCAGCCTCTCGCTGAAGCCTCCTCCATAGCTAAAAGCACGGCCTATAAATCAGCCTCAAAAAGCAAAACCCCGACCATAAGACTTAGAGAAACCATCCTTCACAAAACCTCAACAAATACGAATGACGCCAGCCAGACCGTAATCCCCGAGACAGCAATAGGCGCTGCCATCAGTGTTGACTTTAATCCAGCCGGGAGACGGGGACACCCAAATCAAAGGATAGAAGGTGGGCGGAAGGTGTGGGCCTACCATGCACACCCAATTTTCATAAACAAAGCAATTCAGAAACAGAATTGGACATCGTACCATGGTCTAAATCCACAGACTCCCAGATGAGCAAACGAATGAGAATGAGAGTAGTCGTAGTGGTAGGAAAGGCGCCATTATGGATAGAGTTGCACTTAAGGTGCCAAATCGTCCAGACCGTCGAGATATATGCAACCTGTCAAAGGGAAATGTACCTGCGCACTGAGATGACAGTTAAAAACAAAAACACACAGATTATTAAAGTCGTTAGAAAGGGGGAGATAGATGTCGAAAGTATCTTCAATCTAAATCTAAATGTAACGTGCAAAGGGACACTCCGTGAGGATATGATAAATGTCACGTGCAAAAGGGACACTCCGTGAGGATATGATCAATAGATTCGGAGATTGGCAAGACATAAGAAATAAAATGACGGGCCGATGAACCCTCACCAACTAATCACATAAAAAACACTGAGGCAATTAAAGATCATTTTCCAAACGGTGATAGAATGTCGAGTCAGGATGGTGCGATGACCAGAATCAGCTACCCCATCAAACCTTGAGAAATCTAGGGCGAAGATGATCGTAGGCAATCTTAGTAGAAATGTCCCCTTTCTCCAAGATCGACCAAACACGCATATCAACCTTGTGTGGAACCATGGGAAACCAAAGAATGTCAATGAAAAAACTTTCTTGATGTGCCCAAACCTCAGAAAATAAATAATCTGCGATAGTCTGAGAGAATCGCTTCATAAGAGGCAATGGGGATGCCCATACGGGCAACGATAGAGTATCCAAGCCAATTGTCCCACAAAAACTAACACTAGACTACTACTTAGAATCCAATGAGAATCCTCAAAATATTAGAGACATGACCCCAC
>BMAC01000470.1:680882-696737 GCA_014905375.1 Phtheirospermum japonicum
GATTCGGAGATTGCAAGACATAAGAAATAAAATGACGGGCCGATGAACCCTCACAAATTAATCAATAAAAAACACTGAGGCAATTAAAGATCATTTTCCAAACGGTGATAGAATGTCGAGTCAGGATGTGCGATGACCAGAATCAGCTACCCCATCAAACCTTGAGAAATCTAGGGCGAAGATGATCGTAGGCAAACTTAGTAGAAATGTCCCCTTTCTCCGAGATCGACCAAACACGCATATCAACCTTGTGTGGAACCATGGGAAACCAAAGAATGTCGATGAAAAAACTTTCTTGATGTGCCAAACCTCAGAAAATAAATAATCTGCGATAGTCTGAGAGAATCACTTCATAAGAGCAATGGGGATGCCCATACGGGCAACGATAGAGTATCCAAGCCAATTGTCCCACAAAAACTAACACTAGACTACTACTTAGAATCCAATGAGAATCCTCAAAATATTAGAGACATGACCCCACCCCCCCACCCCCCCCCACCCCTCATCCCCACCCATATAGAGGAAGAAATATGTGCGCGCGGACATTCATCCATCTTAATGAAACATTTACGGAGAAGACAAAAATCCAAGATGCCCTTATTAAGAAGAATAGCAAAAAACTTGGGAAGAAACAAAGAATTGGCTATGGTGGCTGAACGTATACCAAGACCACCTTCCTCACGTAGGGTACAACAATGGGCCCAATTAACCACGCACCACTTACACTTAAAGATGTCATCAGACCAAATAAAAATTACGGGTGGTGGTTCTCGAGCTTACGAAGAAGAGACGTCTACAATTTAAGGATAAGCATGGAGTGCACCGTGGAACTAGTAATGACTAAATCCACGAAGCAGATACGACCCGCCGGAGATAAAGAAGACCCCTTCCAACAGCTTAACTTAGCAAAAATCTTATCAAACATCAGATGAAGATGGGACGTCCGCGAACTACCTCGAAACATAGGACCCCAAGATAGTTAATAGGTAGTGAGCCAACGGAAAAACCAGAGACCTAATAAATACATCTGATAATAGCAGGTGTGACTGTGGATCCAAAGTAGATCTTAATTTTCTCAGGGCTAAGAATCTGCCAAGAGACCTCACCATAACAATGGAAGACGTCCAGAATAAACCTGGCATTCAGGAAAAAGCATAACTCATAACCATGATATCATCTACATAGAGTAAGCAAGTCAGAAATAATAATGACCGACTAGCACGAAAAGGTGAAATCGTATCGGAGTTCGGAGCCAGGTATAAAGCCCGAGCAAGGACATACTCCGCAATGCAGAACAAGAGGGTAGGGGGAAAGGATAACCCTGAAAAACTCCCCTAGTGCAGTTAAAATACGAAGAAGGACTCCCATTAAAAAGCACAAAGATGCGAGATGAGTGAACAATGACTTCAACCCAACCGACAAAAATATGTGAAAAAACAAGGCTATGTAAGACTACAATCAAGAAACCACAATCGAGCGTATCAAAAGCCTTATGAATGTCAATCTTCATGATCATATTATTGCCGAAGGTGTGAGCAGTGAGACAATTAAAGGCTTCCGAGGCCATAACAATAAAGTCATGAATCTGTTTCCCATGAATAATCCCGAACTCGGACTCCGAGATCACATCACCAATGATAGAGCTGAGATGATTCACCATGATCTTAGTAATGATCTTGAAAGAGAAGTTACTAAGAGTAATTGGCCGAAAATCCTCCACCCGAATCAACCCCTTAATCTTTGGGATAAGAACCTAGAACAAGAGATAAAACTAGTAGGGAGTGAAGAGGACTCAAAGAAGAATCGGACCACCATACAAACATTGTGGCCGATAATATCCCAGCACTTATGAAAAAAATGACCGTTAAAATCATCATGACCAGGGCACTACTTGAGGCAAGCGCAAACACAGCCTCATGAATTTCCACAGGACTCGGGATCACCGATAGGAGTAGATTCGACTGGGAATCAATAGTGGGATGAATAAAATCCTCAATCCAACCCGTGTCTAGCAGAGGGTGATGAGCAGAGAAAAGGCCCGAGAAGAAAGAGATAATATTACTTTTAATCGCATCGTGGTTATGACAGATTGTCCCATCAATTAAAAGAGAACTAATTATGGGTCTCGTGGACCAAGCCTTAATGCTGTGGTGAAAAAAGGCCAAATTAAGATTGTCATCCGTAAGACAATCCACAAGATTCTTTTGCCTAAGAGCATTATCCCGAGTGTCAAGTAACGAAGAGGAGTGAGCCTGAAAGGAAATCTTTGCCTCAATGTCAGCCTCGGAATAACCCGAATCCAAACAACTAGACTGTAGGGCCAAAAGGTCCCTTTGAACTGTCTCAATTCAACGGTGAATGTTGCCAACCGTTTGAGTATTCCACTCCTAGAGAACCTCACAAAGGTAATTCAACTTATCCATGAGATGGAGATAGGATTTGAAGCCATCATGAGAAGTCCAAAAATTCTGAAAATGGAAAATCCAACGACCCGAGGTGAGGCTCATATCTCTAACATAGTTAATGAGAATGGTATGGTGATCCGAACAAGAGCGAGGGAGAAGAAGATTCGAAATCCACCCAACCACACGAGTCAATTCAGTAGAGTAAATCACACAATCGAGATGAACAAACCGAGACTCATTGTGGTAGCGGCTGACTCTAGTGAAAAATCCCTAGGAGTGGAAACCTGCAAAAACCCACCAGCATCTAAGAAATCCCAAAAGCCAACACAAGAGGCAACATTCATGGGATTACCGCCACAATTGCATTTAATCCACCATAATCCAGAGTCGGGTGTGGGAAAGGCACAAAACATCTCCCCATAAGGCACGACAATCGGAATTCGTGTTGTGAGCATGCACGAACCCAAGGTTCATGTCGAGATCCCCAAAAATGGCACGAGGGAGAATAATTTGGTCGGAAAATAAAATAGTCATCGTGGAAGTTATATTAGAAATCATGAAAACCCAAATATCAGGAACGCCATTACTCTTACAATTCTTCGTAACTAGAGAAAAGCCAAGAGAACGCCAAAAAGAGGCATGTAAACTCGAAAAGGAAATCATGGGTTCTACAATCGCAAGAATATTTGGCCAATGCACTATGCAAAGCTCTTTAAGAGCCAGACAAGAAGTCGAATTACCGATACCCCGAATATTCCATAATAGGTAAAACATTAAATAAACAAGGTGGGGGGATGGTGGCAACTCCTTCTATCTAATTCATCTAGCCAAGTCATCTCATTTTTTAAAGAAACCAAACCGACATCCACGTCATCATAACTGGACCATCAAACCGTAACATCCATGGACATAATATGTTGATGTGACGAGGCCTCAGTCTTTTCAATGATGAGATTATGAGGATTTCTATTGTTAACCTTGTCCGTACATTATTGAAGTATCATTTTAAGCGCACGATTAAGGTCATACACCGTGAGCGAACAATCATTAACAGTAGAGGTGTCATTTTCCATGCAAGGAGGGCAATCTTTCAAGTGAGAGGGTGTGTTTGCATGGGCATTTGTAGATTTGGAAGTAGAATGTACGGAACCACGGGTAAGTAAACTACCTAAAATAGTGGACTGAGTCACTGGGTGGGTGGCTCCTTCATCGATTCGGTCAGTCGTAAGATCATGCGTAGATGGGGCAACAACAGTTGCATCGGGTGCCAAATGGCCTAAGGGGACAACATAATGGTATATTACCGTAGTCGTGTTATGAAGCATAGAATCATCCAAATCCATGCAATCACCATTTTTTTAAAATGTCAAAAGCATTCGAGGTCAATAAAGAATTAGACGTGGAAGTGGAAGGTTTATAAGCGTTACTTGCATGCATGGTACTCAGTTTTGAATGAAAATCTTATCGTTGCCTTCCTTATCGCTCATTTGAGTGTTGATGAAATCTCTTTGAATAATCAACTCTCTGCCAAGAGTCGGCAGGGGTATTTTATTTAACCGTAGTCTTCAATGAGGTACACATTCCAACGGAATGGCCAATAGTCTTACAAATCTAGCAAATCATAGGAAAATTTTCATAATCAATGGAAACATAACAACAATGACCCGCTCGCTCAATCATACTCGTCTTTTGTAAATCATCACTAAGGTTCAATTCCACAAGAACACGCACAAAGTGACCAACTGACTCGTTAATAAAATGATCGTCAAGTTGTAACGGAGATCCAACCACACTAGCAATATTTAATATAACGATCATTCCTAATACTCAATCGGAAGTTCCTAAATATGTATCCAAACTTGAGACGTAGTCAAGGATAACTTATACAGATTAATCCGCAGTCCACAAAGAGAGACAAAAAGTAGTTGAGCCTATTCTCGACGATGGTTTTGAGAAGCGGTGTCGACGACCAAGATTGATATGAACTGGAATCCCCGAACATGGAGTGAGCGTGTGAAGTGGTTTCTAGGTATGTGAATGGAGTAGTGTATATCATAGTACTTTCTGCCATCCGACGAGCGAGACCCGAAAGGAAAGTCATTGCTGGCATCAATAGAAGAGTAGTCGCAGCAGGTAGCGAAGTACCATGAAAATCAGTGGGCATCTCTCTATTGGGCCCGGTGGAGCAACGAGGCATCGCAGCATTATTACAATGCACCCCAAAAAGTGAGGGATACCATGAAAATCAAAAATTAAATACGAAGATGATAGAGACGCATCGCTTGAGGAAACAATCTATACGGAAACCAACGGATCGGAGACCCCAAGGGTAGTGTTATAACTTGGATTGCGAAACCTTGGAACATCTAAAAGAGAGCAACAGACAGAACCCGCCGAAGGAGAAGTAGTCCAGGCGTTGATCGGACAAGGGTTTGCTTTGGAGGCTTGCGGAACAACTAAGATAAAAGGAACCTTAGCTTATGTAATATTTCCAAAATGGAATTTCGGAGGGGCAGTCGAATGAGATTTTGTGGTTGTGGCCAAGAAGTGGAGGGCAACGGCTTAATCATCGCAGTAAAAACTCTGGTAAAACTAGAAGGTGGTGCTATAAACGAGGGTTGTAACCATTGTTTGGTGGAACCATTATTTGGTGAATTTGATCGGAAATCAAAGTGTCGAGCGCGAGAGTCCGATCAATCCATATAGGCAGAAAGACGGTGGGAATTTTGGCTGACGAACGGCAAAACTGAAGGGAAGAATTTGTAGAGAGCTTCTTTTGTTTTTTCATTCTGAACGTGTGGGTGTCTTTGATATTACTCTAGGGTTGAAGAATTTCCACTTGGGTTCATTCATGTGCATAATGACTATTTAGACTAAGAGTAGCCTAAGTAATAAAATTTCAAGAAAATAAGCGGATCACCAATGAAACAAATAAAAACGAAGAGCAGGAAAAAGTGTTTGACTTTTATTCCTTAATTTCAGGTCGGATAGACCTTGGCCGGATCCTTTTAAAGGGTCACTCTATTGTTACAAACCTTTCTCTCTATAAAATCTCTATGTATTTCTCTCTCTAGTAGATTGGGGATCCCTTCTCTCTGTCTTGGAGAGGGTATTTATAGTTTTCCTTCCAAACCCTAATTGGACATGTGTCGCTACCTTAGTGGGCAATGACTTACCTGGCCAATAAGACAGCCAAAAACCCTAAACCTAATTGGATACCTCGCACCTTCTCATTAGTTCTGCATCCCTCTCTGAGTCAGAGTATAAAGACTTGATCATATCTCTTGCCGCTTCAAATCCATCCTTGACTCGAGCCGACCTTTCCTCATAGATGATCGATCTCGATCAAAACATCTCTACCATCTCAGCATAGCCTCGAACAGAGGCAGGGGATAGGTAGATCTGAGCTTTCTAATGACTCGATTGGATTCTCCGGCTTCATGATTCGATGATTGTCTTGGGGATGGTGTCCCCTGTTCTTTCAATCTTCGAGGATGTCGGTTCCTCTCGGTTCCTCGTCCTGATTGTGCTCTTGATGATTAATAAGAGCAACCATCTGCGGGTTTTCAGCCTGGGCGTTGTTCTGTTGATCTCGATCGTGCATGTCATTGTCGAGTGGCATGTCGTTTTTTTGATCGCGAGGTAAAGCGCGGTTTTTGTGTCCTCTACCTCGACCTCCATTTATTCCTCCTCCTATTTCTCTAGTTCCTCGGTCGCCATATTGTGGAATGTTTGACATGGTGGCTAGGGTTGCTTCAGATTGATTCCCATCGGGGGAAAGAAAGAGTCTTCTTGGTCTTCCTACTCATTCGATGTTGTTTATAAATGGGGAAAGTTCACCTATAAGGCCTCTAAGACCTTGCATCAACAACAAACAGCATCAACGCATCGAGTAGAAAACCAAAAACAATTATACAAAATATTAATCATAATATTTAACACAAATAAACGTCATCAACACCTTTGCCACTCCCCGAGAATGGCACCAAATTTTGAGCCGAACAAATTAATCCTTGCAAAATTAAAAATAAGTTAAACAGTGCGTGTTTGCCTTTTGAAAGTAAGTCCGCCCGCAAGAGAATGGGTTCACTATAGACTGGCAAGTTAAACCGAGTTGATTCTCTCGAGGAGTGGAAATACGGAGTCGACGATGTTTATTATATTGAAAAACACAAGTTCTAATTCTAAACACGTGATCGAAAGGGGTTTTTGGATTTGATCAATTTAAACATCTACAATTTAAGACTAATCTTACAAAGAGGGTGTCAATCTCGATGTAAGAACTTAACAACGAGTTTAGAGAAAAAATTCATAAGCTATTTGAAAACTTATCAAGAAGATTGAACTACGAATTGTCATTTAAGCATTTCATCAAACATATGAAAAGCATTGACTAATTATACTCCTAAAAAGAACAATTACCAAACTATAAACCAAATAATACCAACGGCATGATCAAACTAATTATCCAACACAAAACATGTAAAACTAATTAAGTAATTTCATTCACCAAAACAAATACTATTATTTCAAAACCAAATATCAAAGGGGAAAATATTCACAAATTAGATTAACAACTACGAATTGAAAATAGAGTTTAAAGAATACTAAATTCGAACGAAAGATTGATCAACTTGAAAAGTAAAAGCTCTACTATCTCCAGCGATTCCGGAGAGAAAATCTTATATGCTTACGAATCTAGAAGCTTGTCACAAACCCCGGATTATGTTCTTGAATGGTAAACTAACAAACCGATCGAACTTGTATAGAATTTCCGTGAGGGCTCTAATGTATCATTCACTCGATGTTATCAAGGAATGTTCCCTAAAAATTAAGACAAGATTCCTCCTTGTTCCTATGCTCTTTTTGTAGCATCCAACCCCCAATTAATTGCTTGCGTAACTGAAAATCTTTTGAAAATCCGAGTTGTAATGCTTGCATCTGGCCGGATGGTCTGAAGAATCCATCTGGATGGGGATCTTTGTCAGCAAATCTGGTAGGAAATCAGATCCATCCGACCGGATGTTAGTCCATTAGGTCAATCAGATTGGGAATCCGATCGGTTGCAATTTCATAGGTCAATCCGGTCGGATGTTAGATCCATCCGACCGGATGAGTGTCTTTGTGGCTACTTCTCGGCACTGATTGTCTCGTCCTTGTCTCTTGATTCTCGTAATGGTTTACGAGCTTAATCCTCTTGAAATACCAGACTCGTCATGCGCCCTAGCTGCATGAGAAAATACATAAATTATCTCAAAAGCACCAATTAATGATCAAGAAATTGGAATGTTAAGTAAGAAGTTGTAGAATGCAAAATTATGCAAAATAGATTAATCTTAACCTGAAAAAGATAACAAAAAGACTCAAACATAACATATAGAAATACATAACAAATACGTACGAATCAAGCAGTATTCTCAAAACCTGCTTCCGGGCCGAGAAAAAGCTACCACAAGCATGACCAAAAAGACTAATTTTGAGTCTGAGCAAAGGGTATGTAGTGGGTGCCAAGCAACTAATGAGACGAGCGAAAAACTAGTATGCCTAAAATATCATCATTCACCAAGTCAAGCAAAAATGCCGATTGCGACGTGTACCAATTATAATACGGGGACCCGAACATAGAGAGAGCATTGGCAACATAATTGCTCTTCTGAAACACATGTGAAACCATAAGATCTATAGAAGAAGTGAGGAAACGAACCTGACCCTAGCGTGCAAGAAAACGCCAACGCACATCAAGGCAGTTCTTGGCAAACAAACCCCCACATATGAGGAATCAAATATTATACAAATTGAACTCTAACCTCTGGAAGAAGCCTCCTCAATAGTTAATAATGCAGACTTTAACTAGTCTTTGAAAGCGAAACCCCGAACAGAAGATCTTGAGAAGCCACCTTTTACAAAGCCCCGACACGCAAGGAAGTCGTTGTTCGAAACATATTTCCCGGGATAGCCCAAAGCACCTCCATCAATATTCACATTAATCTAACCTATAAATGGGAGTAGAAAGATCATTGGAGAAAGGGTAGGCAGAGGTGCGGGCCTTCCACACAAACCTAATTTGCACAAACAGAGCGGGTTAGAGACTGAATTAGACATCGGGTTGTGGTCCAAAGCCGAGTACTCCAAAATGAGCGAACGAATGAGAATGATAGCTATCGTCGTGGAAGGAGAGATGTGGTCATAGACTAAATTGCACCATAAATAGCAGATCATCCAAATCATCGGGATGAACACCACCTTCCAAAGGAAAAAGGATCTGCGCGTTAAATCAACAATCAAAAACAAAAACACGGAGATTAGCAAAACATCATGAGAGAGGTAGTTGAATGTCAAAAGTGTCCTCAATCCAGTCCCAAATGTGACATGCAAAGTGTCATTTCGTGAGAATATGATCAACAGATTTAGTGATCACAAAATAGAAGTAGCAAAAAGACAGTTTGATGATCCCACACCTGGGAATCACATCAAATACCCCAGGGCGATTGAAAATCACCTTCCAAAAAGTAATAGAACATCGAGCCGAAATGTGCGATGACCAAATCAAGCTACCCCAACTAACTTCGATTAATATAGGATGAAGATGGTCGTACACAATCTTAGCATATATACTACCCTTTTCTGAAGCCAACAAAACATGCTTATCAACCGTGTTTGGAACAATGGGGAACCGAGGAATGTCGATGAAAATTTTGGTGAACGTGATGAAAAAGATTGCGATGAAGTGCCACACTCCCGAGAAGAAATAATCAGTGATAGTTTTAGAGAATCAATTCTTAAGAGCTATCGAGATGCCGATAGGGGCAGCGATAGAGTAGCTAGGCCAGTTATCCCAACAGAAACTAAAACTACAGTCACTAACTAGAAACCAACGAGTGTCCTCCAAAATATTCAAAACATGACCCTGAATGCTCGCCCAAATGGTGGAAAATATATAAGTTCAAGGGCAACAATCGTCCTTAAGAAAACTCTTACTGAGTAGATGAAAGGCCATAGTATCCTTATTAAGCAAGTTAGCTGAAAACTTGAGGAGAAACGACGAGTTAGCCATGATGACCGACAAGATACCAAGACCGCCTTCCACACTTTGGGCACAACAGGGAGCCAATTATCTATGCACAACTTGCACTTACATATGTCGCCTGATCAAACAAAATTTCGGATGGCCGTCTCAAGCTTAAGAAAAAGAAACATCGGCCATCTGAAGATAAGTATGGAGTGCACGGTGGAGCTAGTAGTAATCGAGTTAACTAGGCAAATTCGCCCCGAAACAAATAAAGAGGACCCCTTCCAATGTCCAAATTCAGCAACTGTTTTAGCGGAGTCTAGTCAAGGGTGAGAAGTGAGTGGGCCACCACAAAACATCATAAATCCATGATAATTAGCAAGAAACGAACCCACCAAGAAGCCACAGACTTGACACACACATGTGATAACAGCAAAAGTGACCAGGGACCTAAAGTAAATCTTAGAATTCTCAAGGCTGAGAACCTCCTCGGAACTATCACCATAACAACAAAAGATGTCTAAGATAGTTTTAAACAAGCAGGTCACCCACAGGGAAGAGACAACAGGGATGGCATAGGTAGTAACAAAGTCGGCAAACAAGCGGCCATGCACGTCGGAGTCAGAACATGATTAATAGGGTAAAAACTGGGAAATTCTAGAAAGCTACTAGGTGCATCTATCATAAATATAGCCACAAGGGTGTTTGTGGGATGGGTTGAATACACGTCTAAAGCCATCAGAGGTGTCGCGTTAATTGGATCTCTATTCCAAAACAATTAAATATCCTGTGCGGCAAGCAAGAGATTGGAAACCCTAAAATCCATAACCCTTCCAAAAAAAAAGAGACGTAGGGACAGCCGGAGCAAGCAGAGAGGTGGCCATTGTGCCAAAAGGGGGAATCAATATCCCCAACTCTATACAGAACAAAATCAAGCCTTGTAACATCCATAATCCAATGCATTTTATTTTACTTATTTAAATTTTCATCATGCATTAAAAATATAATTCTAGTCCCAAGCTCGTCGCCATAAAACAAATTCCTATTTTAATTATTAAATAATTTAAGAATGCTACTTAAACGAATTTATAATTCRTTTTCCAAATAAAATTATATTATCAATTTCTAAGAAATTAATATAATTATTTAGTGATTTAATTATTTATTTAAATTACTATCAAGTCGGTTATGAAATAATTTYGATTTCTAAAAATTATTATAATTTATCTATGCTATAGTTATTATAAATAATTTAAAACTCTAATTAAGCGAATTTATAGTTCACTATAAATTTCTAAGGAACTATTATAATTAATTAGCAACTTATTAATTTAATTAAATTACTAATGAATTGTCCATGAAATAAATTTTTATTTATAGAATAATTACATTTAATTGTATTATAATTATTCTTAATCATTTAAAGTACTAATGGGCTTATTCAGTTTTAAAATTTAAGACGTCTTTTGGGTCGTTTCTTTTGGACTTGAAAACGAGCCAAACGACTAGCCCGAGCCCACCAAGACCCTACCCTAACCTTCCTTAATTAAATCTTAAGCTTGGTTTATAAAGAAAATCTTAATCAGCCTCAACTTTTACAACTCCCGTCTGTAAGAAGCCGCAAGAGGTAATTTGTTATTCTTGTGTATTCAGTTCTATTTTATTTTTCTTTCTCTCTTTCTCTTCCCAGCCCATCTCTAACCATCGCCATAGCCAAACATCACAATCGCCAACTCCGACGAATACCCATAGCCGAGGCGCAGCCACCTGCCGACTCAGCCACACAACAACCACAGCCACCTTACAGCCCGAAGTCAAGCCTAAACCAACCCAAACCCTCCGTCGACAGCCACCCCACCACGGCAAAGCCCGACCGAAATCCACGGCAAACCATCGCCACCCACAAGCCAAAACAACCGCGGCACGAAACCAACCACAAACCCAACCAGCCCAATCACCCGTCATCGCCAACAACCCGAACGTTCGAGACGTGACCGACACGTCGAACAATCCGGATCCCCGAGACACCCCGTCGTCGTGCTGCCTTCCAGGCCCGAAACCAACCAAACTACAGCCGCAGCCCGACCAAAACCCGTACACCAACTCGCCCGAACACAACCCAACAAACCCCCACGGCAAACCGTTCCCGGCAGCCCCACGTTTCCGACATCGTCGTCGCCGAACAACCAAAACCCAACCAAGCCGCAGCCCAAGCCGACGTCCCACGCCCGACTTCTGATCGCCGAAGGATCCACCACCACCAACACCCAGACTCCAGACACACGCAAACACCCGACCCAGCCCAACCCACGCCATTGCCTGTCGACAACCGCCATTCAACAACAGGCGAACCGAAACCACCAAACAACCCCACGCACCGAACGCCCGCTCGACAACTGAATCGGCCTGCCCAACCATCAACATACCCCCATCCAGCCCGTCGACAATTGAAACCACCGCCGCCACCTACAGTCACCAGCGTGCGCCGCCGCCTCGCCAAACCTCGCCGGCTTCCCAGCCTTTCAGCCGACCGACGCCGTCAATATTCGAAGGGGACAGCAAGGGATTTTGCACCCTCCAAATTCGACCAGCCCGGAGAGAAAGAAGAGGACGGCCGATCCTTGTTGCCAGACGCCGCCGCCGGTGGTTCGCCCAGTTGCCGTCGCCGGGTGCTATCGCCGTCGGCCGAGGAAGGAGGAAGAAGGAGTCTGGCCGATTTTTGCTTTGGGAAAAAAGGGGAAACGGACGGGTTGTGAAGGAATTAGGGATTGACCTCTTTTTATCCAAGTTATCCAAAAATTGCCAATTGACCCCCAGACCTTCTGCCAACCTTCGATTGAACCCCCAGATTCCCAATAACCTCAATTCAGCCCCTGAAACATATTATAAAAATACTTTCCAGTCCAATTTATTAATTTTATTATTATTATTATTGCTATTATATTATTATTATTAATTATTATTTATTACTATTATTATTATTATTATTATTATTATTATTATATTATTATTATTATTACTATTATTATATTGATATATTTTAAAGATGAAAATACTAATTAAATATTTTTTCTAATTGATTAGGTGACGAGCATTAAGGGGACTTAGGATTCAATACGTGCATTCACTCGACTTTCCACGACATTTTACGAGGTAGGGACCACTGACTTGCCTATGTTAAATTTTATGTACTCAAATTTATGTGCTATGTGTATCATGCGATTCTATATTTCCAAAAACTAATATAGCCGTAGACCAAATGTGTCTGTGACCGGGGAAAAGGGTCATCGGGTTTATCCCGGCGTGCTATAACCACGAATTAAAACCAGAGACCAAATGTGTCTGTGACCGGGGAAAAGGGTCATCGGGTATATCCCGGCGCGTTTTAGCTGCAGTCAACTTATTTTCTACGATAAAACTATGAATTCTATGATCGATTGTACTATTTGTGAGTTGTATGATTTTGCATTGGTTAAGTCAGTGTAACTATTGAGTACGTTGAGCTCATCCCAAATCAACAACATTTTTCAGGTACAAACGAAGATGTCGATCGGATGGGAGACGAGTAGAGGAATGAAAATGTTAATGTTGGTTCTGTTTTTCTTTAAACTGGCTTTATTGTTTTAAATAAACGTTGAACTAGACGTAAAAACGTGGTTTTAAATTATAAATATCCTTTGACGGTGATTTGGTTATTCATATTATGTTTATTTCCGCTGCGTAAAGTTTGGAAGTCTTGACATTTATTATGACGTCAAGGTTTCGTCATATTTTTCGTAAATATAAATCCTATTTTAAACTAAAGTTAAATCGGGGCGTTACAAAGGTGGTATCAGAGCCAAGGTTTTGATTGGTTCTGTAGACTCGTTTCATTTTTTTTTTAAAATCAAAAAGTTTATAAAATAAATATTTGGGTTACTTAAATAATCTTCATTCCTCCTCGTCGAACGTTCATCGATATCCTCAAGGTACAAAAGTTCATTGCAATTGTTTAATCATTAATTTAAATTTCATATTATTCTATGACTGCATTGTATTGGGTATGGATGTTTATACTGTGGATGTGAATGTGTTGTATTGGAATTGTTGTTGATGCTATTGGTATGATGAAACTCCAAGGCATGGAGGCTTTCAAGAATTATAGTTTTTCGGAGGTTGATACGGTAGGGTCTTACTTGTTGACCAAGCACCGTTTGTGGCTCTTGGCCAAAGCGGATGGGAGTGCCACTACTGGCCTCGAGGCAGCTCAGCACACGGTGGAGCAACTACCGACACAAAGGAAACTCCGAGGGGACCATTTATGTACTCGACTTGCGAGGATTCAGTTTCCCGGTCCTTATGTCTTAGTCGACTACGAGGATTTCATCCACCATTTAGTGGGAGAGTGGTTGTCTACTTTTCCATTGGAGGAGGTGCCTAAGGAGACGAAAACCACGAAGGAAGAAGTTGGAGGGTCAAAGGAAGAAGCCTCGGCGGTTGTCGCAGAGGAAGAAGAGGAGGATCCCGAGGAGGAACCTGAAGAAGATTCCGAAGAGGAGGATATTGAGGGTGGTGAACCAGCGGCAGAAGAAATCCCCAAAGAAAACCATGAAGGGGTTTCTAAAGGGAAAGAGAAAGGGGAGTATGAAGTAGCGTGCTACAGTTGCTATACACTGGGGCATACCACTCCTCGCTGTCCGAGACTTAAGCCACCCAGTGACGACCCTTCGAGGGAAGAAGGCTCTTCGAGGAAGAGAAAGGCAATCGTCATTATAGATTGATGGCCTTTTGCCTTGTTTTGCACTTGACTTTGAGTACCTTATATTTACTATTCCTCGTACGTTGATTTCGTGTTTTGGACTCTATTTTGGACTTTGTTTTGGTTTTGGTTTGATTACTACTTTCTTTTGGGTTTGTACGAAGATGATATTACTACTATCAAGGGAATGGTTGTTGTTCTGCTAATTTTTTTCGCTGAATTCTAGTTTGTGTTTTTCTGTGGTGTGTGGTGGTTACAAGTTATAAATCTTACGACGTGTATTAAGCAAGATACATCGTAATTAACCAAGTAAACACTTTGATGATATATTAGGTTATGGCGTCAAACCGAGGAAGAAGAAACGGAAACAGGGTTAATGAAGAAAACCCACCCCACTTCGACCAAACAACCGTTGAGGCTATGGACACGGTTTTCACTAACTTTTTCCAACGCCTTCAAGATAACGGTTTGGGGAATGGAGGTAACAACTCGAGGGCAGTGGATCAATTACGTCAGTATCGACCACCAACCTTCAACGGGAGAGATGGACCTGATGCAGTGGAAGAGTGGTTCCGGTCGCTCGAAAGAATCTTTCGAATGGTAGCGTGCGACGACGTGCAGAAGGTCACGTGTGCCACTTTTCAGCTAACTGAGGATGCTGACCACTGGTGGGAAGGTTATTGGAGAAACTGTTCGGAGGCAGAGCGAGACGCCTTCACTTGGAACAAGTTCAAGACGGTGGTTATGGAGAAGTTTTTCCCACGCTCGTACCGCGATCAGAAGGAGACCAAATTCCTAAATCTCAAACAAGGAAACTTGACGGTCACTGAGTACGAGAGGAAGTTTAACCAATTGAGCCGTTTCGCTACGCACCTAGTGGACACCGATTTGAAGAAATCGTTGAGGTTCAAGAGAGGTTTGAGAGCTCAACTAGCGGGTATCCTTTCAGCACAAGGCGACCTTTCTTACTCGGAAATGGTTAAAAGAGCCCAAGACGTGGAGTCAAGTCTTGGAATGGATGAGGTGAAGTCCAAACCCACGGCTTCAGTAGACAAGAGGAAGTGGGTAGGAGGAAGTTCCAACCAAGCCAAGCAACAGAAGACTGGTGGAGGGAACTTTCAGCAAGGGATGGACAACAAGCCCGTGTGCCAAAATTGCGGTAAGAGACATTTTGGTGAGTGCCTTCTAGGGCAAGGAAAGTGCTACCGCTGCCGTCAGAGTGGGCATGCAACGCAGTTCTGTCCTGTGTATGGTCAAAGGCAACAAGGCGGTGGAGGGCCGAAGCCGGGACCAACCAATGGAGGAAATGCTCGAATGTATGCCATGGCACGCAATGAGGCTGAAGAGAATCCTGGAGTTATAACAGGTATGTTAACCGTCTCAGGAATTCCTGCTTTTGTGCTTTTTGATACGGGTGCTTCGCACTCTTTTGTGTCGAAGAAATTTCGTGATTTAACTGAAGTTAAGAGCACTAGAGTAGAGGAACCCTTAGAAGTTGGTTTACCATCAGGAGACGTAATGGTCACGAATTTGATGGATAAGGGAGTGAAGATCAATGTAGGAGGAAAGAATCTCGAGGCGGACTTGTATGTGATCGAAATGAAGGATTTCGACTTGATATTAGGAATGAACTGGCTCACGAAGTATCAAGCGAGGATACAATGTCGCGAAAGAGAAATAACTTTCAAACTCCCTGAAGGAGG
>BMAC01000470.1:701564-791753 GCA_014905375.1 Phtheirospermum japonicum
TTTTAGCTGCAGTCAACTTATTTTCTACGATAAAACTATGAATTCTGTGATCGATTGTACTATTTGTGAGTTGTATGATTTTGCATTGGTTAAGTCAGTGTAACTATTGAGTACGTTGAGCTCATCCCAAATCAACAACATTTTTCAGGTACAAACGAAGATGTCGATCGGATGGGAGTCGAGTAGAGGAATGAAAATGTAAATGTTGGTCCTGTTTTTCTTTGGCTTTATTGTTTTAAATAAACTTTGAACTAGACTTAAAAACGTGGTTTTAAATTATAAATATCCTTTGACGGTGATTTGGTTTTTCATATTATGTTTATTTCCGCTGCGTAAAGTTTGGAAGTCTTGACATTTATTGTGACGTCAAGGTTTCGTCATATTTTTCGTAAATATAAATCCTATTTTAAACTAAAGTGAAATCGGGGCGTTACAAGCCTGATGGCTGTAAGATATCTATAGGGTTTGCAAATTGCCAAATGGACAATGCTAGGGGGCGTAGGGAAGGAGTCATCGCTTTGGGATAAGAAGACCAAACTGGCCATGGATGCTAAGGGTTCGCTAGAAATCTAGCAGAGGATTGGTCTGGGTGAAGAAGAAGGTGAGGAGAGAGAAGAGAGGAGTTCTTCTTCTATTTACGTACCATTTTTCTCGAGCTTTGAAGTGCACGACTATTTGGTTTTGTTTTTTTAAGTAGAATTCAAATATTATTTAAAAGAAGAAAATCGTCAACAAATATACAGACCAAGACGTTCGTTCCTTGACTAAAGGCATCTGTTCAGGCCTCGTTAAAACCTCCCGAGGTAAACCCACCCTTGTGGGAGAAATCCTTGTAGAGGAAAGAGTACCCTCCCCATGCTAGTAGTTGAAGGAGGGGATCAAAGCGACAAAAAAAATGCTAAAAGACACAAGCTGACCAGAAATAAAATCAAGTTGCACCCACGTAAGTCGTGATCTATAAAGCAGCACTATCAGAGTCCTCTGTCGAACCGAAAGTAAGCTACCACGCGAGGGGCCAAAGTAATTACCGTGATGAACAGAACACCATTTTTCCCAAAATATCATCGTTCACCATATCTAAGTGGAACGCCAGGGGCGATGTAAGCCAGTCATAACGAAGAGAATCAGATATCGAAAGCGCATCAGCAACGCAATTATCTTCTAGGTAAACATGCAAAACTATGAACTCAATCGAGGTAGTGAGGAAAAGAACCCAACGTCATGGGTCCAAGAAGCACTATGAGACATCAAGACAATGCTTCACAAAGAGGTCCACCACATAAGTAGAGTCGGATTCCAGTCAAATCCATCTCTAACCTCTAATATCAGCCTCCTCAACTGCAATAATCGTGGCCTCCAGCTCAGCCTCGAAGGCAAATCCCTGAATAGGCTCGAAAAACCACCTTTTAAAAATCCCTGAGTGTGGTTTTGTTATTATACTTTGTTTTGTTGTTCAATGGTGTTGTGGTGATGTCAGTGCTTACGTGGTGTATAACGCTGGATGGGAGGTCTTGTCTTTTTATTAAAATAAAGTAAAGGATTTTATTTAAAAAAGGAGAAAATAGTCAAACTAATACACAGATGATGATGTCGGTCTACCCAAGATATCATCATTCACCAGGTCAATCAAAAATTTTGGAGGTGACGTGAACAAGTCGTAAAGGGATGGCTCAAACTTAGAGAGAGTATCGAGTCCATTATTGCCATCCTAAAACACGTGTGAAACCATAAAGTCCGTCAAATAAATGAGGTAAAGAACCTGATGTCATTGTGTGCTAGAAAGCGCCAAGGAACATCAAGGCAACGCCTGGGAAACAAGTCCACCACGTCTGATGAATCAGATTCCAGCCAAATCCCACTCCAACCTCAGGTTTCAGCCTCCTCAATTTCTATCAGCGCGACGTCTAACTTGGCATCAAAAGAAAAACTCTGACCAGAAGTTCTTGAGATACCACCTTTCACAAAACCCCGACACGTAAGAAAGATGAAACACACTCCCCGGGACAGCCCAGAGTGTTTCCATTAGTATTAACTTTTATCCATCCTGGATACAGAGGTAACCATATCACAGGAGAAAGGGTGGGCAGAGCCGCGGGCTTACCACACACACCCAATTTTTACAAACATAGTAGGTCAGAGATTGTATTGGACATCGTACCGTGGTCCAAAGCTGAGGACTCCAGAATGAGTGACCAAATGAGAATGAGAGTCGTCGTAGTGTAAGAAGAGGTGGCATTGTGAATCGAGTTGTACCATGTTTACCAGATCGTCGAGATGAAAGATAACTTCCAAAAAAAAGACATGCGCACTAAACCATCAAAAACACCTTACTTAGTAGTGAATGTTTTCAAATTTGGTAGTGAATGTTGTGTTTTGAATATTGATTTTAAATAATGGATTCCTGAGTTATTTCTTTGTTATTTATATAATATTTGTGAATGTTAGTAATCCATTGATTATCGACAAATTGATTTCGATGGTGGACGGTATTTGTCGATATAATTAATTATTGTACTAGGGTTCTACTTTTCCACACTCACACGCCTTACCTTAGACCCATTTAGGATTCAGTATCAAAAAGAGAGTTTTATATTAAATACTGAATTATCCACTTATCTGGACAATTTGAGAATGTGATTAAAGGTATGTATTTTTTGGACTTTTAAATTTTAGTTTTTATCTCTCTTTTGTTCTTGGGTGCACTGAAATATATGCGTACTTAGAGAAATAAGAATAAGTGCTTCCAAGATTTTGAGGTCCTCCAAATACATACTAAGATAATTTATTATTGAAGTTCGTATTTTTTAATGGGATAAGGCCCTTACCAATAATTCAATTGTTATATATAAATACCCTCATACAACCCACTTATCTATAATTCTATCACCTATATATCACCCATTATTTGTAATTACATATTAATTAATTCTAATAAGAAAATCATATGATGAGTTCTAACTATAGTTGGATGTATAATTGGAGGGAATCCGGTTATTTATACAAAAGTTCATGTAAGGGTGGACAATTCCATTCAATTTGCACTCACGCATTTTGTAATGAAGGACAATGAAAAATTAAACTATCCTTTGATAGTTACCATAATATTAACGAGATAAAATATCACCTAGTTAAAATTGATTCGTACTAGATTTTATATCTGGACTTTCCATGGTGAAACAAGTCTTGGCTCCATGCATCATGTGATCCTGAGGTTCTTGTCAATATGGTTATGGATGCAGTCGGTCCCAACTTCGTTGTGGTTAGTGATATAGAAGAACTGCCAAAATCCCGAGGCCCAAAAGTTCTTCGTCATGTTGAGAGCTGGAAATCAGCTTGTGTATCCCAGGTGCGAGAAACATTCTCAATTGTTCATGACTTTGAAGTTAGAGAATTGCATGTCTCATAAGATTTATGACCAAGTACTTGATCTAATCAAAAGAGGTTGTGCCAAAAGACAATCATGTATCAGATAACTTCTACAAAAGCAAGAAGTTATTGAGGGGTATTGGCTTACCAATGAAAAAGATAGCCTAAATAATTATATGATCTACTAGAGAGATGATTTGGAGCTGATCAGTTACAAGTTTTGTACCTCAGTATAAACCCGCTAAGAAAGTAAAAAGTAAAATGACAGAAAGCCAGTGTTGTGTACAAGAAGATGTAATATTTTCCATTAACTCCCCATTTATAAAAGGTGCACCCACAGCAACTACAAAGGACATGAGGTGGTATGCACAACATGTTGACGATGGTGTCATGTGTCACCCGTCAGTTCAGAGGTATGAAGTATTTCAATAAATCTCATGTGGAGTTTGCTTCTAAAACTTGAAATATAAAATTTGGCTTCTACATAGATGATTTTCAAACATTTAGAAGTTTTTGAGCACAATATTCCTCGTGGTTGGTGATAGTCACAACACATAATTGGACTCACTTGATGTGTTGGAAAGAACAATACATGTTTCTACATGCACTTGTTGAAGCCCCAAAAATCCTGAGGACAGGGTAAATATTTTTCTATAGCCTTTAATCACCAAGTTGAATCAGTTGTGGACATGGACAAATGGTGCACCCTCGTAAAATATCTTTAAAAAATAAAACTTTTAGTTGCCGGTAGCTCTTATATGCACATAAGTGATTTTCCCGCCTACATCATGTTATGTGGTTTGAGTACGGCTGTGAGAATGGCTTGTCCATAATGTATGGAATGTTCGGATGTATTTACTCTCAAATGAAGCGGGAGATAATCTTGATTTGACAATCATCTGAAGTTTCTTAATTGTGGTTATCCTTTTCGAAAAGACAAAGACCCTTTCAGTAAAACAAAAAAGTGGAGACTCTATTACCGAGCGTCAGGTCAAAAATGAAGATTTTGATAGAGATTGAAAGATTGGATCTTCTAAAAGTTACTGATCTACATGAAGCACGCGTTAATGGACACATAAACAAATTAAGTAATTGGATTAAAAGAAGCATCTTTTGAGATTTGCCGTACCAGAACACAAATTTTATTCGTCATAATCTTGATTGTATGCGCATTGAGAAAAATGTGTTTGATGACATGTTCAATACGCTGATGAATGTTGAGGGGAAGACAAAAGACACTCCCAAATTAAGGGATGAGTTGAGTGAATATTATCTTCGTCCTGGGCTTCAACATGACACATCAAAAAAGTATACTAAAACTTGTGACACACTGGAAAAGGCGTCAAAAGTTGCCTTGTCTGAATAGGTGAATGCTCTTCAATTTTATATGGATACACACCGAATCTTAGGCATTACATTGACATGAAGTGATTAATATCTTTTTTTGATGAAGAGCCATGAT
Organism: Phtheirospermum japonicum; assembly: GCA_014905375.1. NCBI lineage: Eukaryota > Viridiplantae > Streptophyta > Magnoliopsida > Lamiales > Orobanchaceae > Phtheirospermum > Phtheirospermum japonicum. Next base: position 706,393 of record BMAC01000470.1, read on the forward strand.
TGTGATGTGTTCATGTGAAGGTTGATACCGATTGCCTTTCGAGAACTACTTTCTCATCCAATGTAGAATGCCCTAACAGAGTTGAGTTAATTCTTCAAATATCTCAATTCCAGAGTTATTAAGACTGATGATATGAGTCGTTTGGAGTGTGATATTCTTTTAATTTGTGTCCACTTGAAAATATCTTTCCGCTAACATTTTTCAACTCCATGGAGCATTTACTAGTTCACTTAGCATATGAGGCCAACAATTCTAGTCTAGTGCAATATACGTGGATGTATTCATTCGAGATGTACCTTAAAAACAGAAGGATAATATGAAGAACAAGGTGATTTTCTAGGTCTTTATATCAAGCGTATACCTTATTGAAGAGGCATCAACTTTCACTTCATACTATCTTGAAGATCGTGTCTCCATGAAATGAACTAGTATTCCTCATAATGATGATGGTCGAAATGGTGAGAATTATGATGACGACGTTCCATCAGTATTCAAAAAATATAGTAAAACCTTCTCAACATTGGGAAAAATAAAATATTTTTAATGAAATATGTTGAACTCCTAGATTTTATCAAGTTTGAAATACCATTTTTAAAGCATGGTTAACAATTATCAAATAATAAATTAAGACATTTTACTTCCGTTCTCAATAGCTCAATTCCTAGGGTTCCATATTTCACAACAGACCCGTCCACCCGAATGCCCGGCCACCCGCAGTCGACCCACAATACTTTTAGGCGGGTTTAGAAAAACATAAATAGCAGCAAGAATCCTGGCCTGCCACAATAGGTGTCGATTCCGCTGGCAAGGATGACACTACTAGGGTTTATCCTCAACACCTTGTGGCACAAGATACGACATAAAATTTTCGAATAGGACCCTACAACACATTTCAGAATTTTTTCTCACACCAACACACGCCACCACAAGGACTTGAAATGTATTCGATAATTCCATGGATATAATTGGCAACAATACACCCAACGCTGCACCTCACAAAAATTGGACAACGGCTAAATCCTAGAGCAATGCTTTAGCTTGACCACACCCATCTCGGAGACAGCCGCTTCTTCCGTCCGCAAAAGGTATATTTTATCTCTCAAATTGTCAGAGGAATGTTATTCTGTTAGACGCAAGGTGTTCGATCATGCACTCATTAGTTGCACGATTTATGCTAAGGGCGATAGGCCATTACCGACTTGCAAGTTATTCGATAAACTGAAAATATCATTGAACTTAAGTTCGACTTTTCGCATACTTTCATTGGGTCGGGGATACTATATGCTGATATTTAATAACAGACATGATGTGGAGATTATTTGGCTGAAAAAAATTTTGTCGTTGACGTTGGGCTCTTTTCGTTTGCAGAGGTGGGTCCTAGACTTTAATCCTGAAAATGTTAAATCCTCATGTGCGCAGATTTAGATGTGAATTTACAACCTTAGTCACGAGCTTTGGGAAACACAGGGATTAGTGCGGGCAGAGGGTACACCTCTAACTATCAATTTTAATTCGTTACATGGAATGTTTGGAATCTTCGTGAGGGTGCTCGTCGAGGTCAATCTTCCCCAACCGTCACAAGAGAAATTATTGCTAGAAAGATCTGGATGCTCTAATTTTGTTTAATTTACTTACGAAAATGTCCCACGCTTTTGCAAAAATTGCAAATAGTGGGCCATGCGTTAGTATCCTATCGCTGATCATCATCCACTTTACATCAATGGGATCGCAGTCATTCTTGAACTTACACAACATGGGTTAGTAAAATAACCATTTCCAAGGATAGCAGCAACAACAAAAATAAATTACTTTAAGTCGTGATGGTGCCGGACAACTTCGATTCTAACTAACTATCAAAAAGAAAAATTGGATTCGTAAACGGACCGAACAACACATCAGAGGTGGAGCAGCTACAAACTCTATGTCTTCTCAAACTAGTTTTGGTATTTTAAAAAATCTAAATGATGATTAGGAAGAATTATCAGTCGTCAACGTGCGGGACAGCAAGACAATGCGACAACTCCAGGAAACTCATATTCTTCTTCTCCCTCGGGACAGGTAATTGTTAAACGACAGCAAAAGTCACAGCGACCTGATAAGAACAGGCCACTTGACTACACAATGACATGTGACCTGGTATCTTCAGGTCGCAGGATTAGAGACCTAACAGATTTAGGTCGCATACATTGCGACCTAATATGATCAAGTCAAGTGAGTGCCGACCTGACAGGTCTCGGCATCAGAGGTCTACATGGAGCCTACACGACGTCGGATGATGTCATCCCTAACATAGTACAGTCCAGTTTGCTACAGCTGTTAATGGTACTGTAGCAATATTAGCCACACAATCATAGTTAGTCGTTATCAAATGTACTGTGTCATTTCTGATCATAGGATCTATGGCAACCCTAGTCAGCTATGTTGCTATAAATAGCCTTGTATTTCATTAATGATATGTATGAAAAACATTATCCAAAATATATGATGTACACTCTTATTTTACAACAGCTCGACTTTCATTATATTAGCTCGCCATGAGCTCGTAATTTTTCTTTCATGGTATCAGAGCAGGTTTGAGGGCCTGACTCTGTTTTTCTCCATAAAATGTCTCACAATAGCTCTTCCTCCTCAACCCAAACCTCCTTCTCTCTACCCCAAATTGTTTATCCCCAAAATCTGCTCATTTCAACAAAACTAGATTAAAATAATTACTTAATCTGGAGGCAACAAGCCTTGACGACCATCAAAGGCTATGGTCTTGAAGCTTTCATCAAAAAGGGATCTGCAGTACCACCACAGTTTTTGGCCGATGAAGAAAATCAGACAAATCCGCTCTTTTCTGCATGGGAAAGGCAAGATCAAATATTAGCCTCATGGATTCTGTCTTCGCTAAGTGAGAGTATCCTTGTTCTAACTGTTGGATTCAATACATCTGAGGAAATATGGTCCGCCCTTGAGAATAATTTTTCCACGTAGTCTCAAGCCAAGATAATGCAGTATAGGATAATGTTGCAGTTCTTGAGAAAGAATGCATTATCTATGAAAGAGTATTTTGGACAAATGAAATCTTGCTGTGATGTTTTAGCTTCTGCAGGAAAAGAGATCTCAGAAAAAGACCAGATCTTGCATATTTTATCTGGACTACGAAGCGAGTATGACTCAGTAATGGTTAATGTGACATCCAGGTCGCAGCCCTACACGATAGCCTAGCATCATGCTCTTTTACTCAACTATGAAGTCAGACTAGAAACCAACAACAACAATACCTCGTACATCAATACGGAAGGGTCCCAGCCTTCCGTCATTACTGAAACACAAGTTAACGCTGCAAGAGTCAACAACAACAGTTATCAACAGAACAGAGGAAGCTCAAGAAGTCGCGAAGGAGGCAGGAACAGTTTCAGAGGTAGTAGGGGAGGAAGAAGAGGTCGCAGAGGAAGGCCGAATGGAGGAGATAGAGTTGTCTGCCAGATCTTTTATATTCCTGGACACAAAACAGATAGGTGCTGGTATAGAAATGACAACTCCTACAGTAACTCTCAATCTACCCAGCAGTCAGTTCGAAACCCTTCGCTGCATATGGCACAGTTTGGGAATGCTGGAAGCGTGAGCTCACATTCGGACTATGACACTGATACTCTCTGGTTTCCTGAATCTGGAGCAACTGCGCATGTGACAAATGACCTCGCGAACCTAAATGTGGCCTCAGAATATTCTGGAGGGATTAGTCTCCAAATGGGAAATGGAGCTGGAGTGAACATTGCCCACATTGGTAACTCGTTTTTCAAAAATCCTCTCATTTCTAAAACCTTTTTACTCAAAAATCTCCTTCGTGTTCCCTCAATCACTAAAAATTTACTCAGCGTTTCCAATTTTGCCTCTGATAATAATGTCTTTTTTGAATTCCATCCTTCTTATTGTTTCATTAAGGATCAAACCACCAAGGCCATCTTACTCAAAGGGACAATTAAGGATGGACTATATCATTTTCATCTACATACCATTAAGCGAGCTGCTTATCCCTCACCTACATCACCTTTTGTCCTGCGACCTGCACAAACATCCCTCGTTTCAAGTTCTCAGAATAAAGAGCATGTTGCTAATCTATGGCATTCTAGATTAGGTCACTCTAGTCAAGATGTAATAGATAAGGCTCTGAAAAACTGTAATATCCCTTATAACAGCATTAATAAAAGTTTATCTTTATGTTCCGCTTGTATGTTAGCAAAGCATCATAAGCTCCCATTTCCTGATTCTCATTTGGTTAGTTCCCAACCACTTGATCTCATCCACTCCGACCTCTGAGGACCTGCCCCTATCAAATCATCGAATGGTTTTCTTTACTACATGAACTTTATCGATCATTTCAGTAGATATACATGGATTTATCTTCTCAAATCCAAATCAGAAGTTTCAGATGCCTTTGTCCATTTTAAAAACCTTGTTGAAAATCAACTGGACTGAAAGATCAAAAATTTCCAATCACTTGTTGAATATAAACCTCTTGCTAAGGTCTTTCAAGATAGTGGTATAACTCATAGGGTATCTTGACCTTATACACTAGAACAGGATGGTGTATCTGAAAGGAAGCATAGGCACATCATGGATGATGCCTTCACTTCCTTTGCCTACATTATTAACAGAGTTTCCTGCAAAACAAATCTTTACAAAACTTCTCTTGAGTGTCTCTTCAATCAACGACCTGATTATAACTTTCTTTAAGTTTTTGGTTGTCTCTGCTATCCGCACATCAGACCCTATAATTCTCACTAACTTCAATACAGGTCGCTTCCATGTACTTTCCATGTTTATAGCACTCAGTATAAAGGTTACATAATTTTGTTACTGAAAGAAGAACTGTGAGCTCATGGCGAGCTAATATAACGTAATGCGAGCTATTTGTGAGCTGAGAATATACTGCGTGTATTCTTAGGTAATATTTTTCATGTCATACATTAATGAAATACATGACTATTTATAACAACACAGATTACTAGAGTTGCCCTAGATCCTACTGTCAGATTTGACAAAGTACATATAATAACGGCTAGCTATGAACTTGTGGCTAATATTTCTACAGTACAATTGACAGCTGTAGCAGACTGGACTGTACGAAGTTAGGTTTGTCGTCATCTGACGTGCTGTAGGCTCCATGTAGACTTCTGATGCTGAGACCTGTTAGGTTGGCACACACTTGACTTGATCATATTAGGTCACAATGTAAGCGACCTGATCTAATAGGTCGCCAGTCGTGCAACCTATAGTTATGTGGTCGCCATATCATTCCGAAAGTCACGCGACCTGTTCCCATCAGGTCGTTGTGACTTATACTGTCGTTTAACATGGCCCCTCAATTCGAACGAGCTCTTGGATAATATTCTTATTCTGTCTCTAAGCTTGGTGAAGAATTGATCGCTTAAAGGTTTAGTCAGAATATCAGCTATCTGTTGTACTGCGAGCTATTGTGAAAGAATTTTGTCTCTAACAAAATAAAGATCAAGTTCGGTGTGCTTGGTTCTTGCATGCAAGACGGGATTTGATGCCAGACCAATCGTGCTAAGATTATCTACCCATACGGTAGGCGTGCGAGCTAATCCAATTTTCAATTCCTTGAGCATATAGCCTATCCAGGTCATTTCTGCCGCAGTGTTCGCTAATCTTCTGTATTCTGCCTCCGTGCTCGACCTCGACACAAAACCATGTTTCTTCAAACTCCATGACACAAGATTATTGCCAAGATAAACACATGAGCACCTATTAGACTTCCTATCATCAAGGTCAGCAGCCCAATCAGAGTCAGAAAAACCAGTCAGATGAAAATTTGGAGCTTTTGTTATTCTCAACCCATGGTCAATAGAGCCTGCCAAATATCTCAAAATTCGCTTTAGTGCTCGCCAAATCATATTTAAGGGATTATCCATGAATTGGATAACTTTGTTAACACTGAAGGATATTTCAGGTCGCGTAATAGTGACGTATTGTAGACCCCCGACTAGGCTTCTGTAAAGAGTAGGGTTTATGCCCGCGCTGCTCCCCTTGAATCTGGATAGGTTATTTGAAGTAATCATTGTAGTTGGAACCGGCTTGCATGATATCATATTAGCTCTCTTGAGGAGCTCTCTTATGTATTGCCCTTGACTCAAATGCATTTCATCAGCGGATGAGGTAAAATGGATTCCCAGAAACTGTTTAACATTGCCCAGTTCCTTCAGTGATAGAACCTTCTTCAAGTTGGCAACTACCGAAGCGACCTCATTCTCATCGCTCCCTGTGATTAGTATGTCATCCACATAGATGAGGAGATAAATTCTTGACCCATTCTTCAACGTGTAAAAAAGAGAAGCATCAGCTTTTGAAACTGTAAATCCAAGACCTTGAAGTATTCCTTGAATCTTGTCGAACCATGCTCTAGAGGCTTGTTTAAATCCATAAATGGCTTTGGTGAGTTTGCACACAAGTCGTTTTTCTTTTTGTTCAAAACCGGGAGGCTGTTTCATGTAAATCACTTCTTGCAGGTCGCCATGTATGAATGCATTATTAATATCAAGATGCTTAACATCCCATCCACAAGAAACAACAATGCTTAAGATTATCCTTATTGTTGTTGACTTGACAACTGGACTGAATGTTTCAGAGAAATCAAAACCATCTCGCTAAGAGAAACCTTGAGGAACCAAACGTGCTTTGTGTCTAGCAACTGATCCATCGGTGTTTCTCTTGGTTTTAAACACCCATTTGCAACCAATTATATTTCTCCCCTCAGGTGCTGGAACCAAAGTCCAAGTGTGATTTGTAATTAAAGCATTATATTCAGCCTACATAGCCTTTTTCAAAACTCTAATCTGAAGGGTATGGTGAGCATTCAATGGTTCATCATCCTCATTGTTGATTTCGGCAGATAGTATTTTAGGTTTGTGAATACCAGCCTTGGACCTGGTCAGCATGGGATGGACATTTTGAGGTTGACATGGTTGAGAGGGTCCACAGCGAGCAGGGGAAAGAGGTGGAAACTGAAAAACGAGAGGAACTGTAGTGTTAGAGCCTTCACGTGAGATGCAGTGACTTCGCAGAGGTGAAAGAGGAGCAGAATCAGGCGATGCGACGTGAGATGTGGGGATATTGTTTAGAGGTATGGATGGTGTATCTGATTGTGAGGATGGAATGGGAAGGGTATGGAATTGAGGTGGTGAGTGTATGGGTGGTAGAGGTTAAAAACTATAGTGTGTAGAGTTAGCGACCTGTATGGAAATTCATGTTCGCTGAATACAAAACTTCTGGAGATTATCACCTTCCCAGAAGGTAAAAGAATTTTGTAACCTTTATACTGAGTGTTGTAACCGAGGAAAGTACAAGGAAGCGGCCTGTATTGAAGTTTGAGAATTATAGGGTCTGATGTACGGGTAGCAGAGACACCCAAAAACTTTAAGGAAGTTGTAATCAGGTCGCTGATTAAAGAGACACTCAAGAGGAGTTTTATAAAGACTTTTTTTGCAGGGAACTCTGTTAATAATGTAGGCAAAAGTAGTGAAAGCATCATCCCAAAACCTGAGAGGTAGGTTTGAGTGAGCAAGGAGAGACAATCCCATATCCACGATGTGCCTATACTTCCTTTCAGTTACACCATTCTGTTCTGGTGTATATGGGCAAGATATCGTATAATTTATACCACTATCTTGAAAAACCTAGCAAGAGGTTTATATTCAGTCCCCCCATCGGATTGGAAATTTTTGATCTTGCAGTTTAGTTAATTTTCAACAAGGTTTTTAAAATGGACAAAGGCATCCGAAACTTCAGATTTATATTTGAGAAGATATATCCATGTATATCTACTGAAATGATCGATAAATTTCACGTAGTAAAGAAAAACATTTGATGATTTGATAGGGGCAGGTCCCCATAGGTTGGAGTGGATAAGTTCAAGAGGTTGGGAACTAACAAATTGAGAATTGGAAATGGAAGCTTGTGACTTTTTGCTAACATACAAGCGGAACATAAAGAATAAACTTTTATTAATGCTATTATAATGGATATTAAAGCTTTTCAAAGCCTTATCTATTACATCTTGACTAGAGTGACCTAATCTAGAATGCCATAGATCAAAAACAAGCTCTTTATTCTGAGAACTTGAAACGAAGGAAGTCTAAGCAGGTCGCATGACAAAAGGTGGTGCAGATGAGGGATGATAATCAGCTCGCTTTGTGGTATGTAGGTTAAAATGATAAAGTCCATCTTTAATTGTTCCTTTGAGAAAGATGGCCTTGGTGGTTTGATCCTTAATGAGACAATAAGAAGGATGGAATTCAAAAAAGACATTATTATCAGAGGCAAAAGTGGAAACGCTGAGCAATTTTTTAGTGATTGAGGGAACATGAAGTAGATTTTTGAGTAAAAAGGTCTTAGAAGTGAGGGGAGTTTTGAGAAAAGAGTTACCAATGTGGGCAATGTTCACTCCAGCTCCATTTCCCATTTGGAGCCTGTTCCCTCCAGAATATTCTAAGGCCACGTTCAGGTTCGCGAGGTCATTTGTCACGTGGGCAGTTGCTCCAGAGTCAGGAAACCAGAGAGTATCAGTGTCATAGTCCGAATGCGAGCTCGCGCTTCCAGCATTCCAAAACTGTGCGATATGCAGCGAAGGGTTTCGAATTGACTGCTGGTTGGTTTGAGTGTTACTATAGGAGTTGTCATTCATGTACCAGCACTTATCTGCTGTGTGTCAAGAAATATAGCAGATCTGGCAGACGAATCTATCTCCTCCATTCATCTTTCCCCCGCGACCTCTTCTTCATCCCCTACTACCTCTAAAACTGTTTCTACCTCCTCCGCGACCTCTTAAACTTCCCCTATTCTGTTGGTAATTGTTGTTGACTCTTGCAGCATTGACCTGTGTAGCAGCATTGATGGATTGCTGGGACCCTTCCGTATTGATATATGAGGTATTGTTGTTGTTGGTTTCTAATCTGGCCTCATAGATGAGCAAAAGAGCATGCAGCTCGGCTATTGTGCAAAGTTGCAGCCTGGAAGTCACATTAACCATTATTGAGTCATACTCGCTTCCTAGTCCAGCTAAAATATGCAAGATCTGATCTTTTTCAGAGATCTTGTTTCCCTCGGAAGCTAAAACATCACAGCAAGATTTCATTTTTCCCCAAAAATCTTTCATAGACAATGCATTCTTTCTCAAGGACTGCAACATTATCCTATACTGCATTATTTTAGCTTGAGACTGCATGGCAAAATTATTCTCAAGAGAAGACCATATTTTTTTGGATGTATTGAAACCAACCGTTAGAATAAGAATACTCTCACTTAGAGAGGACGGGATCCATGAGGCTAAGATTTGATCTTGCCTTTCCCATGCAGAAAAGAGTGGATTAGTTTGATTTTCTTCATCAGCTAAAAATTGCGGTGGAACTGTAGATCCTTTCTTGATGAACCCTTCGAGACCATAGCCTTTGATGGTCGTCAAGTCTTGTTGTCTCCAGATCAAGTAATTATTTTCATCTAATTTTGTTGTAATGAGATGACTTTGGGGATAAACGATTTGGGATAGAGGTGAGGAGTTTTGTGTTGAGGAGGAAGAGCTATTGTGAGACATTTTGTAAAGGGAAACAGAGTCGAGCCCTCAAACCTGCTCTCATACCATAAAAGAAGAACAGTGAGCTCATGGCGAGCTCATATAATGTAAAGCGAGCTATTTGTGAGATGAGAATATACTGCATGTATTCTTGGGTAATATTTTTCATGTCATACATTAATGAAATACATGACTATTTATAGCAACACAGATGACTAGATTTGCTCTAGATCCTACGGTCAGATTTGACACAGTACATATAATTACGGCTATCTATGAACGTGTGGCTAATATTGCTACAATACAATTGACAACTGTAGCAGATTGGACTGTACTAAGTTAGGGATGTCGTCATATGACGTGCTGGAGGCTCTATGTGGACTTCTGATGCTGAGACCTATTAGGTCGTCACTCACTTGACTTGATCATATTAGGTCGCAATCAATGTGACCTGAATATATTAGGTCGCCAGTCGTGCGACCTATAGTTATCAGGTCGCCATATCGTTCTGAAGTCACGTGAACTGTTCCCATCAGGTCGTTGTGACTTATACTGTCGTTTAACAGTTACCCTCTGGAAAGGTGATCATTTCCGGACAAGTTGTGTTCAGTGAGCACGAATTCCCGTACAGGTCTAAACAGGTCGCCAACTCTCCACACTACAGTTTAACACCTCTACGACCCATGCACTCGCCACCTCATTATCATACTCTTCCCATTCCATCCTCTCATTCTGTTACACCATCCACACCACTGCACAGGGTTCCCACATCTCAGGTCTCCTTGCCTGATTCTGCTCCTCCTTCCCACCAATCACCTCCTCAAAGTCACTGCAGCTCGCCTCAGAACTCCAACACTACGGTTCCTCTGGTTGTTCAATTGCCACCTCTTTCTCCTGCTCGATGTGGCTCTTCTGAACCATGTCCGCCTCAAAATCTCCATCCCATGCTGACCAGGTCCAAAGCAGGTATTCACAAACCCAAAATACTATCTGCCGAAGTCATCAATGAGGATGATGAACCATTGAATGCTCACCATGCCCTTCAGATTGGAGTTTGGAAAAAGGTTATGCAGGCTGAATATAATGCTTTAATTACAAATCACACTTGGACTTTGGTTCCAGAACCTAAGGGGAGAAACATAATTGGTTGCAAATGGGTGTTTAAAACCAAGAGAAACACCGATGGATCAGTTGCTAGACATAAAGCACGTTTGGTTGCTCAAGGTTTCTCTCAGCGAGCTGGTTTTGATTTCTCTGAAACATTCAGTCCGGTTGTCAATCCAACAACAATAAGGATAATCTTAACATTATTTTTTCTTGTGGATGGGATGTTAAGCATCTTGATATTAATAATGCATTCCTACATGACGACCTGCAGGAAGTGATTTATATAAAACAGCCTCCCGGTTTTGAACAAAAAGACAAATGACTTGTGTGCAAACTCAACAAAGCCATTTATGGACTTAAACAAGCCTCTAGAGCATGGTTCGACAAGATTCAAGGAATATTTCAAGGTCTTGGATTTACAGATTCAAAAGCTAATGCTTCTCTTTTTTATAGGTTGAAGAATGGGTGAAGAATTTATCTTCTCATCTATGTGGATGACATACTAATCACAGGGAGCGATGAGAATGAGGTCGCTTTGGTAGTTGCAACTTGAAGAAGGTTCTATCACTGAAGGAACTGGGCAATGTTAAACAGTTTATGTGAATCCATTTTACCTCATCCGCTGATGAAATGCATTTGAGTCAAGGGCAATACATAAGAGAGCTCTTCAAGAGATCTAATATGCTATCGTGTAAGACGGTTCCCACTCCAATGATCACTTCAAACAATCTATCTAGATTCAAGGGGAGCAGCGCGGGCATAAACCCTACTCTTTATAGAAGTATAGTCGGAGGTCTGCAATATGTCACTATTACGCGACCTGAGATTTCCTTTAGTGTTAACAAAGTTAGTCAATTCATGGCTAATCCCTTAAACACGAGCTGGCGATCACTAAAGCGAATTCTGAGATAATTTGTAGGCACTATTGACCATGGGCTGAGAATAACAAAAGCTCCAAATTTCCATCTGACTGGTTTTTCTGACTTTGATTGAGCTACCAACCTCGATGATAGGAAGTCTATTAGTGGTTCCTGTGTCCATCTTGGCAATAATCTTGTGTCATGGAGTTCAAAGAAACAGGGTTTTGTGTCGAGTTCAAGCACGGAGGCAGAATACAGGAGTTTGGCGAACACTGCGGCAGAAATGACCTGGATAGGCTATCTGCTCAAGGAATTGAAAATTGGATCAGCTCGCACGCCTACTGTATGGGTAGATAATCTGAGCACGATTGCTCTAGCTTCAAATCATGTCCTACGTGTAAGAACCAAGCACATTGAACTTGATCTTCATTTTGTTAGAGACAAGGTTCTTTCACAACAGCTCGCAGTACAACATGTTCCCTCTTCAAAACAGATAGCTGATATTCTGACAAAACCTTTAAGCGAATAATTCTTCACCAAGTTCAGAGACAGATTGAGAATCATGTGCAAGAGCTCGTTCGAATTGAGGGGCCGTGTTAAACGACATCATAAGTCACAACGACCGGATAGGAACAGGCCGCTTGACTACACAACGACATGCGACCTGGTATCTTCAGGTCGCAGGATTGGACACCTAACAGATTCAGGTCGCATACATTGCGACCTAATATGATAAAGCAAGTGAGTGCCGACTTGATAGATCTCGGCATCAGAGGTCAACATGGAGCCTACACCAAGTCGGATGACATCAGCCCTAACGTAGTACAGTCCAGTCTGCTACAGCTGTCAATGGTACTGTAGCAATGTTAGCCACACGATCATAGTTAGTCGTTATCAAATGTATTGTGTCATTTCTGATCATAGGATCTAGGGCAACCCTAGTCAGCTATGTTGCTATAAATAGCCGTGTATTTCATTAATGATATGTATGAAAAACATTATCCAAAATATATGCTGTACACTCTTATTTTACAATAGCTCGCCTTTCATTATATTAGCTCGCCATGAGATCGCAATCTTTCTTTCAGTAATGGACTCTACCTTGACCCCACTGCATAGCAGTGATTTAACTTTGCTAAAACATGGCGAAACATTGCTTTAATGGCCTGAATTAGCTCTCTTAGGCCCCTTGATGGTTTCCCACCTTTCCCGAAAGAAGGAATTTTACATAAACAAACTCACGATGTGAATCTACCACGGCCATCGACACAGACAGCAGTTAAGATCCTCGAGAACTCTTGGGGGTGAATGGTTTAGAGAATAAGTTAGCTAAAGTAATAGAAAAAATTATGCAGGCAGCCCCAATGTAAAACTTTGATATCGAAAATGCACTAACATCAAGAAATTCTGAAAATATGGATAAAATGGCAACTCAAAGTTGGTCGGATGAAATGGATAAAGAGGTTCTGGACACCTTGGACACCCAGATGAACGGATCTCTATTCGTCTCTCTCAATGATTAATATTGTCTTTTGGAATATTAGAGGGATTAGCAATGATTCCTCTTAGTTACATTGTAAATAAATTATTAAGAGACACTCTTCCGTGTTTTGGCAATTGAGGAACCTATAGTTGGATAGGTATGCTATTTTGGACCGATTCTGGAGTTCCATGGGTATGACCTTCATTGGGGAGAATTTCAGAAGTAATGGCAAGTCAGGTTTGTGGATTTTGGCTTCTAACAAGGTCATTTTAGCTAAAAAAAATTATTTTCAAAATTGTTTAGACTGCAATGATGGTCCGTAAAAAATGAGAAAACTCCCACTTCTTTATCCTTGCCATCTTCTCCATTCCAGTCGCTCATCGGCCAGAGTTCTGGTGGATCCCTCACTGTCACGGATAGCCGGTCTCCCCCTTTTCTTCGTCCCATCTTCTGTCCAATATTCGTCGAAGACGTGCTATCTATATTTGCTTCTTGCAAAACCTAAGGGTCTAACAATGTTGCCTGGTTTGGTCCAGACTTAGGTAAATGGGAGACTTCATGTTCTGTGTTCCAGCCTCACCACCACACTGTGTTCTTTTCTTTTTTGGTAGTCTTTCAGTTTCTAAGATTTTTTGCTCATTTACTTGCTGCACAATACTTTCCCCTACATGATTTTGGGAGGCCCAATCTGGTTAAAATGGTGCCTCCATCGGTTACATTCACTTCTGCACCGCTAGCCTATCTTAAATCTGCTTTGGATACCCCTGTCGGTGCTCTAAACAGTTTTTCTTCTAATCCTATTTAGTTTTCGAGTTTTTCTCGTCGGCCTACAGAGAGTCCACTGGCGACAACTATGTCGTTTACTTTCTCAGTGGCTACTCCACTTTCATTTCCTTTCCTCGGAGATTCCAACCATGCTAAGCTTATGTCATTTCCACCGCCTGCTCCATTTCCACAACCTGCTCACTATTTTTAGCCAGCTCCAACCATGTATTTTGCCGGCAACCTACCGCCTACTACCTCGCATCCTGATCACCTTCGCAATCTGCTCCGGCTATGCATTTTGCTGGCTACCTTGGGGTTGATCTATAACTGCCCACCTACTCCCAAATCACGGGTGGCAGTGCTCCAATAAATCCCCCACCGGTGAAAAAAGGTGATTACTTCTCAGTTATAATTGACAAAAAGATTTATCAAAGCCGTGTCTCTAGGTTACGTGGATCTCATATCGGCTGATTAATTCATGAAATACGATCGAAGACTTCAAATGAATCCCCCACCCTCGCTTGAAGACTTCAATTCCTCATTACATGATGCTTGGAAAACCACCACATATTGGCATTTTGTTTCACTCGGTAAAGGTTATTTTGTCATTTTGTTTTCTATTGCCGAAGATAGGGCCAGAGTTTTCATGAAGCTGTCAAAGAAGTTGGGCTAGGGCACATTTTAACTCTCTCCGTGGGCTCTAGATTTCAATCTGTATAAGGTATAATTGAATTTGTCTCAATTTTTGATATGTATTTATGAGCTTTCGATTTAGTATTGGGATTCATCGTTTATATTGAATATTGCTAGTGTGGTTAGATCTCTATTACAAATTGATGATCGCTTTGTTAACGAATTACTTGGGCACTTCGTGCATGTTCTTGTGGAATTGATCATTAATTATGAACTGAAAGGGACGGTTATGATTGGGTGGGCGGGTAATTGTTGTTACGTTTCCATTGGTTATGAAAATTTGCCGGTTTTTTGTTCGATTTGTAAAACTGTTAGCCACTAAGTTTGAATGTATCATTCCTTGAAGATACGGGCTACCCATGAAGTTTCCACCAATTCTTGGAAAATGGTTGATTATGCGCAAAGGTCACGTCAATGCTCGATTCATGATCATCGAGGTAGACATCGAAAGGAGTATTGTTTGAAGCCAAAACCTTGCTTAATAATGCTACTTTAACGACCTTGGATGCCTTTGATGTGTTGAATGATGATGTGGATTTGGAATGTACTACGCCTACACACATCTCTCACTTGAACCCTGATTCAATTATTTCCAAACATGGGACCTATGAGATTTCCATAGCTCCGGCCATTTTTGCCAAAAATGTTGTCACCAATGCCAAGGAGGATATCCGATTTAATGGTCCCCACCACCATCCCCCATCAGCGCCTCAAACCCTCACTTAGGGAAGCATCCTTTCTCGGGGTGCTCTATGCATTACTCTGGCAACGAACAAGCCATCAGTTTCTATGATGGTCCTTCTGTCTCTACGAATGACAATTGCTAGCTTGTTACAGAATTCGACCCATCTAAAGAGATTGATCGTGATCTAGTGGTGTACAACTCGAATATTATTCCCAAATGGATTCTCCAACACTTCACTGAGAAAGTTAATGCCATCTAACCCTCTCACAGATTTGTCATTGGTGATTTTGAGAGTTTGACTGCATAGAATGTAATGTCCTCGACAACCAAGATTTCGATGGTCTGACGTTGTTGACGCTAATGCCCCTTTAGAGGCATTTTAAAAAGAGATGTCTCATAATTACTCAGATAGAAGGATCCACCAACCTCCCCCCACCCCGTCTTTATAAATGTTTTTTTATTCTAGAACATGCGTGGTATAGGAAACTCATCTTCTCTTTTGATTCTTAATGAGCTTTGATGGGTGCATAGACTTCCTTCTCTAAAATACATGCCTCATTCTTGAATTCGTTGGGTCTTTCTTTAGTTGTTGTGAACTTCTAGAGTAATGGGGTTCCAAAAACTCGTGTTTTTAAGAGTTACTCTGTGACCTCGGTGACGACTTTACTTTCTTTCGATCAGGAAAATTTCTTTCAGATGACTGTCGGGGATTTGGATTTGAACATCGAGTTTGTGCATGCTCATAACACAGCTTCTACTCAGCATGCTTTGTGGAGTGATATCTTTGAACTTTCACTCCCCTATATTTTTATAATTGGAGGCTTCAATGCGGTCTTGGGTGCTCACGAGAGATTAGGGGTAATCCCTTGAATGTTTCTTCTTGTGCTGACTTCAAGCATTTCCTCGAGGATGGTGGTTTATCATAGACTTCCGCTCGTGGGGGTTTTCTCACGAGAGCTAGTTGTTGCCATAATGAATTTTTGTTTGCTTGTCTGGATCTAGCTATTTATTCAGTTGACTTACCACTTTTGTGTCATAATATTTCAGGACTCCTCCTTTCTCATTTTGGGTCGGACCATCATCCGATTCTTATCGATTGTGCCAAGGATACTAGTCTTCATTCGGGACCTTGGATTCTCCGCTTCCAGAACTTTTGCACATCTCATGATAATTTTTGGTATCTTACCGTTACTTCTTCGAATCTTCCCATCCACAGTAGTAATTATATCACCCGTCATTCGGCTAAGTTGAAGTACCTTTTGGGGGTTATTCGTGAATGGAATGTTTAGATGGTTTATAATATTCATCTCCAAGTGGAGGTGATTCAGGCAGATCTTTTGGACTTACAGACTAGTTGTTTTGACTCGGGTTAATTAAAGGTCGATATCAAGGATGAAATTGCTCTTCAAGTCCATTCGTCTTTGTTCCTTGATGCTAAAGCAACTGTTCATTAGCAGAAAAGTCGAGATTGGCTAACGGACGTAGATCGTACTTGGATTTTTTCCATCATAGTCTTAGAACACGGGTGATGAAATCCTCCATTGGTTCTCTTTAGATTTATGGGATGATCATCCATTGGTTCTCTTCTTTTTTTTTTGGTTCTTTTCTCTTCTGACAGCCCTTGGCCTACCGAGGATGGATTGATGAACTTCTGTTGCATAATATTGATTCTAATTTGAATGTGATCCTTTCGGATGTCCTAGTAAGAGAAGGTTCATGAGGCTGCCTTTGCGCTTAATTCGAGTAGTGCCCCGGGTCCTAACGGCTTTAACGAGTTCTTTTTACATAAGTGTTGGGAGATTGTTGGTCAACATGTTTGTGCGGCGATCCGCTTTTTCTTCACTTCCTCTTCGCTTCCCACTGGTTCCAACTCTTGTCTGATGGTCCTCATCCCTAAAATTTTCGGGCTATCCGGATGGAGGACTTCCATCTTATTGCTCTCATTAACATTTCTTTCAAGATTATTAATAAGATCATGGCGACTTGTCTCGATTTTGTCACTAGCGATGTGGCCTCGGACTCTCAGTTTATTTCTATTCTGGGGAAGCAAATCAACAATTCTATTGCAATGGCCTCACAAGCTTTTAATTGCCTCGATTTTAGCACTTTTGGTAAAAACATGATCATGAAGATTGACATTCTTAAGGCCTTTGATACATTAGATTGGAGTTTATTGACTTCGGTTCCGCATTGCTTTAGTTTTTCCCTCATTTTTGTTGGATGGGTTAAGGTTGTTCTTCGTTCAGCTCGTATTTCTGTGCTCCTTAACGGCAGCCCAGCTAGTCACTTCACTTGCACTAGGGGGTTCATCGGGAGACCTGCTCTCTCCCCTAATGTTTTGCATTGCGGAGGATGATCTTGCTCGGGCTCTCTCTTTTTTGCATTTGATTCTAATAAAATCTCCCTGTTCGTGCTAGTCGTTCTCTTTACTTCCCAACATGGTTGCTTTACACTGATGATATTCTCGTTATGACCCAGGCTTCGACTCTGAAAGCTCGTATATTTTAGGTATCTTTTATGTTATGGCGACAACTCTGGACATGTTCTCAGTCCCTGAAATCTAAGATCTTTTTAGGTCTCTTGTCACCCCTGCTGTCATCAGATGTATCTACTAGGTTTTTACCTTCTCGGTGGGCTTATTACCTACTATTTACCTTGGTGTTCCAATATTTTGTAGTAGCCCTTGTATGGCCAATCTCCGTCCGGTCTTCGATAATACTGTAGCTAAATATGGGCGTTGAAAGGTGTCGTATTTTTGTTTAGCAGGTCATATTTGCCTAGTTAATTCGATTATTGCTAGTTCCACGGTGCACTCAATTCTCATCCTCAGATCGCCGACGTCGCTTTTTAGCAAGCTCGAGATGGCCATCCGAAACTTTGTTTGGTTAGGTGACATCTCTAAGCGTAAGTAGTGCACGGTTAAATGGTCTTGCTGCTATGACCCGCGTGAGGAAGGCGGTCTCAGTATCCGATCAGTCTTCATTGCCAATTATTCATTTCTCCTCAAGTTTGTTGCTAACTTGCTTAATAAGGACACTATGTACTCTCACTTACTCCATAAGCGTTTCCTAAAGGAGGACGGTTGCCCGCGTTCTCATATCACTTCCTCAATTCGGGGGGATATTTGGAGTCATGTCTATAATCTTTTCGAGGATTTTAGTTGGATTCAGAGTAGTGAATCATGTAATAGTTTTTGGTGGGATGATTAGCTCGGGTACTCTATCGTTGCACGTATTGGCATCCTGATGGTTCTCAAGAAGCGGTTTTCTCAGAATATCGTTGATTATTTCTTTTCAGGGGTTTAACAGTTCACGGAAATATTTTTCACCACATTAACTAACATAGTCATCCGCATTCTTCAGTTTTGCAAGGTTCCACACACGGATGATAAATGTGTTTAGTTGATTTCGGAGAAGGGTGATATCTCAGAAAAGATCATGTGCGATCACCTTCATCCCGAATTCTCAAATTTTATTGGGGAAGCGGGATTTGGTCCTCACATATCCTGACTCAATGTTCTATCATAGTTTAGAAGGCAATTTTCAATCACCTTGAGGTCTTTACTGTGATTCACAGGCATTGGTTCATCTTGTGATTCTGAGTTTGTTCACCATCTTCTCATAGAGTGTCTCTTTGATCATTACGTTTGGGGCTGGATTGATGACATTTTTAACATTCGACTAGCCCTCTCAGGTGGTTTAGCTAATCTTTGTGTTTTTGTTTTCGATTGTCAATCAGTGCACATGTCCTTTTCCTGTGGAAGGTTGCTTTCATCTGAGCGATTTGGATGATCTAGCAACTTCGCTGCAGCTCGATTCTTAACAACACTTCTCCTTCCACTACGATAGCTCTCATTCTCATTCACTCACTAATTATGGAGCCCTCAGCTTTAGACCATGGCACGATGTCTAATTTTGTCCCCGATCTGCTCGGTTTACGTGAATTGGGTGTATATGGTAAGCCCACTACTCCGCCCACCCTTACTCCTATGATATGGTTGCCCCCGTCTTCAGGCTGGATTAAAGTGAATGCTGATGGGAGTGCTCTAGGTTGCCCCGGTGAGTGTGTTTCGGCCGACGTCTTCCGTACATGTCGGGGTTTTATTAAAGTTGGCTTCCCGAGATCTTCTAGTCAGGGCTTTGATTTTAAGGCCGAGTTAGAGGCTTTAAATTTAGATATTGAGGAGGCTATAACAAGAGATTAGAGTAGGATTTGGCTTTAATCCGACTCCTCTTATGTAGTAAACTTGTTTGTCAAGCGTTGTTGTGATGTTTCTTGGCGCTTTCTGGCATGATTGTATTTTTCATGTAATTGTGGTGTTTTTCTCATGTTTTTAAGTCGGATTTTATATTAGTTTTAGCGATTTTTGAGTCAATTAGTCAAGTTATTAGGTTGTTTCCCTCGTTTTATTATTTTTCGCATTTCTTTTTGATTTTATACTTAATATGGTTATTTTAATCATAAATAATTAATTTTATGTTTAATTTAGGTATATTGAAGTATTTTGGTCTGGAGATGGTCGAGTGTGGGCTTACGAGTGGAGTTTTAGCAAAACTGGGCCTCGATTTGAAGTATTACGGCTTACACTGAGTACGTTGCCGACACTGGGTTACCCAGTGTCTGAGCCCTACCGACAGCGTACGCACTATCTCACCCAATTAGCGAGCCATACAAAGCTATATCAAGCCATATCGACCCAAATGGTCTAGTATGACCATTTTGGGTCAAATTTGGTCAAATATGGGAAATCCAAACTTATAAGGCATAATTGACTCATTTACCCCTAATTTAATCTAGTATAAATAGGACCCTTCTCTCATTTTGTAAAAATATCTCTCATTTTTCCCAACTCTTGCATGGGTTTGGATAAAAATTCTCTATCTAGTTCTTAGATTTTAATTCCAAGCAATTCCTTGGGTTTGTAAGACTAAGAAGAATAGTACTCCCTTGGATTTTATTTTGATGCAATTTAATTCAAGTTTGTTACTCTTTTCCTTTAATTCAAGTAAGCTTTCTTTCAACTTTATGCTTTGTTCTTTAATTTCATGCTTCTTCTTCATTTTATGCTTTTTTCCTTAGGTATTAGAATTATAGTTTAATGTTGTGAATTGGCTATGGAATCTAGTTGAGTGACACATCTAGGTCATAGATCAAGTCCTTGATTGGTTTAATTTCAAGTAATTTCATATGTTTCATGCATGTTCTTCATATTATGCCTTTTCTCTTATCTACTTGATTTCTTGTTAGATCTTAAGAATTGACTAGGGAATCTAGATGAGTGATACATCTAGTTCATAGATCGGGTCTTGAATCATTTTCATTTTAAGTATTTCATGTGAATTATTTTGAATTAAATTTTCTACTGTTTATTTCTTATTATTTTTCAAAAAGATTTAAACTTTGACGTCAACTTTTCATGCTCTTTCAATTGGTGTTTTCAATTTTTGTCAATTTTCATTTTTCTAGATTTTATGATAATGCATGCATGGTTGTACTCTAGGTTGCTTTAGTTGTACTTAGTGAAACATGGCTTTCCATTGCTTATTTTCATTATTGCTTTGCACTTTCATTTCGAGGCATACGACGAGGCATACGACCAACTTGCAATTTCATTTCCTAGTGTAGTTTAGTTAGTTTAATTGCTTTATTTTTATTTTCTTTTTATTTCTTCGATAATATCAAGCCAAATGAACCTTTATTTCCAAAACCACTAAAATACACTTCAAAATGGCGTCGTTGCCGCGGATGGAACCTGGGTCACCCGCGTGACAGGCAGGAACCTGACTCCTCTTATGTGGTGAACTTGTTTGCCAAGCGTTGCTGTGATGTTTCTTGGCGCTTTCTGGCATGTTGGCATCGGGTCCTCTTACTCACCTCTTCGATAGACTTCATAGTCTCACATGTTTCAGGAAGTCAATCATGTTGCCGATGCTCTTTCTAAGTATGAGTCCCCCCGCTACAATTGGTTCACATCGCCTCCGGCGTTTATTATTGACCTAGTGAATGTTGATACCTTGAGAAGACCGGTGTTTCGCTCATCTCGTTAAATGCTTGGAGCACACAGGTGGCAATTTTTTCTCGGCCAAGATGCAGGCTTTGAGAGTTCTACTTTCTTGATCACGACTTGCTTGTTGTAGCTTATTTTTCTTTTTGGTCGTTTTGTGGCCTTTTGCAGTTTTTGTCGCATTGGTTCGCGTAGCTACTTGCATGGGGAGGGTACTCTTTTCTCTACGAGGATTTCTCCCACAAGGGTGGTTTATCTCGAGAGATTTTAACGAGGCCTGAACATATGCTTTTAGTTAAAGGACCAATGTCGTGATCCATGTAATAGTTTGACTTTTTTCTTCATTTTTAATAAAATTCCTTACTTTCTAAAAAAAAGTGATTATATATATGGACAACTATATATATATATATATATATATATATATATATATATATATATATATATATATATATGTTGATGGTCGATATCGCCTATCAGATAAGTTTCGAATCAAGCTAATCGTATCCACTAAGTATTGAGAACAGACCCGCCGAACTGGGATATCCGCGCACACATCTATCGAGTAAACCAGCGCAAGTTGCCGAATGACCATGCCGAGAAAGCCGAGCTGGCCCGCGACTCATCGCCGAGCAAAGCGGGGCATCCCCTGTCTAGGCGGGCCGACCTGGGAACTGCCAACCTGCCAAACTGGATCTTGCCCTGGAGCGCCGAGCAACCCACGTCGCTCTTTGAGCAGTTCCGCCGGCAGTGCCGAGCAGAGGCACGCCAAGCTGACGAGCTCGGCACCCAGCCGAGCAGGACCTTGCCGGGGAGCGCCAAGCAGCTCGCCGCTTGCCGAGCAATTCCGCGCAGTAGTGCCGAGCAGAGGCTGGCCGAGATGATGAGCTCGGCACCCTGCCGAGCAGGATCCTACCCGGGAGCGCCAAGTAGTTCGCGCCGCTCGCCGAGAACTTCTGCTCGACAAGGCTGAGCAGAAGGGTACCAAGCTCATGAGCTCGGAACCGCAACCGACCAGGTCCTTGCTCGGGAGCAAATCGTGCCGCACAAGAGGCATTCCTGCCCGAGGGTGCTGAGTAGGGACACGCCGAACACTTTGAGCTTGGCATTCCGCTGAGCAGGGATTCACCTGGAGGAGACCGGTGGTCCGAGGCACGAGTCGAGTGCTCTGACTGGGGAGATTCGACCTAAGAAGTGCAGAGAAAGTTGGGTTTCTCTGAGAGATCCGCTCGTTACGAAGAAATATCTGAGGTCGGCATTGAGTCGGTGGAAAATGTCTGAGGTCGGCATTAAGGAGGGGAGTGCGACAATAAATATCTTGGGGGACCAATAGGAGAAGGACAGATGTCTAATTAGGGTTTTAATGGAAAACTATAAATAGCCTCTCCAAGAGAGAGAGTGGGGATCCCCAATTTTCGAGAGAGAGAAACATAGAGAGCTTTAAGGAGAGAAAGCTTGTATTTAAAGGTCAAGCACCTGTAAAAAGGGTCCGGCTAAGGCCGATCCGAACTGATTTTGAGGAATAAAAGTTAAGCACTTTTTCCCACTCGTTTTCTGCTATTTGATTGTTGCTCATTTTACTATTTTTGGTTTTGTATTGGTTGTGTTACTCTTAACATAAATAAAATGGCGCTAGAAGAAGGTATCTTGTGATCTGCAGTCCCACTCGCTGAATCAGCTCTTCGAATTTAGTTTTCTATCTTCTGCCCGATTTTTCATTTTTTGTAAGGAGCTGAAACTCAGCTCTTCGTTGTATTTGAGTTCGATAAAAAAAAAAGAGAGAGAAGAAAGAGAGAAGAAATTTCTGCTCATCCTACTCGTCAGCATGGATCCTTCAGAAAGTTCAAGGAGAAATCCTGGTAAGGAGCGCCAGGAGAGGACTGTCCAATCGGGCCCGAACGAGCTCGACTCAGAACAGGTCAGATCGTTCATGCAGCACCCTGCTTTTGCCAAAGAATTTGAGGAGATGATGAAGAAAGCAGCAAAGTCAATCCTAACACTTGAAGCTCTGGTCGGCAACCCTAAGAATGTCGACCTTCGGGAAGGTCAAGCAGAGTCAGATCCGGCTCGGGAGGCAACAAAGAAAAATGGGAAAAGAAGGATGGAGGAAGAGGTTGAGCCGAATGCCAAGAGCAGGCTCGATAGACCTCCCATCGCACGCCGCCTCACATTCTCTTCCCCTCAAAACGTCTTTGCCCGGCTCGAAAAGACAACCAGCAAAGGACGGGAGGATCTCCCAGTGAGGTCGGCCAACAGCAAAAGCATGGCCGTGAGCATCCCAGGCAAGCCAAACGATGAATTGGCCGAGTTGAAGTTTCTGAAGCAAAGGATTGCCGAGCTGGAGGCCAAGAAAACCACCCCCCCGGTCCAACCCACATACCCGATCTCGCGACCGATTGTGACCAGCTCGGCGTGTGATGACGAGTCTCCCTTATCTGTCCAAATTCTCTCTGATCCGTTTGAAGGAAAGCTGAAAATCCCCCCAATTGCTTTGTACAAGGGAAGCAGCGACCCCGATTCACACCATTACCAAGACTACATGGACATGCTCGGCGCGTCTGACACTTACAGATGCCGAATGTTCTCCATGACCCTGGACGAAGTCACTCTGAGGTGGTACCGGTCACTTCCACGTCATTCAATCTGTTCATGGCCGCAGTTGAGGTCCTCGTTTCGAGGACACTTTATGGTCTCCAAAGCCACCGTCGCACCCAAGAGAGCTATCGCGACTATAGTGCAGCAGCCAAGGGAGTCATTGAAGAGCTACATAGCCAGGTTCACAGAGCAAGTCTCAGAATCTCAGCCGTGTGGCGACGAAGCCTTGCTCATCCTAGCTCAGAACGGATTATCGGACAATTCCTTCTTCAAATGGGTAAATAACTAGCAAGACCCGCAAACCTTCCAAGAATTCCTCGCTCTGGCCGCGTCACAAATCGCAGCCGAACAGAACATGTCAGCTCCAGTAATTTCCTTCCCACAGCATCACAAACCAGCTCATAAAGTCGACAAAAAATCCAAGATCTCAAGCAATCATGTCCAAAAAACTCTTACAAGACAAACACACAGACCTCCTTGCAGAGTACAGCGAAGTTTACTCGATGGCAGCGGCCACAATTTTTAAATGGATCAAAGACCTAGATATCCTTCCCCCAGCTCGGCCGATGAAGAAAGACCCTTCCTTGCTGGACAAAAAGAGGTTCTGCAGGTACCACGGATCGATCGGGCACAACACAGAAGAGTGCCACGATTTAGTCCGTGCCCTGATCAAAGTTTGTGATGATCGGAATCTGCTGCCGTTCTCAAAGAATCATCAAGTCCGGCAAGAACGAAGAGGAAACAATCAGCCACCCCCACCACCACCCGCGGGTGCCGGGGCCCCTCGAGAAATCCTGACCTTCATTAATACGAGCCGAGCTGAGAAAGAGATTTTGAATAGGAAGAGAAAGATCCTGATCAGAGAGGCTAGGAGCTCAATTCAAAAAACAAAAGTCATGAGATCTGATGTTTTTCATTTCGATGACCAATCAGAAGAAGAGGACAAGCTTGTATCATCCTTAACCTTTCACGACTCAGATGCAGCCCCGCTGGACCATCCCCACTCAGATGCCCTCGTCATTACCGTGCCCATCCTTGGAATCCAAACTCATCGAGTCCTCGTAGACCCGGGAGCGAACGCAAGTATAATCTACCTGCCAGCCTTCCGAAGGATGAGGGTACCAAAAGAGTACATCGAACCATGTGAGGACAGGATCAGGGGATTCAGCGGCGGCTATGTGCAGACCCTTTTTCAGGTGAGACTATCTGTAGAGTTTGGCACCGGATAAGAGAAAAGAACCATCCTCATAACTTTTAAGGTGATTGATGTCCCGAGCGATTACAACGCCCTCATCGGCAGACCAGCTCTTTACGACCTCCGAGGCGCAATGTCTCTCTATCACTACTCGATCAAATTCCCAGGCACCCTAGGTGAATGTGAGCACAAAGGAGATCAAGTGGCTACTAGTGAGTGTAGTTGGTCGATCAGGCCAAAACAAATCAACATGGTCGAGCCGATGGAAGAAAGCAAAGAACCGAGCAAAGAAGCGAATGAAGAGTCGGAAAACAAGGGCGTGATGAGCTCAGAAATGGCTGCCGAACTCACAGAAAGAGAAGTGGAGAAAAGATTTTGCTCAGATCAGGACACCAGTGACAATGCCAAGCTCGGCCACAACGAACAAAGCAAAGAAGAAGCGGGAAAGGAGCTCTCTGGGCATCAATGCCGAACAGAAAGAACCGAGCTCAATAATTCCGAGCAGAATAAAGAACTGAAAGTACAGGTCGAAAAAGCCAGTTGCAAACCTACCGAGCAAGAGGACGCCGATCTGAGCAGGGACCGAGGTCGGCGCCTAGGGAAAGAACCAATGTCAGAGCTTGAAAATGTCAAAAACCGAGCAGAGAATGCCGACCTGGAGATCGGGGTCGGCATGAAAAATGTTGAGGATGAACTGGATCCCTGGAAGCCAAGTTTGAAGAGAAAGGCTATTCACGCTGAGCCCGTGGAGGAGTTAGACTGGGTATCACTCGACGAACTCGACCCAAACAAACAAGTTCGGGTCGGCCATGACCTCAAGGAGCCCATCAGGTCTGAGTTGATAAGCTTTCTGAAAGCAAATCAAGACGTTTTCGCCTGGACACACGCTGATATGCAAGGCATCGACTCTGAGCAAGCTTGCCATAGACTTAACATAGATAAAAATGTCAGGTCGGTGATACAGAAGAGGAGAAAACTTAGCCCGGACCGATACGAGGCGCTGGAGTTGGAAGTCGTGAAGCTCCTCGACAACAAGTTCATCCGTGAGGTCAGATACCCGGTCTGGGTGGCTAATCCCGTTCTTGTCAAGAAGCAAACAGGCCAGTGGCGGCTATGCATTGACTTTTCTGATCTCAACAAGGCTTGCCCCAAGGATAGCTATCCGCTCCCTCACATTGACTATATGGTGGATGCAACCACTGGACATGAACTGATGAGTTTCATGGATGCTTACTCAGGGTACAATCAAATAACAATGCACCCAGAAGACCAAGAACACACATCGTTCTACTCGGCGAGAGGTCTCTACTGCTACACAATGATGCCCTTTGGCCTGAAGAATGCTGGGGCTACCTATCAGCGCTTAGTTAATAAAATGTTTGCTAGTATGATAGGAAAGACCATGGAAGTCTATGTAGATGACATGCTCGTCAAATCCTTGTACTCAACTGGCCACATCGATGATCTGAATAAAATGTTTTCAATTTTGCGTGTTTACTGAATGATGTTAAACCCAAAGAAATGCTCCTTTGGAGTTAGCTCAGGAAAATTTTTGGGCTACATGGTAAGACAAAGAGGCATTGAAGCCAACCCAGATAAAATCCGAGCTATAACTGAACTACAACCCCCAGAAGCATAAAACAAGTACAGAGTTTAACTGGCAAAATGGCCGCTCTGAATCGTTTCATATCCAGGTCCACGGACAAGTGCAAACCCTTCTTCGAAGCAATCAAGAAAAATAAAACTTTCAAATGGACTGAGGAATGCCAAGCAGCCTTTGAAGAGCTCAAAAAATGCATGGAAAGTGTGCCAACCTTACAAAAACCAGTCAAGGAGGAGCCGCTGCATCTTTACCTAGCTGTCTTAGCGGCGGCAGTCAGCTCGGCACTCATCCGAACTGATGAACATGGACAGCATCCGGTGTACTACACGAGCCACGCCCTACATGATGCCGAGCTGAGATACTCGGCCATGGAAAAACTAGCTTTCGCCCTTGTCACCTCCTCACAAAAGTTACGCCCGTACTTCTTGGAGCACAGAATTGTGGTACTGACGAGCTTTCCTCTCAAACAGATCATGCACCACCCTGATACTTCGGGAAGGATGATCAAGTGGGCTGTTGAGCTCGGACAATTCGATATAACGTACGAACCAAGAACAGCCATTAAGGGGCAAGCCTTGGCCGATTTCATAGCTGAGTTTACCCCAGCGGTCGAATCAATCCCCGCAGAAATTGAACAGTGGCGCATGTACGTGGACGGGTCCTCAACAACTTGCCGAGCAGGAGCAGGGATAGTGTTAGTAAGTCCTGAAAAGAAGCCTTTCTGCTCGGCCGTACGTTTCCAATTCCCCTTGACCAATAATGAGGCCCAGTATGAAGCCCTTCTTGCTGGCCTAGAAGCAGCCGCCTCAATGGGGATCAGGAACTTAAAAATTCAAAGCGACTCCCAACTAGTAGTAAATCAGGTCAACGGAGAGTATGAAACCAAGGAACCCAGAATGGCATTATATCTTGAACTCACAAAAGCACGTCTAGCCGAGTTTGAAGCTGAGGTCGTTCACATATCACGAAACGATAATGTCCCAGCAGACTCTCTAGCTAGGCTAGCATCGAGCCTCGGAGTAGAAGAGCTGGATACAGTGACAGTCAGCCACCATTCAACAACGGCACTCGACGCCGCCGCCGCTTACTCGGCTAGTCAAGCCGAACAGAACAAAGAAGTTCAGGACCGAAAGGAAAGCTGGATGAAACCATTCATACTCTATCTAAACAAAGGGGTGCTCCCAGAAGACCGAGCTGAAGCGCGGTCAATACGAACAAAGTCAGTTCGGTTCATCATTGTAGATGGGCTGTTGTATAAGAGAGGGTATTCCATCCCCTTAATCCGCTGCTTGAACGAACAGGATGCCGAATATGCGTAGAAAGAAGTACACGAGGGCATCTATGGAAACCACGCGGGAGGACAATCACTAGCTCACAAACTCATCCGACAGGGATATTATTGGCCGACCTTGAAAAAAGACGCGATTGAGAAGGTCAGAAAGTGTGAAAAATGCCAAGTGTTTGCACCCAGATCAATTCTCCTGCTGAAACCCTCAACTCCATACACTCGCCATGCCCGTTCGCTAAATGGGGAATAGACCAGATTGGTCCGTTTCCGCAGGGCAAAGAAGGAGTGAAATATGCAGTAGTGGCGGTGGATTACTTTACCAAATGGGCAGAAGCCGAACCATTGGCATCTATAACCGACCAGAAGATCATCAATTTCGTTTGGAAATCGATCATATGCACATTTGGGGTACCACTCTTAATAGTGTCTGACAATGGCAAACAGTTCGACAGCAAGAGGTTTAAGGCATTTTGTGGAGAGCTGAACATCAAAAACAATTTCTCCACACCATACCATCCTCAATCAAACGGACAAGTCGAAGCGGTTAATAAGATCCTCAAATACACGTTGAAGAAGAAGTTGGAGGATCTAAAAGGTAGCTTGCCAGAAGAAATACCTGGTGTCTTGTGGTCGTACAGAACAACGCAACGCTCATCTACAGACGAAACTCCTTTCTCACTGGCCTTCGGATCAGAGGTGGTTATACCGGTTGAGATCGGGACACCATCCTACCGGGTAGCACACTTTGAGGAAGAGAAAAACGACATGGCCTGCCGAACTGCACTCGACCTCCTTGAAGAAAGAAGAATGGAGGCCGAACTAAGGAATGCCATCTACAAGCAAAGAAGCGAACGTTACTACAATTTAAAAGTAAAGGCCAGAAACTTCAAGGTTGATGACTTGGTCCTCAAACGCATCTTCGGGCCAAATCAAGGCGCCCTTAAACCAAAATGGGAAGGACCATTTAAGATATCAGAAGTCCTCCAACACGGGGCTTACCGCCTAGAATACTTAGATGGACAAAAATTCGCACATCCTTGGAATGCTGTATACCTCAAAAAATATTATCAATAAAATTTTAGTTCTCGTCATGAATCAAAAGTGCAGACCAACAAAGCAAGGGACTCAGCCCAAAGCTAAAGAGAGTGATAGACCGACCTCATTAGGGCAGTCGCACTCATAAGAACATTGTCGCAACATTTTGCACAAAAATCTGAGCTCAACGTGCCGAGCTCAAAAAGAGTCGAAACTCAAAGTCGATTCGACACGTTAACAAGAGCAGGATCTCAAAAATCCGAGCTCAACGTGTCGAGCTCAAAAAGAGTCGAAACTCAAAATTGACTCGACACGTTAAAAAGAGCAGGATCTAAAAAATTCCGAGCTCAAATTTTGCCGAGCTCAACATCCCAAGTTGAGTTCGGATTTTTATCTAAAAAGGGTGAGCAAGTTATTAAAATGGCTGAGCCCAAAATGCCGACCTCAATTTTTGCCGAGCTCAACAGCCCAAGTTCGAGTCCGGAGTTAAAAAAAAAAAAAAAAAAGGCAACATGCATACATGTTTAGATCAGCAAAACCACAAAAAGAGCGCAAGAAAAAATAAGCCAAGTATGGAACGATAAAAAGGAAAGCCGGCCAGAACAAACCGATTCAAATTTAGGTTTAAGATTGTCCATAAAACATCAAACATGGCCACCCAAAAGTGACGAACCATCGAAGTACAGAAAAAACAAATTAGTTCCCACCATCCTCTTCATCATCATCATCCTCCTGCTCGTCCTCATCAGCATCCATGTCCTCACCGCCCCCCATGCCATACTCCTCCATTTTCTCGGCATTGTGCTTCTCGAACTCAGGAATAGAAGCCCCATTTTTCAGCATTTGGAGAGCCTCCTGCATGGTTGAGAGATACGAGGCACTCATCATCGGCCCAAGAGTCTCGGTCTTGTACTCTTCGACGCCCACAGCCTTTCCTCGCCCGTAAGTCTCCTCAATCTCCTGGGAACGGGTTCGAACCAGCTCGGCATGCCTCTGAACCAGCTCGGCATGCTGGGTCTTCAAATCATCCAAATCAAACAAGGTCCGCTGGGTCGCCCCCAACGCCGCCTCGACAGACTGCTCAGCCTTCTTAGCCCAAGCCATCCAGGAGTCACGATCAAGAATGAGTTCAGTACACTGGCTACGGGTTGCCTGAAGAGCAGAAAGTTCTCGCTGGAGCCGAGCATGATCCTTTCGAAGTTCAGAGAAATTCCGATGCGCTAACTTCATGGAACCGAAGGCACAACAAAGGTTCATTTCGGCGAACCCAACTTGGCTGTCCCCATCAAAGCCGGACACCCAGTCATTCAGGTCTGGGTTCCAGCTCCGAGCCATGCTCTCCGAGAAATCGGAAAAAGGGTACCCAGCAGACGACTCCCCAGTAGCGTTCGGGGCGTAACATCCCGAATAGTAATACGCGCGAGGAACTGAAAGAAGACGAGGACCTCCATACACAACTTCCACATGTTTGACCTCGATAGGCTCATGGTGAGAGCTGCCCTCACCGACCTGAGGGGCCGGATGCGACACAGGAGGAGCAGATGGGGCCGATGAGCTAGTTTTCTTCTTCCGCTTGCCACCACCGGCAGCCGCTGGCTTCTTAGCTGGCTTCTTGGTATTCAGTTCCAGGAACTTAGCAGCCCGGTCAAGTGCAGAAAGAGGCATGATCCTGTCAAGACAAGGATAATACACTGCAAACACGAAAACACCGAGCTCAGAAGAGCACAAATAAAAAGGGCAGTCTAAACATAATGCAACCGAGATAAGGAAAACGCAAGTGAGCCGAGCAGAAAAACTAACTGCCGAGCTCGGCTCGGATTTTCAAAATTGGCATGGGGGTCGATGCCGAAGCGATGAACTACCCACGCTGAACTCGACGATTGCCGGCAAGCCGTGCAGAAAAACTAACTGCCGAGCTCGGCTCGGATTTTCAAAACTGGCATGGGGGTCGACGCCGAAGCGATGAAATACCCATGCCGAACTCGAAGAATGCCGGCCAGCCGTGCAGAAAGACTAACTGCCGAGCTTGGCTCGGATTTTCAAAATAGGCATGGATGTCGACGCCGAAGCAATGAGCAACCCATGACAAGCTCAAAAATTGCTGACCAGCTAAGCGGGGAACCACCGAGCTTCCGAGCTCGGCTTAATAACATTCATCGATACAAACTCCACACAAATGATAAAATACCCAGCCCAACACAAATTAACAAACATAAAGCATAAAGACCCAAGCATGGAATATCGAATAAGTCGTAGTACTCACCGGGAATAGTAGGTCCGAGCTGAGAACAAGAGGCGAGTCCCTGAGTCCAGCCCTCCGAAGCTTGGCTCTAGTGAGCAATACTCTGTAATCCCTCTGCTCTGGATCAGAATCTAAGATCGTGAACAAGTGAGAAACAAATTCCGAACTGGGTTCCGCCGCCTTACGATACGCTGAAAAGAAAGAAACATAGGATGAGGATTAGACCGAAATTAATGAAAAATGCCAACGTTATACTAACCAAATTTCACAAAAGAATTTGGGGGTGAGTAAAGTGAGCCTTTCAGCCAATCCCCTCCGACATAGAACCAGCGATACTCCCAGTCATGAAGAGAATCGGGGAGCCCAGTCACGAGATTTTTAAAAGTGCCAGACCGAACCGAGCTATAATAAAAGCCCGAGTTGGCCCCGCCCGCGGCTTTAAAAAGGTAGAGCCATCGGAGATCTTCTAAAGTGGGGGCTGGCCAGTCGTTGAGGTGGAAAAGAACAAACAGGCCCAAAATTCGAGCCACGGCCAATGGATGGAGCTGGAAAATGGGAAGTCCTAAATCATTTAAGACGTTCGTTAGGAGTCGGGGAAGGGGAAAAGAGACACCAAAGCGCAAATTGTCATAGAACATGGTGGTGCATGAAATGGGCGGGCAGTGAATCTGCTCGGCATCATATGGAAGGAAGAAGTGAACCGACCCGGGCACTCCGTAAACATTTCGATACCTAACCAAGTCTTCATCGACCATCTCGCTTTTCTCAACGGCTATCTTGACCATCCGGTCGTCCCACTCGCAAGGGGGAGGTCTCTTCCAGTGACCAACCGGGGTGCGCTCACCCGGCTTATCCGACCAAACAGCGAGGATCTCGGGGGATGCCGGCCTCGCTGCAACCTTAGGCTTCCGAGGCTTTTTGGCCCCGGGTGGTCGTTGGGTGTCATCTTCAGATGGTCCGGGAAGGTCGTCGAGGGGCTCTAAATCGGCCAGACCAACTCCGAAATCCTCATTAGTAGAGCCAGTGCGGTCTGGACTCAAACCGCATCCCCACTCGGACAGTAGCCCACACCGCCTTGCGATTCAAGAAAAGGCTCGCTTCCGGGCCCATAGGAACAACCCTGCCCGAACTGACCACCCGGTCCGAAGGATTGGGAGTACCCGAACTGAGGATCACCAAAACCTTCATTTGAAAGTTGCTCAAAGGCGAAGGGTCTTCCCTGCCCAAAAACCTCCCCGGTGCTGAAACTGCCGTATTGATCGAATCCAGCCCCGGGGCACGGGCCCGGGGGGAAGATGGGCTGTTCGTCGCCCTGATAGTCCCTCTCATACCCCCGGGAACTATCCGGGGAATAACCCGGACTACTAGATATGGAGAAGGCTTAAGAAGCGAAGGAAGAAGAAAGAATTACCTTGTTCAAATGAATACTCGAGGAGAACCGGAGAAGAGAAAAGAAATAGGCCGAGCAAAATGTCGCGAAGCTGAAACACAAGTTTTTCTCAAGAATATTTCGGAGGAGCTTGAAGACAAAGGTTTTAGAAAAATGAAAATGAGTGGAAATGGAAGAGAGGGCTAGCACAAGAAGGAAAAGAAAGGGAATCTTACCACTAAAATCCAAAAGACAATCACATGCAAGATTCCAAGGCACAACATGACGAACCTGCCAAAGCTTGCACATACCTGAAAAAGCTCCCGTCACGGAGCACGAGGCGGTCAAAACAGCAGGTAGGGCCCAAGTGAAAGGACTTGACACTCATCTTTTGACTGGCTTTGGGCGACCATAGACGGGTGAGCCCGAACTTGTTTGTACACAACCGACTCCGCGCTCAGGGGCTTGTTGATGGTCGATATCGCCTATCAGATAAGTGTCAAACCAAGCTAATCGTATCCACTAAGTATTGGGAACGGACCCGATAAATTGGGATATCCGCGCACACATCTGCTGAGTAAACCAGCGAAAGTTGCCGAATGACCATGCCGAGAAAGCCGAGCTGGCCCGCGACTCATCGCCGAGCAAAGCGGGGCATCCCCTGTCTAGGCGGGCCGACCTGGGAACTGCCAACCTGCCAAACWGGATCTTGCCCTGGAGCGCCGAGCAACCCACGTCGCTCTTCGAGCAGTTCCGCCCGGCAGTGCCGAGCTGACGAGCTCGGCACCCTGCCGAGCGGGACCTTGACGGGGAGCACCAAGCAGCTCGCGCCGCTTGCCGAGCAATTCCGCCCAGTAGTGCCGAGCAGAGGCTGGCCGAGATGATAAGCTCGGCACCCTGCCGAGCAGGATCCTACCCGGGAGTGCCAAGTAGTTCGCACCGCTCGCCGAGCACTTCCGCCCGACAAGGCCGAGCAGAAGGGTACCAAGCTCATGAGCTCGGCACCGCACCGACCAGGTCCTTGCTCAGGAGCAAATCATGCCGCACAAGAGGCATTCCTGCCCGAGGGTGCTGAGTAGGGACACGCCGAGCACTTTGAGCTTGGCATTCCGCCGAGCAGGGATTCACCCGGAGGAGACCGGTGGTCCGAGGCATGAGTTGAGTGCTCTGACTGGGTAGATTCGACCTAAGAAGTGCAGAGAAAGTAGGGTTTCTCTGAGAGATCCGCTCGTTATGAAGAAATATCTGAGGTCGGCATTGAGTCGGTGGAAAATGTCTGAGGTCGGCATTAAGGAGGGGAGTGCGAGAATAAATATCTTGGGGGACCAATAGGAGAAGGACATATGTCTAATTAGGGTTTCAATGGAAAACTATAAATAGCCTCTCCAAGAGAGAGAGAGGGGATCCCCAATTTTCGAGAGAGAGAAACATAGAGAGCTTTAAGGAGAGAAAGCTTGTATTTAAAGGTCAAGCACCTGTAAAAAGGGTCCGGCTAAGGCCGATCCGAACTAATTTTGAGGAATAAAAGTTAAGCACTTTTTCCCACTCGTTTTCTGCTATCTGATTGCTGCTCATTTTACTATTTTTGGTTTTGTATTGGTTGTGTTACTCTTAACATAAACAATATATATTCAAATGATAATATATTATTTTTAAAACATAATACTATCTTCAAGTTTAAAAAAAAATTGACTTACAAAAGATTATTCTTGGAATAAATGTATTTAAAACCTTATAAAGAATTTTTTTTACATATTATTCGTAGATTTTTTTTAATAAAGAAAGGAGAACAAATTCAAACTAATACATAAATCACAATATTGGTCCTCTAACTAAAAGCATCTGTCCAAGCTTCATTAAAACCTTCCAGGGTAAACCTACCCTTGAGGGAGAAACCCTCGTAGAGGAAAGAGTTCCCTCCCCATGTAAGTAGCTAAAGGATCGAACAAAAGCGATAAAACCGCAAAGGGCCATTAGTTAGCCAAAAACAAAAATAAGCTACAACAAGCAAGTCGTGATCTAGAAGTCCTCACCCAACTACCGACCCCACTCAGCCCCCCTTGACGACCTCTAATTCTTTTAATGCATTACAGTCTGATAGATTTGGAGTCTCCGACTTCCCCCTCTTCGGTGCCTCCCTCGGGCCCCATTTCAAGAAACCCTCTTCCTAAACCATTTACCGCTCCTTCTTCCTCTTCGTCTCGGTTGAGAAGAGGGAACCTTATCTCTCCCTTCGTCATCGATACCCCTCACCGCTGGAAGTTGTTTTGCCAAAGGTGCAGTGCGTGGCACTCCTGCTACGAACTTTTATTCTGCTCCCATTCTCGATTCTAACTCCATGAATACCCCTGCCCCTTCGGCCCCTCATGATCGTACTCTCACGGTTTATGATCCTAACACTACGTCCGAGTCACTCCATGAATACCCCTGCCCCTTCGGCCCCTCATGATCGTACTCTTGATTTCTCACCTTGATCAAACAGATAGGAGGAATTGCCACCCCTTCCCCCCACATCTATTTAAATCGTTGCCTCTTTTAGAACATTTGAGGGATCGGTAACTCGGTCTCTCGCTTAGTCCTTAAAGAGATATGTCGGGTTCACCGCCCCGATTTTATTGCTATTGCAGAACCTATGGTTTCTTTTGATAACATTCGCGCCTCTTTCTGGCAGTCCCTTAATCTCACCCTTGTTGCTGAAAACTTTCGCAGCAATGGTATCCTCGATATCTGGATCTTCTCTAGATCCACTGTTACTTCTTCCTCTATCCTCTTCTCTTCGGATCAGGTCATCCTCATCCGGGCCACCTTCGAGGACCTCGATTTCAACCTTGGCTTCGTTCATGCTCACAACAGGACTCTGGAGCGATGTCCCCTTTGGAGGGACATCTTGAGCCTTTCGCTCCCCCACCTGCTTATCATCGGGGACTTCAATGCTAGTTTGGGTGCCCACGAGCGTTGTGGGGGAAACTTTCCTGATGCCTCTTCCTATTCGGATTTTTGAAGATTCTTGGATGCCGGAGGTTTTTTGCAGGTCACCACTACCGATGGTTTTTTCACCAGGGTTAGCCATTGCCACTCGGAGTTTCGTTTTGCTCGTCTGGATCGCGCGATTCTTTCTGCTGACTTGTCCTTTGAGTGTGGGTGGATTTATGGTCTTCTTCTTCCTCGTAACCATTCAGACCACCACCCCATTCTCATCGATTTCTTTAGAGATTTTCTTACTGCCTCGGGCCCTCGGATTTTTCGTTTCCAGAACTTTTGGACTTCGTAGCCGAACTTCCGATCCCTCGTCACCTATGCTTGGACTCTTCCCCAACAGACTTCCAATCCTATTCTCTCCCAGGAAATCTTTCTCGTTACGTATTCGGACATCGTTATCGACATCCTCCGCTTTCCCATGGTCCCTCACACCGAGGATAAACGTGTTTGGTCTCTCTCTATTACTGGGGACATCTCGGCCAAGATTGCGTATGATACCTTCATCAAAAGTTTCTTAAGGTTCAGTGGGGCATCTGGATTTGGTCTTTTCATATTCCTGCTCGGCGTTCTATCACTGTTTGTAAGGCAATCTTTAATTGGCTTGGCGTCTTCGACGTGATCCTCCAGCGTTCCTCTTAGATCTGGTTGTTGATAGTCGACCAGGCTTGAACGACCATATAAAGGATGAAGATCGCGCGTGGCTAAATTCATATCGAAGCCAACAAGACATGCACCGCACCGAGCAACCAGCCGACCAGGCGCGGGCCGTGCCAGGCATTTCGATCGACCCAGCACGGGTGGCACCGATCAGCCTGTGAACTAGGGGCTCCCATCTTGGCCGACCTGACGCGCGTGGCTCCGAGCAGCCCGCCGACTACGAGGTGTCCATCTTATAGGACCTTGGGCAAGTGGCGCCTAGCATCCATTTATAGATTTGATACCTTTTCTAGAACTCATGTTTGAAAGAAATATTCGATCCCATGAAGTCATGAAGTGAAGTGGGTTAATTAAAAATTCACAGGTAATAAATGGCAAAGAAATCGAATGGATTCGGTCTTATACATACGCGAGTACGGCGCCGAGTAGACCGCCAAGCCCAGCGTGCCAAACTTAGCCTACCTGGCACGCACGGCGCCAAGCGACTTGCCGATCCCGGCGCGCCAAGCTCAGCCGACCTGGCGCGCGAGATGTCGAGCAGACCGTCGAGCTCGGGATGCCCAGCTAGCGACCTGGCGCGCGAGGCAACGAGCAACTCGGCCGACCTGGTGCGTGAAGCGCCGAGCAGAGGCGCGCAATGCCGAGCAGGTACACACCACGCCGAGCAGTGCACACCACGCTGAGCGGGCGCACGCGCTTCCAGTCAGCGTCAAGCCCTGCACCTCACAAGGCCCACCTGGTGCCAAAAACTGTCGAGAAGCTCACCCAAGTCGACCTTGTGCGCGCGGCGCAGAGAGGCTTGGCCAACCTGGCGTGCTCAGTGCTAAGAGGTAAGGTCGAGCAGGTGCGCGCGGCGCCGATCAGGAACGCGCCATGCTGAGCAGTTACAAACCGCGCTAAGCAGGCGCGCGCGGCGTCGAGCAAGGGCGCACCATACCGAGAAGGTACACACCGCGCCGACTGTGCACGCGCGCTTCCCGTCAGGATCAAACTCCGCGCGTCACCCAGGCCGAGCTGGTCCCAAAAGCTGCCGAGCAACTCACCAAGCCTGGGGGCGTCATGCTCGGCCGAGCAGGCGTGCGCCATGCCGAGAAACTACACACCGCGCCGAGCAGGCGCACGCACTTCTTGTCAGCGTCAAACTCCGCGCCTCACCCAGGCCGAGCTGGTCCCAAAAACTACCGAGCAGCTCACCAAGCCCGATGGCGCCATGCTCTGCCGATGGCGCGGTTCAAGGTCAGTTTCGAGGCGGCGGAAGAGATATGATCAAGGCTTTATACTCTAACTCAGAAAGGGATGTACAACCAATGAGAAGGTGACAGGTGTCCAATTAGGGTTAAGATTTTTTGGCTGGCTTACTGGCCAAGTAAGTCGGTGCCCATTGAGGTGGTGACACGTGTCCAATTAGGGTTTTGAAGGAAAACTATAAATAGCCTCTCCAAGAGAGAGAGAAAGGATCCCCAATCTGCTAGAGAGAGAAATACATAGAGAGTTAGAGAGAGAAAGTCTTGTAACAAGAGTTTTACCCTGTAAAAGGATCCGGTCAAGGCCGATCCAACCTGAAATTAAGGAATAAAAGTTAAGCACCTTTTCCTACCCGTTTTCTAATAACTGATTGCTGCTCTTTTTACTATTTTTGATTTTGTATTGGTTGTGTTACTCTTAACATAAAAAAAATGGCGCTAGAGGAAGGTCTCTTGTGATCTGCGGTTCCACTCGCTCAATCAGCTCATCCTGTTTTTTTTTTTCTGTTTTTGTGTGTTCGATTTTTGTTTTATCGAGAGCTGCTTCTCGTCAACCCTCCTCGTGGTTGAGGCTTGTTTTTTAAAAAAAAAGAGAGGTAAGAAGTTTTGAACCTGTTTGTCATCATGAGCTCGTCTTGAAGCTCAAGAAGAAACCCAACAAGAGAACGACAAGAAAAGATTCTCCAATCGGTCCCGAATGAGCTTGACCTTGAACAGGTGAGGTCGTTCAAGCAACACCCCACCTTTTCCAAGGAATTTGAAGAAATGATGAAGAGCTGCGAAATCAATCATGACTCCAGAGGTTGTGGTCGGAAATGAAAAGAATGCCGACCTCCTGGAAGGGCATTCGAGGTCGGATCCATCTCGAGAGGCAGTAAGGAAGAACGGGAAAAGAAGAATGCCAAGAGCAGTCTCGACCAACCCCCAATCGCGCGACACCTCACGTCTTCTTCCCCTCAGAATGTCTTTGCTTGGCTTGGACATCCAACTGGTAAAGCTCAGGAAGACATTCTTACCAGGTCGTCCAACAGCAGGAGCAACGCTAACATAAACGTGCCTCCACAGAGAAAACCAGCCGAGGAATCAGCCGAGCTGCAATATCTGAAGCAACGGATAGCCGAGCTCGAGGCTAAACAAGCTACTCCCCCAACCCAGAATGCCTTCCCAATTTCAAGGCCCGCTATAATCAGCTCGGCTTGTGACGATGAGTCCCCCCTGTCTATCCAAATTCTCTCTGAACCACTAGAAGAAAAGCTGAAAATCCCTCCAATTGCTCTGTACAAAGGGAGCAGCGACCCTAATTCACACTTGAGTCATTACCAGAACTATATGGACATGCTCGGCGCGTCCGACACGTATAGGTGCCGAATGTTCTCCATGACACTGGATGAAATCCCACTAAGGTGGTACCGGTCGCTTCCGCGTCATTCTATCTGTTCATGGCCACAGCTGAGATCCTCGTTCCGAGGACACTTCATGGTTTCTAAGGCCATCGTTGCACCCAAGAGAGTTATTGCCACCATAGTACAACAACTAAATGAATCACTGAAGAGTTACATAGCAAGGTTCACGAAGCAAATTTCAGAATCTCAGCCATGCGGTGATGAAGCCTTGCTCATCCTAGCTCAGAACGGGTTGTCGGACAATTCCTTCATAAAATGGGTAAATAACCAGCAGGATCCGCAAACTTTCAAAGAATTCCTTGCTCTGGCAGCATCACAAATCACAGCCGAGTAGAACATGTTTGCTTCAGTAATATCTTTCCCGCAGCATCATAAATCAGCCTGTCAAGTTGACAATACTCCAAGCTCCCAAGCAATCGCACCTAGGAAACTCCTGCAAAACAAACACGCCGATCTATTTGCAAAGTATAATGAAGTTTACTCACTAGCCGTAGCCATGATTTTTGAGCGAATCAAGGACCTGGATATTCTTCCCCCAGCTCGGCCAATTAAGAAGGACCCTTCTCTACTCGACAAAAAGAGATTTTGAAGATATCATGGATCGACCGGGCACAACACAGAGGAGTGCAAGGACCTGGTCCAAGCCCTGATCAAGGCTTGTGATGACCAGAATTTGCTGCCTTTCTCCAAGAACCACCAAGCTCGGTAGGAAAGAAGGGGCAATAATCAGCCACCACCACCCCCAACAGCCAGAGCCGGAGTGCCGAGAGAGATCCTGACCTTCATCAACACTAGCCGGGCGGAGGAGTAAATATCAAAGCGAAAAAAGAAGACCCTGGTCAGGGAGGCAAACAACTCTATTCAAAAAACAAAGTCATAAGATCCGACATCATTCATTTTGATGACCAGCCTGAGGAAGCGGACAAGTTTGTATCGTCCTTTATGTTTCATGAATCTCATGCAGCACCCCTTGATCACCCCCACTCAGATGCTCTTGTCATCACTGTACCCATTCTAGGGATCCGAACACATCGAGTCCTCGTAGATCCCGGCGCATACGCAAGTATAATTTATTTTCCATCCTTCCGAAGAATGATGGTACCCAGAGAGTTCGTCGAGCCATGCGATGATAGAATTAGAAGGATAATCGGAAATTACGTGCAAACCCTGTTTTAGGTGAATCTATATGTTGAGTTCAGCACCGGGGAAGAAAAGAGAATGATTCTCATAACTTTCAAAATGATCGATGTTCCAAGTGACTAAAATGCCCTCATAGGTAGACCAGCTCTATACGACCTCAAGGGAGCAATGTCAGTATATCACTATTCGATTAAGTTCCCAGGTGCCCTCGGAGAATGCGAACACAGAGGCGATCAAGTGGCTGCGCGAGAATGCAACTGGTCGAGCAGACCAAGACAGATAAACATGGTCGAACTATCGAGAAGAGAAGAGCTGGCTGAGGAAGCGAAAGGCAATCCAATTTCGGAAGACACGATCGTCGAAAAGCTGGACGAACCCAAACCTGCAAGTAACGAGGAACATGCAATGAGCACAAACGAACTAACCCTTATGTCCGAGGTCGACCACCTGACTCCCATGTAGAGCAGAAAGGAGCCAGAATCAATTCAAGAACAGGGGTAGAACACAGAGGTCGACTTGATGGAGGTCGGCGTAAACACAGAAAATGCTGACGCAACAGGACAATCTGCACTAATTGAAATAAAGATTTGTCGAAGCCAAACTGACAGAGGTCGACCTGGATAGAGACAGAGGTCGCAGACCAGTAAAAGAGCCAATGATTGAGAAGCCTGAGAGGAACAAAAAATCCCGAGCCGAAGGAGTAGGAATGGACGAAGACAAGATGGATCCTAGGAAGATGAATTTGAAGAGAAAGGCTACCCATGCTGAGCCAGTGGAAGACCTAGATTGGGTTTTGGTCGATGAGCTTGACCCAAACAAACAACTCTGGGTCGGCCACGATCTCCAGGAGCCCACCCGATCCCAGCTTATCAGCTTCTTGAAGGCGAACCAGGATGTCTTGGCTTGGACACATGCTGACATGCAGGGGATTGATCCAGAACAAGCTTGTCACCGACTCAACATTAACAAGAATATCAGGTCAGTTATCCAGAAGAGGAGGAAGCTCAGCCCAGACCGATATGAAGCATTGGAGATGGAGGTAGTAAAGCTGGTGGACAATAAGTTCATCCAAGAGGTCTGATATCCGGTCTGGGTGTCCAACCCGGTGTTTGTGAAGAAGAAGACCGGCCAGTGGCGGCTATGTATTGATTTCTCAGACCTGAACAAGGCATGCCCCAAAGACAGCTATCCACTCCCTCACATTAACTACATGGTTGATGCCACCGCTGGACACGAGCTGATGAGTTTTATGGACGCTTATTCTGGTTACAACCAAATCCCGATGCACCCGGACAACCAAGAACACACATCATTCTACTCGGCAAGAGGCCTCTACTGCTATACCATGATGTCATTCGAATTGAAGAATGATTGGGCTACCTACAAGCGTCTTGTCAATAAAATGTTTGCTAGTATGATAGGGAAAACTATGGAAGTCTATGTAGACGACATGCTCGTCAAGTCTTTGTACTCGTCTAATCACATAAATGATCTTAATAAAATGTTTTCTGTTTTGTTCATTTACCGAATGATGTTAAACCCTAAGAAGTGTTCGTTCAGAGTCGGGTCTGGAAAATTCTTAGGTTACATGGTAAGTCAAAGAAGCATTGAAGCCAACCCAGACAAAATTCGAGCAATAACCGAATTAGAACCTCCTCGAAGTATGGAACAAGTGCAGAGCCTTGCCCGCAAAATGGCCGCTCTAAGTCGATTCATATCCAGGTCAACAGACAAGGGTAAACCATTTTTCAAAGCAATCAATAAGAACAAGAACTTCAAATGGACACCGGAATGTCAGATAGACTTCTAGGAGTTAAAGAAGTGTATGGCAAATGTGCCGACCTTACAAAAACCAACCAAGGAGGAACCCCTCTATCTTTACTTGGCGATTTCAGCGGTAGCAGTCAGCTCGGCACTCGTACGATCCGACAAGCTCGGCCAACACCAAGTATATTATGCAAGCCATGCCATGCATGATGCCGAGCTAAGATACTCAGCCATGGAAAAACTTGCTTATGCTCTGGTCATTTCCTCGTGAAAGCTGCGCCCTTACTTTTTGGAACATCGAATAATCGTGTTGACTAGCTTCCCTCTAGAGCAGGTCATACACTAACCCGACACATCTGGAAGAATGATAAAATGGGTTGTCGAGCTCGGACAGTTTGATATAACCTACGAGCCGAGAACAGCAATCAAAGGACAGGCCCTTGTTGACTTCATAGCCGAGTTTACACCAGCCGTAGAATTTATTCCAGCGGAGGCCGAACAATAGAACCTATACATCGATGAATCATCGACCACCGGTCGAGCTAGTGCCGGGATAGTACTGATTAGCCCAAAAAAGGTCCCATTTTGCTCGGTAGTCCATTTCAAGTTCTCATTGACCAATAATGAAGCCGAATATGAGGCCCTCCTAGCTGGTCTCGAAACAGCATCCTTCATGGGGATCAGAAATCTAAAAATCCACAGTGACTCCCAACTTGTATTAAACTAGATTAGTGGAGAATACGAGACTAAAGAGACTAGGATGGCAAAATACCTAGAGCTCACCAAGACACGACTTAGTGAGTTTGAAGCCGAGGTAATCCATGTGCCGAGAAATGATAATGTCCCAGCTGATTCACTCACCAAGCTTGCGTCAAGCCTAGGTATTGAAGAGCTGAACACAGTAACAGTCAGCCACCACTCCACGAAAGCACTCGACACTGCCGCAGATTACTCGGCAAGTCAAGCAGACCAAACTGAAGAAATCCAAGACGAGAAAAGTTGTTGGATGAAACCATTCCTTCTATATCTCAAAGAAGGAACACTACCCGAGGACAAAGCAGAGGCTCGCTCGACTTGAACCAA
Source organism: Phtheirospermum japonicum (assembly GCA_014905375.1). Classification (NCBI taxonomy): domain Eukaryota; kingdom Viridiplantae; phylum Streptophyta; class Magnoliopsida; order Lamiales; family Orobanchaceae; genus Phtheirospermum; species Phtheirospermum japonicum. The sequence continues at coordinate 749,164 of BMAC01000470.1, forward strand.
GTCAGCTCGATACACCGTTTTGGATAGTCAACTCTACAAGAGAGGATACTCAGTCCCCCTACTAAGATGTTTAAATGAGCAAGAGGCCGAGCACGTGCTGTTGGAGGTGCAAGAAGATGTTTGTGGAAACCATACAGGAGGGCCGTCATTAGCGCACAAGCTCGTCCGGTAAGGATACTACTGGCCAACCCTAAAGAATGATGCAATGTCAAAAGTCATAAAATGTGAGAAATGCCAAATTTTTGCACCTCAGATCAACTCCCCAGCCGAGCCCCTAAACTCAATATACTCGCCGTGTCCTTTCGCTAAATGGGGAATCGACCTCATTGGTCCGCTACCAAAGGGCAAAGGAGGAGTCAAGTACGTAGTGGTCGCGGTCAACTATTTCACGAAATGGGCCGAAGCCGAGCCCTTGGCCACGATCTCCGACCAGAAACAAACTTCATTTGGAAGTCAATTATATGCAGGTTTGGCACCCCACTCTCAATAGTGTCAAACAACGGTAGACAATTTGATAGCAAGAGGTTCAAGGCATTTTGCGGGGAGCTAAACATCAAGAACAACTTTGCAACACCATACCACCCCCAATCGAATGGACAAGTAAAAGCAGTGAACAAAATCCTCAAGTACACGCTAAAGAAGATATTGGAAGACATGCAAGGCAGTTGGCCAGAGGAACTACCAGGTGTTTTATGGTCATACAGGTTGACCCATCGCTCGTCCACCGACGAGACCCTTTTCTCTTTGGATTTTGGATCAGAGGCAGTCATACCGCTTGAGCTTGACACCCCGTCCTACCGAATAGCAAACTTTGAAGAAGAAAATAATAACGTGGCATATCGAGCCGAGCTCGATCTCCTGGAAGAGAAGAGGAGAGAGGCAGAGATGAAGAACGCAGTCTACAAATAAAGAAGCGAACGATATTACCACTCCAAAGTGAGAGAAAGAAGATTCAAGGTTGGCGACCTAGTTCTTAAGAGCATCCTAGGGACGAACCAGGGACCGCTTAAACCAAAGTGGGAAGGACCATTTCGCATAGCTGAAACCCTTCTACACGGTGCCTACGAGTTAGAACATCCCGACGGCACAAAGCTGCCACACCCCTGGAACGCTATTATCAATAAAATGTCATTTTCTTTTGAGCACTTGTGGGTAACCCATACCCACCTCACCAAGTCGACCAACTTAGGTCGACCATCAATTAAGAAATATATAAACCAACATCACAAGGTCGACACAACGGAAAACCCAACATGGTCGACCTCAAAAAAAAGAAAAGAAAAAGAAAAGCAATGTCGGGATGTCAAGTTGACCATGTCGGTCGACCACAACATGGTCGACCTCACCGAGTCAACTACAACATGGTCGACCCAAAAAAACAAAAAAAAAATCAAATCAAAATAAAAAATGAAATGTCGAGCCAACCTCATTGGTCGACCACACACAGCTCGACGTCATTATGCAAGGTCAAGCTCATCAGAGCAACAAAACACTTCGAATGCATACCCAAGGAACAATTTCCAAATAAAACAGGTCAACTCAAGAGTTTCAGAACGTTCCACAAAAAACTAAGGAAATCCCAAGGTAAATAGCCAAAACGAACTCAGCAACCTAAGTGAACTAAGGTTGACTTAGAACATGATTGGTCCATACACTCACAGGACCAAAGAAATACCTAAGGCTAAAAGCCACTTCAAAGACTCAAGATTCGAGTTGGTCAAACCAATATGGCCGACCACTAAACAATGCAAAGCCGAACAAAAATAAGGCTGAATTGCCAAAGTCAAACAAACCCAACAAAGAGGTCGACTTGAAAAGTAAGTTCAAAAGATTGGAAAATCTTAAGGTTATAAAACCACCCAAAAACACAACTCCGGAATTAACCAAAAGATGATGACCACAATGCACAATAAGGTCAAACAGAAATGATACAATTCCAAAGCACCAACGATAAAATTCTCAAAGACAAACCGGATTTCATTAATCAAAGCAAATCGACCAAAAGAAGTCGACCAGATCATACATTAGTTCACTACACAACGAATTATTCAGAAATAGAAGAAAAGTAGAACAAACAAGTCCAGCTGCCCAAAAGTGACAAGCCGACCAAAACAACGAGGCAAAAGCCTACTCATCCCCACCCTACTGGTCATCACCTTCTCCACCCGAGCCGCCCATGTCGTCGTCTGAACCACCCATCCCAACCTCAGCTTTCCTCTCGGTAATATGTTGAGATAGATCTGGCAGAGTGGCACCCCCGCGAGCATATTGTATGCCTTTTGCATAGTCAAAAAGTACGAGGCGCTGATCATCGGATCCATTGTATTGACCTCATATTGGGCAACCCCCTCTATTTTTCCCCTCTCGAAAGCGGCGTTGACCTGCTCAGCATGAATCCTCACCAGCTCGGGATGTTTCTCCTTGAGGGCATTCAACTCGCTGACCGTCGACTCTGTCATACGTAGCGCCTCTGACAAAGACTTGTCAGACTTCTTAGCTCGGGCCATCCACTCATCGCGGTAAAGGAAAAGCGAGGTACAGTCGGAATGAGTCTCTTGAAGGGCTTGATGATTACTCAGAAGTTGGGCAGGCGCACGCTGAAGTTTCGAAAAGTCATGGCGAAGCAAAGTCACGGAGGCCATAGCTTAGCAAAAATCAGTCTCGACGAAGTTGATCTTCTCCTCAGAAGGAAGACTCGTGACCCAATTACACAGGTTGGGTGCCCAAGCACGGTTATGCGCCTCAATGAAGGTTGAGTCATGCGACGACCCCTCACCAGAATACGGCGCGTATGCCTTAGGGTAGATCAGCTCGATAGCTAGGGGCTGTGGCTATGGACATGAACCCACAAAGGCAGGTGGCTCGGGACTAAGATCGACGTCGACCGTACCCGCACGAGACATTCCCTCTCCTCCATTAGGGACCACGATAGGCTCGACATCGGGCGGAGGCGGTGAGCTGCTAGAAGGAGCCGCCTTCCTCCGTTTCCCCGCACCACCATTTTTGCTTGACCTCTTCTTAATCGCCTCCATGTACTTGCGGGCCTTTCTCATCGCATTCATCGCTTCGGTTCGATCGAAGAAAGGATATAACACTGCAAGAGGAGAGACGTTAGAATCAGAAAGCCGACCTCATCAAGTCGACACCAAAACAATGTTCGACAGGTTGACAATTAAAAATAAGGGTGTCGAGCAGGCCAATATAGACAAGCCGACCCGACACCCGAAAAACGTTGCTAAACGTACCAGTAAGGACTCGACCAAGACCCAATTCAGGAGAAACAACACGCAAACTAGCCTTATAACACTTGGCAGGATCAAAAATCTATCTCCACTCCCGTTGTTCAGGATCCGAGCTTAGAATATCATATAGATGCTCAAGAAACTCAAGATTAGGCTCAACATGTGCCGGAATATCTGTAAACAAAAGAAAATAATGAGGGATTAGAATAGAAGAAAGGAGTGAAAGATGAGGACATATACCGACCAAGTGCAGAAATAAAAGTAAGCGGTGGATTATAGACACGCCCATCAGGTCTCCGCGCTCGCCAATCACCCCCCACATAGAGCTAGTATGGCTTCCATGTGTGGAGGGTCTCTAAAAGACCAGTCACCAAGGTCTTGAATGTACCGTCCCGAATAGAAGCGTAGAACCAACCTAACCCAACACCTCCTAACTCGGCACCTCCTAACCTGGCACCTTTGGAAGGCTTCGACTTATATAACAAATTAAGCTTGTCAAAAGTGGGAAGTGGCCAACCATTCTCATTGAACAGGACCACGACGGCCAAGATGCGAGCCAACGACAAGGGATTGATTTGACCAAGGGGAATACCCCACCTCCTAAGTAAGTGACATAGGGTGAGAGTGGAAAGGAAATGCTAAGATCCAGGCTGTCACGGAACATGGCCATACAAGAACGAGGTGCGAGATGTATCTGCTCAGCCGGGTAGGGCAGGAACAAATGAACATCAATGGGCACAAGGTGCTCGTTATGATACCCCCCGAGATGTCTCTCATTCAGAGTGCTACCCTACACATCAATCTCCAACATCAACTCCTCCCTCTCCAAAGGGGCCGGCCTCTCCTAATGATGAGGAGGAACAGGCTCGTTGGTTTGAGCCATTAGCGGGCCGGGCGGGAGCCTCTTGGCCTTGGAGCGTCTCCCCACTTTAACGGGAGCCGGTTCGTCAGAATCGTCTCCCTCGACCTAGGCCCCCTTTGATTTCCTGACCACCTCGCAATGACAGGCCGAACCACCCGGTAACCCGGTCCTGTCCGGGCTCAAGTCGTCGAAAAAATCCCCCGAACGTTGTTCGGTCGGGCCCGGGGGGCCGGCCTTATCATACGCATATCTCGCGCCCGCATCCACCCTCGGTCCGAAATCACAAGCGGCCCCGAACTACCCCCCAGGGCCGAACGGAGCGCTCGAGCCGAACTGGTCTGCGTCGTCAAACCTCTCGAAATCGAAAGGCCGAGCAGAGCCAAATGCAGCACCCGCCCAGAAATTACCATATTCGTTCAAGCCAAAGTGGGAGCCATATCCCCCCGGCTCGGGATGAACTCCATCATAATTTAAGTCCCCTCCATAGCCCATCTCGTCGGACCCATCAGGAGAATATCCCGGGCAGTAGGACATTTGAATAACAAAGGAATAAAAAGAAAGAAAATTTTTACCTTTAAGAGCAAAGCAAGGAGAGAACCGACAAGAAATTGACTAAGGATGTAAATAGACAGTGATGACGAGCTGGAAAATGAAAGAACAAGAACAAGAGGCAAGGGGCTTTGGTTTTCAAGAGAAAGTTCTAAAAGAAATCAAGAAAGTATGAAGGATTAGAAGAGAAATGAAGAATGAATGAAGAGGGAATGATTTGCTGCTCATTTATAAAGTGGAAAATGGAAGCATACCTGCACTATTGAAGAGGAAGAAAACGGAGGCACACATTTCCATATGGAAGAGGATAAAGGCCCACATATTCAATGAAGGGAAAAAGGACAAAGAGGAAGAAGACGGGAGCTCTTGTCATGTCGTACTATTTGGTGACGTTCCGTACTGTGTACGAACAAGAAGACAGCATCAAACATGACGGACTGGGCAGAACACTGGACATACCATGACGAACAAGGTGAAATGCTAACACCACGAAACCAGCCTCAAAGGTCGATGCACTACTAAAAAAGTGATGAGTCCGAACCCGCCCAACAAGTAGACGACTCCGCACTCAGGGGCTTGTTGAAAGTCGACCCATCTTGGATGACCACATAGAAACTGAATTCTGCACGTTGTAGGATCCGGGTCAAAGGCATACGAGAAATCACCCGATTTGGACCACCAACCATTCAATACTAGTCGAACTGACCCGGATCATCTTAAAAGTCATCGAACTACCTAGCCCAGCTAAACGGTCTTACACAACACTGAGCAGGGGCTCAAAGTGCAGAGAAACGTCGAGCCCGCGTACCCGAGCCCGGCCGACCTGTCATGTCAAACGCCGAGCAGCGCCGAACCCATGTATCCAAACGGCCGACTTGGGACTGCGGGCCGTGCCGACCAGTCGCGCTAGCTACTGGGCAGCGCCGAACAGGGGTGCAAGGTGCCTGGAAACGCCGAGTCCGCGCACCCGAGCCCGGCCGACCCATCATGCCAAACTCTGAGTGGCGCTGAACCCATGTATTCAAACGACCGACCTGGGATGGAGGGCCGCGCCGAGCAGTTGCGCTGGCCGCTGCGCAGCATCGAACAGGGGCGCAAGGTGCTGGGCAATGCCGAGTCCATGCACCCGATCCCGCATGCCCAAGCGGCCGACCTAGGAGTGTCATGCAGCGCCGAGCAGGCACATGTTCGCCGACAGCGTCGAGCAGGAATGTACCATGCATGGTGAGCGCCGAATATTTCCGAAACTGAAGCGCCGCGCATGTCTAACCCGACCGAGCTGCCAAGCAACCGTGTCGTCGAGCTGTTGAGCGCCTCCCTCTATCTTGACGGCCATACATACCTGGTCACCCGCCGAGCAGTCCCGATCGAGCCGACCTGGGCACCCACCGAGCAGATGAGCTGCCAAGCACTACTTACCAAGCCGGTGCAGGTGAGATGACGAGACCTCCAGCGCAAGCTATCGCGACCTACCGAGCATCACCGCCGAGCTGGTGCAGGCGAGTTGGCGAGACCTCCAGCGCGAGCTGCTGCGACCTACCGAGCATCACCGCCGAGCTGGTGCAGGTGAGTTGTCGAGACCTCAGGCGCGAGCTGCCACGACCTTCCGAGCATCACCACCGAGTGGGTGCAGGTGAGTTGTCGAGACCTCCAGCCCAAGCTGCCGCGACCTGCCTAGCATCATCTTCGGGCTGGTGCAGCCGAACAAGCGAGGCGAGGTCGACCTGCCCACCAAGGTCGACCTAACCACCTAGGTCGAGCACGTCCCGGCCCTAGGTGTGCGCTCCGAAGAGCATCCAAACAAATATGTCGAGGTCGACCTGCTCATCGAGGTTGACCTAATCACCTAGGTCGAGCACGTCCCGGCCCCTAGGTGGGCGCTACGAAGAGCAGCCGAGCAAATACATCGAGGTCGACCTACTCACCGAGGTCGACCTGATCACCTAGGTCGAACACGTCCCGGTCCCCAAGCGCGCGCTCTGAGGAGCAGCCAAGCGAAACATGTCAAGGTCAACCTGCCCACCGAGGTCGACCTGATCGCCTAGGTTGAGTACGCCTTGGTCCACGAGTTTGCACTTATGTGATCAGCCGAACTGATATGTCGAGGCAGGATGATTTACTGACTACTCCTCGGGTTACGAGCGGATCATCCCGATCGGTCTAACGCTCAATAGAAAGGCCAGTTCGACACAAGAGCAAAATAAGGATGGCTTTATCGGGTTGAAGCTCGGTAGAGAGGTTGGATATGATCATCCCTCACCTCTGGATGAGAGTAGGCTCAGAGGATAAGGATGATTTGATCGATATGGATCATCCATGAAGAAAGGTCGGCTCGACATCAAGACGGTTCCAAGTCGGATTCGAGGCGGCAGAAGAGATATGATCAAGGCTTAATACTCTGACTCCGAAAGGAATATACGACCAATGAGGAAGTTCCAGGTGTCTAATTAGGGTTAGGATTTTTGTGACTGGCTTATTGGCCAAGTAAGTCGGTGCACTAAGGTGGTGACACATGTCCAATTAGGGTTTGGAAGGAAAACTATAAATAACCTCTCCAAGAGAGAGAGAAGGGATCCCCAATCTGCTAGAGAGAGAAATACATAGAGATTTAGAGAGAGAAAGGCTTGTAACAAGAGTTCTACCCTGAAAAAGGATCCGATCAAGGTTGATCCAACCTGAAATTAAGGAATAAAAGTCAAGCACTTTTTCCTACCCATTTTCTGATATTTGATTGCTGCTCTTTTTACTATTTTTGGTTTTGTATTGGTTGTGTTACTCTTAACATAAACACTGGTGAACGATGATATATTGGGAAAAATGGTGTACCGTTCATCACGATCTTGATTTTAGCCCCTCAGTTGGCAGCTTAATCTCAGTTTGGCAAAGGACCTTGGTATTGCTTATTTTTAGATCACGGCCTGCTTGTTGTAGTTTGTTTTTATCTTCAGCCAGCTTGTGGCTCTTAGAGTTTGTTATCGTTTTGTTATGTTCCTTCTACTAGTGGCGTGGGGAGGGTACTCTTTCCTCTACGAGGGTTTCTCCCACAAGGGTGGGTTTACCTCGAGAGATTTTAATGAGGCCTGAACAGATGCCTTTAGTCAAGAAATAGACGTCGCCATCTGTGTTTGTATAAAAAAAATTCTCCTTTTAATAATAATTTCAAGCTTTATTAAAAAAGAAGCATTCTCGAAACCCACTTCTAGGTCAATAAAAAGCTTCCCCAACATGACCAAAATGGCAAAATCTTAATTTGAAGTAGTGGGATCCAAGCAACTAATGAGACGAGCGAAACACCGGTCTGCTCAAAATATCATCATTCACTAAGTCAAGCAAAAACATTGAAGGCAACTTGAACCATACGTAATCACTATAAATAAACAAAAACTGTCGTATGCTGATGGCCTATGCTGATGGGGAAAACATTGTCAGCATATGCTGACGGCTTGCTTACGAGCAATGGCCATCACCGAGTAACCCATAAACTACCCGTCAGCAAGCCTCTTGCATATTATTTGGGCAACGGGTTTGCTGCTGGGCTGTTGACGAGACCTGTTGCTGACGGGTATAGGCCCGTTAGTAATAAAAAAAATGCTGATGGGTACCAGCCCGTCAGCAATATTAAAAAAATATTAAAAAAATTGTTGCAGGTGTCATGCCCGTCAACAAATGTGATTCAAAATTACATCCAACTTGCATCCAGAAACAGAAAGAAGAAGAAGCAAAAAACCAATCGTCGCCGATCGCAACCTAGCCAGCCCATAGCCCCAGCCTACTACTGCTCACGCCCACCCCAGCCCGCCGTTCACCAGTCGTCGTCGCCCGCCATGCCAAGTCATCGCCACCAAGCTTCTCCTTCCGCACCTCAAGGTAAGGTTTTTATGTTTCTGAAATTATTTTTTATATTTTCTATTAGTTATTTTTTATTTGTTCGATTTAATTACAATTAATGGTTTTATTATAGTTTATTCTAGGGATTATTATATAATTTGGGTTGAGTTTTTGGATTATTTAATAATTAGGATTGAATTTAGAGATTATTGTATAATTGTGGTATACTTTAGGAATAATTATATAATTAAGGTTGAATTTAAAGATTATTGTATAATTAAGGTTTAATTGAGGTATTGTCATATATATATATATATCATTAATTTAGGAGTTTTGTATAATTAGGATTTAATTTAGGTGTGTTGGTATAATTAGAGTTTAATTTAGGAGTTTTTGTGTAATTAAGGTTTAATTGAGGTATTATTGTATAATTATCATTAATCTAGGGAGTTTTGTATAATTAAGGTTTAATTTAGGTGTTTTTGTATAATTAGAGTTTAATTTAGGGACTTTTGTGTAATTAAGGTTTAATTGTGGTATTATTGTATAATTATCATTAATTTTGGGGGTTTTGTATAATTGTAAATATTTATATATTTGGAAATTATGGTTAGTTTAGGGTTGAATTGTAAATATTTCATATTTGAGAAGTTTTAGAATGTTTGTGTTGGTTGTTTTGATATGTCGTGGTGACCGGCAAGTTGTGTTTAATTAATATTTATGTTAGGATATACATGTTGTGATTAGTTGGTGTTGTGATTGGTTGGGGTTGACGTGGTGTACGGCGCCGGACGGGAGGTTACATCCCTCCAATAACGGATTTCAAATTTTTTTCAAAATGTGATGGTGGTTCAAAAAAGTTTTAAATAGTGTATGGTGGGGGTTTTTAATTTATTATTTTTTTAGATGAGATGTAGAGGTCATGGGCATTTTTTTTTCTTAGCCTATATTCGGGCTGTGCTTCTCTTGGTTCATCATCATCGTCACTTAGACAATAAAGACGATGATATGATTAACTTATCGGCAGGGAATCTGCAGACGATTCTAGCCACCCCGTCCGATGCTAGTACATCGAGAGGCCTCATACCACAATGTCCTGGTATGATCGAGGTCTATGTCGTCCCCCTGAGGTAAGTAACTTTAAGTTAATTCTCATTGCTAATAAATTCTCATTTTAATATATTGCTCTAGTAAACTTTATATTTTACTAGGATACGCAGTCACTCGTCGGAGTTACCGATAATTCTTTGGCTGATCTACGTGGCTCGTGTACACCCCGATGTGTAGAAGTAAGAGCATATTCCCCAGTCTCATCGTCGGTTGTGGTGGCCCGAGTTTTTGGTAATTAAACTAATATTGTTTTCAAAAGTTATTTTATATAATGATTTTTATTAATCAAATTTTTTTGCTTTGCTTTGTAGAGGCAATGCTATTGCGACCCAAGTGTATATTCAGAGGAGGTTGTACAACTTAGCTTTTGCACTTCTATGGCCCGCTCGTGGCGCAGCCATCTCCATGAGTGGAAGACAAAGTGGAGAACGTAGGGGAGGGTGCCCACGTGCATAGGCGATGATATCTTGAGTAGATGGGTGGTGGAGTTCGAGAAGCCAGAGAACAAGAAGCAATCCGAGCAGGCAAGCAGGAATAGGATGAGCGAGCCCAACGGACCTAGTACTGAGATAGCCAAGCACAAAGAAGGATTTTGGACTACTATTAGTCATGCACGTCAGCTCGTAAGTAAAATTAAATGTGTTTGTAAATTTAGTTCGTAAGTAATTAATTAGTTCATAATTAGTGATAAATTAAAAAATAATATAAATATTGTATACAACGTGAGGATTTGGGTATGGAACCCACTTCATTTGAGTTTTTCTTGTTTATTCACCAGAGACCCGACGTCTCTTTCACTGATCTTGTTTTGCAGCAGATTTTTGTAAGTATTTTTTTAGATGTAATTAACATAAATATATACATTTCATTTTAATCCTCTTAAAGGTAAATTATACACCAATCAAAATATTGCATGAGGAGTATCAGAGACTTCTAGAGAAGGCTCGTGCTTCATCATAGGACACTGCCGACGTTGACGAGAACGCGGTCTATCTACAGATCGTCGGGGTGAAGAAAGGTCATTGGTTTTGCATGGGGTGTTTAGGAGATCTTCTGGCTTCGAATACTTCCAGATGCAGTACCTCAATTGCTCCAAACAGTCGTATCTCGGAGCTCTAAACGCAGATGGAGGCTTTAAAAAGCTAGGTCAAGAGTCAGCTCGAGGCGACTGAGCGAGCACATCAGGAAAAGATCCAAGCTATGCACGAGGGGCATGCATGTCAGCAGCTCGAGATGGAGGCAACTCTTCGTGAGCGGGTGGTGTAGGAAGTCACCGCAGCGACGAGAGTGCGACGTCGTCTTCTGATCCTACTAGTGGTTCTCCAGATGATTCTGCATTGTAGTTGTTTTAAGAACAAAGAATAATTATGTTTGATAGTTTATTTAAACTTTATATATTATACGATATAATTGTTAACTAATTATATTTTATTTTTAATTTTATATTCTTTTGGAATGCAAATTTTTTTTCATATTTGATTATTGATTTGTGACGTAAATACAGGTAAAAGTAGCGAATAAAAATAAAATATAAAAATAAATTATTTAAAAATGTTGATGGGTGGGACCCGACAACATCATTTCAAAATCGCTGATGGATAGGGCCTGTCAACAAATGTTGACGGCTACGACCCACTAGCATTATTTAAATACCCATCAGCATCTTGTCAGCAAATGTTGAGGGGTAACGAATTATGGGCATGGGTGTTGCTAATGGGCCTTACCCGTCAGCATTTGCTGACGGGTACCTTAATCGTGTCAGCAAAAAATTTACTTACGCCAAAAATGCTAACCGGAGTTACCCATCAGCAAATTGATGCTGACAGGTTTACTGACGGATACGCCCGTCAGCAAACAAAATTCTTTTGTAGTGAATATCTGGACTCGGACTTAGATAGAGCATCTTCAACACGATTACCCTCCCGAAACACATGTGAAACCATGGATTCTATTGAAGACGTGAGGAAAAGAACTTGACGCTATTGTGTAAGAAAGCGCCAAGGCACATCAAGAGAGCTTTTGACAAAAAGATCCACCACGTATAAGGATTCAAATTCCATCAAAATCCAACTCTAGCCTCTGGCTACACCATCCTCAATATCTAACATCGTGGCCTCAAACTTGGCCTCAAAAGAAAAACCCCAACCATCTTGAAAAGCCACCTTTCACAAAACCCCGTCAAGTACAGAAGATGCTGGTCAAAACACACACCCTGAGACAGCCTAGAGCACTGCTATCAGTATTCACTTTTATCCAGCCTGGAGAAGGGGGTAACCATATCACAGGAGAAAGGGTGGGCTAAGGCACAAGCCTACCACCCAGTTTGAGCAAATAGAGCAGGTCGTAGACTTAACTGGACATTGTGTCGTGGTTCAAAGCCGAGGACTCTACAATCAGTGAATGAATGAGAATGAGAGCCTTCGTAAAGGAAGGAGAGATGCCGTTATGGACTGAGTTTCACTGAAACTACAAGATTGTCCAAATCGTCGAGATTAAAACTACCTTCCAAAGGAAAAAAACATGCTCACTGAAACAACAATCAAAAACAAAAACACAGAAATTAGAAAAACCACCTGAGAGAGGTAGTTGGATGTCAAAAGTGTCAATCCAACAAAAATGTAGCAAAGTGGCACTCCGTGAGTGTATGATCAACAGATTTAGAATTCGCAAGACAGAAGGAGCAATACAACGCCTCAATGAACCCACGCCTATGAATCACATTAAAAACTCTAAGGCGATTGAAAATCGCCTTCCAAACTGTGATAAAATGGCAAAATCGGGATGTGCAAGGACCAAATCCTGCTACCCCAATGATCTTTGAGACATTTATGATGTAACGGTCATACGCAATCTTAGAAGAGATATCGCCCTTCTCCGAAATCGACTAAACAAGCTTATCATCCCTGTGTGGAACCGTGAAAATTGAAGAATGTTGATGGCGATACCAGTAAACGTGATGAAAAAGATCTCCGCAAAGTGCCAAACCCCCGAGAAAAAATAATCAATGATAATCTAAGGGTGCGTTTATAAAACACGATAGGATAGGACTAGGTGGGATATCCCACCCGGTCAGGTGTTTGAAAATGGAGAGTGGAGCCCGGGATGACTGATTAATCCATCCCACTTGGACCCCTCGGATTGGGTAATCTCATTTCCGCTTGTATGATGAAGTTACCTTTGTGCCCCTGAAATGCCGTGTTGTTTGTCCATCCTGCCCTTAGTAGGTCAATGAATTACGCCTTCACCACAATAAAGACTCCTCCACGCTCAGAAACCCTAGAAATCAGCCGCTGTTTTGGATTTGGAGTAAGGCATTTGCGACCTCAAGCCGATTGTCAGAGATTCTTGCCAGCGAACTCTAGGACGCCCAGAAGTCATTACCCCGTGGATAAAAATTTCAGATTGCGAATAGAGGTTTGCCCAGTTTTTGGTGTTCAACTTTTTAAAATTTATATTATTTGTTCTGTTGTAACAATAATACTATTCATGTGTTCGTTAAATCCAGAGGTGAATTACGAATTATTCCTCTCTCGGAGTTTTCAAATATAGCCGTGTAGGCTGTTTAAATCAATGCCTATTAAAAAATGAATTCTGCCGGTTATTTTCATTGTAATTATTGTTGCAGTTGCCAAAATATGCAGATGACATCAGATTCATGTGTTTGTGCACCATTCTGTCTCCTGGGTTGAGTGTCTACTTGTATTGAAAAGTGATGTTTCCATACTCGTTGTTGTCTGTTTACATTGTTATTATTTTACATTACGTACAAAGGTTGGATATCATTTGTTATTAATGGTCAGATTTATTCAGCCTATCTACCTATGAAGTTCGTTATGATATTTTATACTGCCGTAATTGCATTTTATAAAGAAGTTACTCGCTTGTGTTTGGGCTGTCTATCAAATTGAAAATGATGATTACATGGTCGTGGTACCTGAATGATTCAATAATTTATGTACGTGATTGATTCAATAATACGTGATGTGTGTAAATTCAATATACATTTGAGTCTGGAAATGTGACCGATAGGGAGAATTTAATATTATGAAAGTAGTGTGACTAAAATCTATAAACCATAACTTCCAGCTATGTTACATACCCAGCCATTAATTACTCCACTCACATAATCAAACATTGTTAAGATTACAAAAAGGGTGTTTCTATTTCAATTCTGTGTTTTATTCAAGCTGGGAGCGTGAGTAATACATAATACTGGATTTCTCATGTTTTTCCCAATCAACACTTTTATATAGATAGGACTGTACAGGCCATGGAGCTTAGTGAGGATGACATTGAGTTGGCTTTGATCATCGAAAGCACTTTAAAACTTCTAAATACATTTTTTATGCTCATTTTTTTGTATAACAAGTTTTACGTCAAAAGAAAGCACCGTAAGAGTAGTAGATCCCTTGAAATCGTACGCGAACCACTCATTGAAAGGTTACCACTTCAGATTACACACTTACGCAGACTAGTAGACATAAGTGACACGACCTGTGTCGAACAACTTCGAATGGATAAAGATGCATTCGGGAGGTTGTGTTATCTATTAGAGAATTTTGGGGGTTTATCGCCCTCTTGTGATATTCTAGTTGGCGAACAAGTTGCGTTATTTCTGTCCGTGTTGCCTTTGTTCGGACCGGACTCTTGACTTGTCAACTTCAGCCAATTTCAGGTGTTAAAAACCCCCCGAAAGGCCGTGCAAGATAATCGGTCAAACATGCCTTCATTCGGTCCGGACAGACGATTAGCAAGCACTTTCATCTTGTCTTGGATGCGGTTTTAAGGCTGCATCCTCTACTAGCTGTCATCCGCAAAGAGATTGATGAAAGTTGAACCGATGTAAACTTGAAATGGTTTAAGGTACAGCCCAACATCACCCAATTATTGTAGTGAAACCCTAGAAACCTTAAATCACTATACTTTTTCTAATATCGGCTTTCATTAATTATTCGCTCTGACTGAATGCGTAGGGTTGTCTAGGTGCTTTGGACGGAACATATGTTCAAGTTCATGTGCCTTTTAGGGAAAAGGCTCGTTACCGAAATCGCAAAGGCGATGTGTCTATCAATGTCCTAGGTGTTTGTGACCCCAGTTTGAATTACATATTTATTCTCACCGGTTGGGAGGGATCAGCCGCAGACAGCCGGGTGTTATGAGACGCAATCACTAGGAAAAATGGTTTGAAAGTACCCAATGGTAAATAAACCAATTTCCACCTTCTACTTTATATCGTATGTCATTACCTTTATTCAAAAAAATTCTAGACATAAATTTTGAGATGCATTTGAATCTTAACCAGTCTTCAAATAATTCCAAGGTGATATTATCTGTGTGATTGTGGTTATACGAATGGTTCAGGGTTTCTTGCACCTTATAGAGGTGTTAGGTATCACTTAAGTGAGTGGGGTAGTGGTGCTGAAGGCCCTCAGAATTATAAGGAACTATACAATTTACGTCATTCAAAGGCTCGTAATGTTATTGAACGCTCTTTCGGTATACTTAAGAAGAGATGGGCTATCCTTCGGAGTCCCGCCTTTTATGATATTGCTACTCAAAATCGAATGATTATGGCTTGTTGTTTACTCCATAATTTCATCCGTACAACTATGGCAGTAGATCGAATTGAGGCTCTGCTCAATGCCTCAGCACCCGGTGTTGTAGATGCAGATGCGACTCCGGACGACTTTGTAGATCAAGTGCAGCCGTCTGACGAGTGGACAAACTGGCGAGATGCACTTGTGGAAGCCATGTACGAGGAGTGGGTGAATGTATCTTAGATCGAGATTTTGGCGGATGGAACACACGCTATCATGTAGTACTCATATTTCTTATTTGAATATATTTAGGGGAATGCTACGTAGTTTGACGGTTGATCATCTTATGATTCTTGCAAAAACTTAGACATGATTATGTGATATTGGGTATAAGGTGTAAACTTAGTCGGTTAAAACTCGTACGTTATTGGTTTGTTTCATTTTCTTATTGTTTCCATTTTAAATGACCAAATTATTTTTGCGTTCATGTCTTCGTGTGTACGTAATGCTACTGTCACACTGTTAATCTGTTAACATTGCACATTGGTTGAGTGAGAACAAATTCGATGAAAAATATCACCGTCCACGACCTAGTAGTGCAGGAATGGTTCGAGGGATTGAAAGACCTGGTCGTTCGTGGGTGGAAAGCAGACATTGGTTTCAAGGTGGGTTACGCTTTCTTCCTTGAGAAACACATGGGCCAACATTTCCCGAGTACTGATATCAAAGCGGAGCCCCATATAACCTCGAATATGCACGTGTGGAGAAAAACATTCGTAAATGTTATAGTTGAGATAATCCTGGCGTTTTGCAGTTTGATCCCAACTGCAAGTCCATGAGGTATAAGACGTGGCCGTACTTCAAAGACTGGATTGAGATATTCGGGAAGGATAGGGCCACAGGAGAGAATGCACGAGGATTTACGGATATGATGACCGAGCCATGTACTGAACAATCACCGAAAGAGGGATTAAGTGCGCCACATGTGAGCTTAGGTGAGGACATCCCTGTCGTGGAGGCTGAGGATAATTCTGGCATTCAGGCTGAAGGTAGCTCTGCGCCCGCGAGGAAGATTCCGAAAAAGCAGAAATCTGTTGATGCATTGGAGGAGCGCTTCGTGGATCTGATGGAGACATTCTGTACCAAAACCGAGGGACATCTCGGCGAGCTGGCTCGGCGCATTTATTTTCAGCACGATGCGAAAGAACAACATAAAGCCGTGTTCGATGTCCTGAATGAAATGCCGTTCCTTACCATAGAAGATAAATTAGCTGTTTCAAAACTTTTCTATAAGAACAACGAGGATCTAGACCTCTTTTTCAGCATTGGCGATGAGTACAAGGCGGTGATGGTGAAGATGATGCTGGAGGGTCGCCTTTGAGTCAGATAAATCAAGTTCGTAATGCAGTCGAATGATTATTAGGAATAATTCCTAACAAACTTGTTAACTCTTCGACTTCGTATGTAAATTAATGGTTATTTTGAGGTTATGGTCTTATGTACGTATGTTCCCTTTTTGTGCGACCCGGGAGGAGTAATCGGGTTTGCAAGTTCATGTTTTGGTGGATTGTGTTCGTGTAGGTCGAAATCATCTAATTACGTATGGGTCTGATCAGATGACTTGAACATTGGAAAAAAAAAAAACAAATTCAGTTTTTAAATTTTTGGAATCATTATGGCATTGTAGGCCCACAAATGTTCTACTAAAAATGTCTTCACTCCGGATTATTCTCATTTTTTTATACAGGTGATATAAAGACCAAGACTTTGAAATTCCATTTAATATCACCCTTCCATTTCTAGTTGTGGTGTTCTGGACATTTATGCAATATATAAGAGTACTCAATGAGGAAAAGTTTTAGGTTGAATGCATTTATTTATGTCATTAATGCATCATATTGGAGAGAATTGAGTAAAGGGAATGCTTCAACTGCCAACCACCACCAACATCATTTATGTGCATGACTCATTACATATGTGCATACCCAAATCACTTCATTTCATATTTCGTGCGTGTAGAATTGGTCACATTATTAAAAGTTGTGGTAGGTAGTGGAAATCCTTGAAGATTTACGTTGGTTATATTTGCACTTCATATCGTGTTTTGTCATTTTTGTGAACAGGACGGCAAGATGGTGTTGACCAGGAATGAGCGTGTGCGTGGCAAGTAAAGAAAGGCCAGAATGCTCAATCACAGAAGTACAAAATACTAATAAGAATAGTAATACAGTATAATAGAAAAAGACTAGGCATTGTTCGATCCTCTACATGATGTCGACTTCGCGTCACGGAGATTACGTTTGAGTCTGGTAGGTGTACGGGTACCTGAAACCCGGGAGCTAGTGTTACACTCTGACTCAGCTAGTGCTTGGTTCACCGAAGAATCAGAAACTCGCTCGCTTCCCTCCGAACTTGAGCTACCAGATTCGTCCAATACGATCACCTCAACCGTCCGGCTTCCGCAAGCTCGATGTCCAGATGTTGGTGTTGTGAGGACATCATACATCCCCCGAAACAGAACTTGAAGTTTATCCCAATCCGGATCTCCGTATAGAACATATGCTTGAGCGAGATCTTCTTTCTGTTTGAAAATATCAAAACACATTTTCCGATAAGGTTAATATTGAATTCGACCTTTCATTTACATGTAACCGTATAAGCATACGATTTAAAGAGGGGGGAATCAATACGTAGATTGGGTGTACATTACCTCAATCAGCTCAACCCATACGTGCGTAGGAGCACTCATCATATTATAGTACGCATCTCGACGAACTCCATGTTTTCTAAGGATCCACCGGAACACCCGAAAACGATTACGAAGTAGAGTAAGCTTGTTGTTGCATTCGTCGTAGGTGAAGCCTTGACCCAGCTATTGGTTGAGCTTATGGTTGCGTATCGAATAGCATTTGTGGAGTTTTCGGCCGGCCTGAATATTCCAGCCGCCCTTGCCTCGATAAACCCATCGATAAAATTTTTATCGACGATGCTTGTCCAGCGAGACGTGTACAGAAAATATTCTTGTTTCTTGGGCTTGGGATTTGGTTGGTTTGAACTTTCGCTTTCCATTAGCCCAAATGTGTTCATGATGCAGGGATGTTTGTCGGATACATATGTCTCAGAACAATATTTTCCATATAAATAAGCTTATACAAGATGGGGATGAGATACAATAATAATGTAGGGTAAATCCAATGTAAGTCATTTCCTGTATGAAACATCTATTACTTATCAAGGAATATGTCCCTTTCAACATGATCGGCTTTGTTGCTTTTCCTTTTTTAGGGAATATTTTCTTTTTTGGTCATGGGAATATATTCTTTTTTGGTCATTCCAGAACAGTGGGCTCATTCAGACAACATCTGGGCTCCACATAACTCAGAATTATGCAACTTATGCATTACAATTTAAAAAGTGCATGCTAAATTACGCAATCTGACATGGTATCCTCAAATATTGAACAAAAGAACCCATTTCCTTGGTGACACCTTAATCTTAATAAGAACATAACGTCTTAACTCGTAATCGAGAATTCATTACACAAGATCGCTCCCATATCATTACCCACATCAACGATGAGTTTTTCCAATCAACGCGTCAACAAAATCAACAGCAAAACAAAACAGAGAACCCAAGCGAACCGTCTTGAAAGTTGGTTTTGACATGTTTATTTCTTATACGTTGTCGATTCCGCCCGAACGCTTCTCAGCTCGTTGCACAACTGGTCAATCGTAGATCTCAGCTGCTCGTCGGAGCTTCGATCTACCCAAATGAAAAATTTACACTTCTTTTCCTGCAACACAAAGGGATTCAAATACATAAAGGTTGTTTGAGTAAGTAAAAACCCGATAAGGTATTCGACAACATATTAATTTACCAATTGAACACTGGAAGGAACATTTATAATTACATACCCCTCTAACAGGGCAACTCAAGAATCGCCCATCGAGATTCTTTGATGTCCGCGATGTCAACACTCTAACGGGGAGTTCACAATAGCACTCGGTGGGGAGATCCCTATGAGAGGTCGTGCAGTTCAACGTAACGTTCCGCGGCCAAGTGGATGACGAACCATAAGAGTTGCTCATTTGGCCAGACAATATCCCACTCAAATTAATGCCCGGACAACAAGATTAACAGTACAAACCTATACTGGCCGATCGAAAAAAATTAATGGGAGTGCAACAGCTGCTGAAAATCGATAGTGCGATTTTGTGTGGACATACTTTTACAATATCGGTCAAGCAATGCAAATACAACCCCAAAAATTACCCTACCCTAATTACATAAATCTAGTGCAGTACTCGTAAACTAACATACCTGAAAATTTGAGACCCAATTGGGATGCTTCGGATTCTAAATGGTGCACCGTACCTCGCCCAAAATCAATTAACGGAAGAGAACCGTTTGGACAAGTGCCTATTTTGTCTTCGGTTCGGAGCAGATAGAACAGGCTCATGAAGCGAGTTCCCGGGCGCTCCTGACTCCGAATGGGATGTCGTCCGGCCGAAATAAGATTATCAAGAACCCAAGCCGCCTCCTTTGATCTTCTAATTTGTAGTATTTTGAATCAGATCTCCGGTGGGTTGATGCCTTTTTGGAAACTCTGAAACTGGTTTGAATGTGCTTCGAAGGTTGGTTAGGTATACACACTCAACGAAAGAGTATTTTCTCATTTTCACAAGTTATCCAGACATGTAACCGAAAACAAACGATAGATTGTTCAAAGATCATTAAAACATGATAGACGCTATAAGGTTTTACAAACACGAGTATAATAAAATCTGAACAGTGCAATCACGCGGGATGGGATACAATAGTCTTATCCTATCGTGTTTACAAACGCACCCTAAGAGAATTGCTTCTTAAGAGCCATGGAAATGTCGATATAAGCAGCAATAGAGTACCCAAGCCAATTATCCCACCAACAACTAACACTAGAGTCACTACCCTAAAACCAACGAGAATCCTTCAAAGTATTATAAACATGAGCTGCTGTAGGTAGGAAACCCCTTCCAATGCCAAAACTTTGCAACTATTTTAGACTGGTCGAAGATGGGACGTGCATGAGCTGCTGTAGGTAGGAAACCCATCGAGATTCCACAGACCTGACAAACACGTCTGATAACAGCAGGAGTGACCAGGGACCCAAAGTAAATCGTAGATTTCGAAGGCCGAGAACCTGCCTGGAACTATCACCATAATGACGAGAGATGTCCAGCATAGCCCAAGCATTCGGCGGAGTCAAAGCATGGCTCAAAACGAGGATGTCTTTAGCATCAGAAAGCGGAGAGAACGACCAGCACGTAACATGGAGATTGTACTAGAACGTGTCATCCTTGTGGACTGACATGGGCTAGACGTTGTCTTTTGATAGGAGGTTGCCGAAGACAGGGGCGCTTATACGGACACGAAGAATGGTCGATGACGTGGTGAAATGAGCCTTTCGATTCTTTCTCTGGGAGGAGGTGACGAGTGGGTTGTACTTCATTTTCGTCGTCGGGTGTGGAGATTGACGTTACGTGGTTTCGCAGGTTTTTCATGGGGTTGCCTATGATTTATCACTCTCTATATAACAACATTACTTTGTCATGATTGAAAAATAACTTTTTCAAAAAAATTACAACGCGAGAAATAAAGTGTCCTTCACTTTCATTGATTCTCATCACGCATGGAATACCATTGGAAATGTCACTGAAAGGTACAGTTGATCATGATTGAAAATGGCTTTCTCATGAAAATCCTAATGTGAGAAATAAAGTGTCTCTCACTATATTAATCGTCATCGCGTAGAAATACCATTTAAAATATCATCTTAAAGGAATTTTTGAAAATTGATAGAATTAATACCTTAATATTTACTATTAGGTCGAACTTGTCAATAAATGTGATTTCAAACTCAATGTAATCCTTAAAAAATGAATATAAATGAACTAAATATTTATTACTTCATTGTGACGTGGATAAATGATTTAACAAAAGCACGTAAATTAATAAACTACGTAAATGTTTGATTGTAGACAAATACAATTAGTATAGTTATTGATCAATATAAGTAGTATTATTATTGCAATATTTAACCGACTTAAGAAGAAACAGAAAGATTTCAAATTCGAGTAAATAAAAATTTAAAAAATAATTTGGAGAAATCGCAATATTTCTCTTAGAAATAAAATATTGGTAAAATGATCAGGTTTTTCAATAAATTCCATCAAACATGGTGGAGATCGAAAAATTATTAAGTGGGCAAAAAGAAAACACATTATACATCTTCAAAAGTATTTCGCAAACTAATGCAAGAAAATCATATTTTAGTTGAATAACTTATCAAAATATAAATTCTGAAAAATTAGTTAAAAGTAATTGAATAATAAAAATATTATTAATTGAATAAACAAAGAACATTTGAATGAAAAATTAATTGAATAAATAAAAATATTATTAAGAATTCAAAAAATAAAATATAATGCCATAATTAGAGAATGTCATATTATAAAAAAATAGTAGTAAAAAAGTAATTGAAAAAGACTTAATTAGATATTTTAAATAATATAATTATTATATATTTACATTAATATTACTTTTGGTGAAGAAAGATGTAAACAAAAAGAACTAGAAGAATTTAATTGGTGTATAATTTTTATATATATTTAAAAAAACTAATCATACGTATCTTTTTTATTTAAAAAATAAATTAAATCAAAATTATTTCTCTTTCCAATTAAAAAAGAAACTAATTGTACATGACTTTTTTTTCTCTCATACGTGACTTTTTATCTCTTTTCTAACCACTCTTTATATATATTTGTGTGTGCGTGTGTGTGTGACATCATTAAAATTCGGAAGGAATGATAACCGACACTAATCAAACTCTAATTTAGAATAAATAAACAAACCAATCCCACATAAATGGGAGGGAAAAAAAGGTAATCTCATGTTACACAAGATGGTGCCCATGGGTAGAACGGATGAGAATCCCTATATGACACTGCAAGCATGATGTTAACCTGAGAAACGATACCACATTTTAAGGAGTATACAACCTCCAACAAAAAATGGAGCTCTCTAGTTGAAAATCTTTTAAAGAGGTTTCGCCTTACTTATACTATTTATTAGAAAATACAGTAAGTCATTCATATTTATGTGGTATCGCACATCCATACAACATAAGAAAGCTGATAACCAGGTCGCGTAGGGTTGTTGATAGGTGTTAAAAGAGGTTATGATTTAAATTATTAGATTCTGGTCCCAATGGTTAAAAAAGTCGCTAGTATGGTAAGAAGGTAATGAAAGTGGAAGAAAGTTATAGGTTTTGGCATATAAGTTATTATGGTAATAAGTTACTATGGTTAATATGGGTAATGAGACCCTAACACGCTAGTGATAATACAGAAGGTTACGAGATATTATTAAAATATGGTTATTATGGTAAATTAAGAGAGCAAGAATCCTAATATAAGATGGATTTCTAATTACGGAGATCGGGTACAATTGGAATATGAAAACCTTAATTTGGGGCATACAGACTCGTGCCTCGTTTATTTACAAATTGAATTATTCCTACTTTCTTACTCTCGGTTTCATAAAATTTATAAGGTTACTAACTTAAGCACCATAAGGCTTACGACAGGGTTATCCGACTTAGATTTTTGAGCAGGTATATCGTGGTTCGAGGAAGCTGTTTCATTGCAATACAACCTCTTTCTTGGTGAGACAATCTTTTTTGTCACATCAAGTTGCACCGTTTGTGGGAATACGAGTGACATAGAGGCATTGGGAGAAAGACGTGAGTTACAAAAAACCTAAATGAATCTGCAAATAATCGATTTGGGTTAAACTCGCCAAATGGAACACCTATTTTTAAGAATCATCAAGCCCCACCTACTGTGCACACTAGGGGGATCAGGGCAAAAACCAACAGGAAGTAGACTTCAAGAAAGATTTGGGAGGTAAGGAGCTTGATAACCATGTAGCATCTACCCTAACCTTGAAAAGGAAAACCTTGATAAAAGTAGGATTGGATGAGTGAAACCAGATGGCGGGGACGCAAATTCTCAACATCCAAAAGGGGTCTTCGAGAAGCTTTTGGACATAATATCAGCAAAGGCGTTGCAGGAGATTAAGGAAGTAGGGTTTTCTGAGAGAGAAGTGGAGATTCCTATAGGGAGGCAGAGGAGCCGAAAGGATGAGGATGGCGAATTATGGGAAGGGCGAGCTGATAGAGGAGGTAGCAAGGATCCAAGAGATAATGTAAGAAGGTCACCAGTATCAGAGAGCAGATAGAGGAGGTAACAAGGATCTGCGCACTGATGTAGGAGGTTGACAAGATCGGCGAGTTGATGGAAGAGCTTGCAAGGATACGCGAGAAGATGAAGGAGATTGCAAGAGTCGGAAATGAAAGGCTATGTATGCTAATGAGGATAAGGCACCTACTACCTCCCTGGTGATGTGTGATATGCAGGTAACCTTACGAGATTTAAAAAACCAAGTTGCAGAACAAGGAACTGGGATAAAAGAGGAACAAGGCCATCCATTTTCAAAAGAATACTGAAAGTTGTTTTACCTCGGAGTTAAAAGGGATTAGATTTTTGTTACGATGGGTTTTTGTATTCCATTCGACATACAAAGTTTTGAGAATGAAGCAACGTTACGGCAGTACACTAATATTGTGGCATGTCAAGCATTTTTATCTAGTTTTCGAGGACCTATGAAAAATTGGTTTCACCAGGTCGCTACTGAAAAATCACCAGTTTCAAAGTGTTGAAGTCTTCCCTTTTAACACAATCGATAGCGCAAGAATGCACACTAAAAACGCTCATATCTCTATTTGCAATAATTTTCAGAAGGAAGGTGAATCAATCTTTAAGAGCCTGTTTGTCTTAGGGTTTGAAACACCAGACAGATATTTCGAATAATGCATACTCGTTTGTTTTAAAACTCAAAAAATCAAATACTCAACAAACAATTTCTTACAACCAAATAATTAAATACTACTATTCAATATTATAATACAACATTATTCACTTTCCACACATGATTTGTAATCAAATACAATATAAAAATATATTATCATTTTACTTTTCAAACATGATTTGACATCTACAATAAAAAGTAAAGTATCATGAATCCTATAACAAACAAGAACTCATACAATTCACAAAATTCTGAATACCCCAAGATTGTGAATATCGGGATTAAAAATTCTAACTTTCTAAAGATTATAAATCTCATAACAAACAAGAATTCATACAATTCACAAAATTCTGAATACCCCAAGATTGTGAATATTGGGATTCAAAATACCAACGTTCTATTTTAAACAGGCCCTAATGATTATATAATACGTGGAGCGTATGTCTCTTACATCTATATAAAGAGCATTCAGGCCTCGTTTATTTATACATTAAATTATTCTTATTTTCTTGCTCTCTTTTTTTTATAAGATTTGTAGTTTTACCGAATTAAATAACGGAGTGGTTGCACCGTGACTATCCTACTTGAATTTTTGTGTAGATTGATAGTGATTCAAAAACACTCATTTAACACGATTCGAGTTCTTTCTTTGTGAGTCAAACATATTGATCACATCACACATTATTATGTATAGTTTAATCAACGGTCATATTATCATAGACAGTTCAACCAAAGCATATAACATTAACTATTGATTTGCGATTTTATTACAAATACAATTCTCAGTCTCTCCTTCCCCAAACCCATCTAACTACTCGATTACTCAAAACACCATCACATCAAGTATTATCCTAACATGATTATCCATGTCCAATCTTATTTTCGATTTGCAAAAATATTAAAAGAATTTCTGAAATAAATTTTCTAGTATAGTTCAACTATTTCGCTGGTCACCTATTACATCTACCAAGGCAAACTATGCAGAACATGAGATCCAATACCATCATTACATCTGCAGCGTATGTAAAATCCAAAATCTCATTTTGGAAATAATTCTCCCCCACTAATCATTCCAACACGTAAATGAGCTGAAAGGAAGGTCAAATAATAAATGCCTTTCCTCCTTCCACAAACTCCCCGCTGCAAGGAAGGTTAAATAATCATTGTAAACAATAGCCTTACCTCCTTTCCCAAACTCCCCGTTAAACCGCTCTCTACACTTCCGTTTCCTCTCAACGGATACGGCACAAAAAAAAAAAAAAAAAAAAAAGAAGAAGAAGATTTAAAGAACACCAATAATAGGAGAACATACATAGAGAGAAAAATAGCACAGCATCTCTAAAAACTTAAAAAACAAAACCTTATTCAATGAAACACAATTCTAACAAAACCAAGGGGAAAAGAAAAAGGAAAGAAACGCAAACTTCAAAGTTTAACGTAGGCATATATACAAACATGGGCGATAATTCTGATGAGTTAGAAAGGTGCAGAAACAATGTCTCTGAGCCCAGACGACACCCTTTTGTTCCAACATTTCTGATCTTGTTCGTCATCTCCACCGTCCTTCAGGCTCTTGCAACCACCACCTTCTGCACATCTCTCCACCGGTTCCAAACCCTGTTCATGTTTCACAAGTCCATACTTAGGTAGCTCAGTTCTTCTATCCTCACTACAAACAAACCATTACACTATATATCTCAAGCTCTAAAACTCGGAAAATAACTCCAACGTCAAATTTTACATACTCTCATCCAGAAATTGTTGACCCAAGTTGGATCCATATATCAAGTTCCAAATAATAAAGGAGAACCTACAAAAAAATTCTTCCTAAAATTGTTAGCCAGCTAGAGCCTAGTGTCTAGGCAAGTCTTAGGCAGAGTTATTCAGAGTTTAAATAGCATTAGACGTGATCCAATCGGAAGAAATACCGAGGTGGTCAACACTACAACAATAAGGCTTAGTACGAAGGACAAAAGTCGTTCCTACACATGTTGTCTTTACTTATAGTCTATAGGTACCTAGCATCTAAGCGGGGATTAGTCGGAACTTAGAACATTGACCGTAAGAAAGAAACACTTTACGGTATTAATCCGGCAGATAATAGTACATGCTCAAGACCTACAAGTTTTTAAATTAAATGCATAGAATCATGGCTGTGAAGCCTAATATGAGGCTTTAAGATCAATAAAGTACACATCGTGTATGCATTCATCATTTTCTGATGAATAAAATAGTATGATATCCCAAAAAATTAAAATAACAAATATTAACTAATAGCTTGCAAGTGATTTACAAAAATTAAAATATAATATTGCATTTGGATTGAAAACTTGCCAATTTATCGAGGGAATTTATTAGATTTGTTTGGATGCAATGATTTCAAGCTCCCATCATTTCGATGAATTTTTCTATTTTTGATGAGTCATTCTAAATCCTTCGCCAGAATCTTTCCATTTAGATGTTACTTGATATAACCCCGTTCTTATCATTTCCAAGGAAAATCAATAACATGACTTCTAGATTTTATTAATTTTAATCATAAAATTGATGTTAATCACAGTGTAAAACTCCTGCATCTTATGTTTAATAAAATACTTCAAACTGCTTTTTCAACAAATTGTATCAAAAAAAATACAAAGAAAAATAAAAAATATTTCGACAAGGTATAATTAAGTTTCGGCCACCTTTGTCCATTTGCGGTAGTACTACTACTACCCAGATCTTTGAAAAAACTGTAGTTAACACCCTTTAACAAAACAAGATCAGAACAACTCGCTGATTTTCTTTGTTCATAAGACATCATATATAAGATTCGTGTTGATATATGGTTGGGATTGATTGGATTCAGACCAACCACCGGAAGAATTGAGTCTAGTAGGAAGGACAAAAGTCATTCCTACGCATGTTGTTGCCCTTGCTTTTGCTTTATTGACAAGTCATTCCAAAAATGTTGTTCATATAAAAATGTTGTTCATATATACATCTATCTGCATCTCTACAGTTTGAGTCTGGTAGGAGTAGGAAGAACAAAAATCGTTCATACACATGATGTTGTCCTTGCTTTGATCTAATAGGAAATAGAAGTTGTTCCAAAAATATTTTTCCAAGCATCTCTACAAGAACAGCTAAATGTCATTCCTACAACATAAATACCAATATGTAAAGAGAAGTGTTGTTCATATAGACATTTGTCTGCATCAACAACTTAAATACCAATAGGCACAGAAAATGTAGTTCTTATACACATCTGTCTGCATCTCTATAGGAACGACTAAATGTCGTTCCATCAACTTAAACAACAATAGGCACGACTTGTTGTGCCACTTTGTCGTTGCTAAGGGAGGAAATGTTTAGAAAAGTGCCGTTGGTGTTACACATATTGGCATGCCCGAACCCAGCCCGTTGCTAGCCAACCAAGTCTACCCATTACATCTTTTAAATTCTCCGAAATGAAGTCCAGTGATTCGAACTCTCGACCTCAAGGGTGAAGGAGAGGAGCTTCATGAGCCATCCAAGAAAGGTGTAGCATTTTTTATATTTATTAAATATATTAGTTAAGGTTACAAATTATATTTATAAACTATTATGTAAAAGAGTATTAAAATATATAATATGAATATAAAATTATATTATGTATATTAAATTAAATATATCTAGACAATACAAATAAAAATTAGAAAAATTGGTCTTGAAAATAAATATTTATTAAATCTATTACTAAATATTATAAAAAATTATTACTTTTTTTATTATTTAAAAGTGTATTACAATTATGTAATATATATTGAAAATATATATATATATATATATATATAGTATATATATATATATATATATAATTAAAGTAATAGTATATTTAGATAATCACAAATAAAAATATAAAAAAATTACAAATTTTGTTATTTTTATTTAAAAATTATTTATGTTATAATATATTCTTACATTTATTAGATATATCCCTCGAAATAATTATATATACATTATAGTTACAAATACGTATATATTATTATTAATTGAACGAGTGAGGTTGTTGATATCTTAGACAGACTTTTCATTCTTTTTTTCTTTTTGTTGTTGTTAAAGAACTTTTCGTTCCAACTGAGTACTCCTTGGGCATTTGGCATTTGTTTACGGGTTGATCGGAATATAAATTTGTGTTTTTTTAGTACGATTTTGATATTTATAGAGCAACATGTCGTTGCAATATGTAATCCGACCTACAAACACGACTAATAAATGTTGTTCTTATATATTTTCCTTATATCGTTGAAAAATACTTGTAGGAAACCATTTTAAAAATACTTGTAAAAGACCATTTTAAAACTCTGATACAAACCGCTTCCACAGTATTTCTTTCTCTCTTTTTTTTTTTTTTATTATTTTTTTTATGATAAATACATGGTATATGCGCTAGTTACACTTACATATAACTTCTCAATATAAAACATTTGGGCAAAACTCTTGTCAGGCCGGATTAACTGATCATCCGTTAAGCCAAAATTTCATATTGCTACATTATATTACAAAAACCAATATATTATATTAAAAAATCAATACATCATAATACTAATACAAAAACTAATACATCATAACACGAGACGGATATTTATGCAAAACCAATACTTTTAAATATAAAAACCAATACATCATAGTTCAAAACCAATACATTAGAGTATCGAGTCAGATGTCTAACGGATCATGACCCGTTAATCTGGCCTAACGCAAGTCTTTACATAAAGAAAGATTATATATCTAATTTCAGATGTTAGAATAAGTTAAGGGCAGATTAATTAATTAGCAGCTTAAATTTTGGGTCGGAGACTTTTTTGCCATAACGCCCATTCTGGGACGAGTTGGAAGAGTGCAAGGGGGATACTCGAAATATCATAAGAGGAGCGTACCAAATATTCTATTTAAGATGAATCAGGTCATAAAATGTCCTGATGATTTTATATAATTGTAATATTTTTTATTTTTCAAATTCATTCAGATGGAGATGAAAATCTTGACCACGCCCATGAAGATAAATACCGAAAAAAGAATAGTAGAAACAAAAGAAGAAACTATATACATATATAATATAATTACCTCGGTGAAAATTCTGAAAGCTTCCTGCATACTTCTGGTATTCACCACATAAAGTGCTGCCTCCTATTAACAAAATCAACAGAACAATCAACACAAATACATATGATTATTAGCTATTACAAATCCAACATGCAGGATGCACCCTTAATTTGCTTTTTTTCTTTTCCATTGACACACACATAATTTGAGAGAGAGAGATAGAATTATATAAAAAAATAACATACCCTGGCGAACTCGATCTGATTATAGTCAAGCGTGCGAGGTTCATCCTCAATCGATGACTGCCTCTCCATATTAGCCCCATCCATTTTAATTTCGTGCTCACATATATCTCACCTATATATTTTCACTCTTAAGTCGTATGCTTATACATTATTCATATATATATAGAAGTATTTTTTATAGGGGAAGTTAATTAGGTGATGCAGTGTGTTACTTAAGTACACGTGGCTTGACGATTCTTGGATACGTGGTAGCGTTTGGACGCACGTGGCGGATATCTGAGCTAATGTTTCTAGTTAGGGAAAGTGTTTCTGAATTTGTAGAATGGCCCGTTCAGAGTTTTGCTAAAGGAGTAACTATGCAGTTTTAAAGGTGGTTTACGTGTATTAATGGAGCACGCTGTGGCCAATTACTGAGGGCCACGCCTGCTTTAGACATGTTTTCTGTGTGCATAATCTGGCCATTAACTATTGGTCCTCTCTAATTTAGAAACTCACATGTAATCCATACTGCCCTGCACTTCTTTTTAATTTTCAATATTTTGAGCCGCCAAGACGGACCTAATAAATTCAGAT
This sequence comes from Phtheirospermum japonicum, assembly GCA_014905375.1. Taxonomy (NCBI): domain Eukaryota; kingdom Viridiplantae; phylum Streptophyta; class Magnoliopsida; order Lamiales; family Orobanchaceae; genus Phtheirospermum; species Phtheirospermum japonicum. The sequence continues at coordinate 779,090 of BMAC01000470.1, forward strand.
TTGGAGGTTGAAAGTTCGTGTTCGATCTCTATTTTTCCCCAAAAATAATAACTTGTATATTGAGAAAACGAGAGTAAAGGAAGTATGAATATTCACTAAAAACTCAATCCCTAAAAAGAGAATCGGATAGAGATTTTACCAAAACTTGAATGTTGAGGCATTATCAAGTGTTACCGGTAAACAATCAATGATAAATGAAAAAATGATAGAAATCCTCTGTTCTCTCTCCTACACTTTTTCCTTCGTTTAGACATATTTATACAGTCAGCATTCTGTACACAGTCAACAATCATTATCAGCTTACACTAGTGCAAAAAAGTCGATTAGAGGCGCTGCATAAGTGACGGTTCAAAGAAGAACCGCTACAAAAAGTGCATAGGTGATGCTTATTAGCAAAAAACCGTCACTTATAAATATAAAAAAATTTAAATTTTCGGCCGGGTGGCGGTTATTGAATACCAACCGCCATAATTAACAGTATAAGAAGCGGTTCCCTTAAGAAGCGCTGCAAATAATTAAAACCGGGCAGCGCTTCTTTGAAAAAGCGCTGCCAATAAGTAAAATCGGGCTCTTTGAAAAAATTAGCGAACTCCGCTTAAAAACCCTGAAATCCCAATCCTACTGCTCGCTCCATCCCTCTCCACCCTCACCACCTCCCTCGCCTTCCTCAACTGCCCCATCTCCTGATCTCCCCCATCCGCCTTCTCGCCGAGCTCGCCGCCAACCTCCACTCCACCTGCTCAGACACTCTCCGGCGTTTGGCTCAGCCGCCTCCAGAACGTCATCAACCTCACCGCGTCGCGTGTGGGCGCCCCCAATCCTCGGCGACATGAGATTCCTATGCGCCGTCACGCTCTCCTAGACCAATCTCTCCGACACTCTGCCCAAACACTGGCACCCGAATCTCACCTTCGTCGATTTATTGGGAAATCATCTCATAGGTAAAATTTCCATCTCGTGAATTCATCTCGAAAGTCTCGTGCACTTGAATCTCTCCTCAAATTCCTCTTAACAAAAAGATCCCAGCCACGTTGGGAATTTATGCTCTTTGAAAAACATATCTGTAGCTTCAAATTCGTTAACTGGGCCGATCATTGTCGGGCCTGACCCATCTTGATCTGGGCTCAAATCAGCTCAGTGGGAAAGTTCTAGATTTCATAAGGGATGTGAATAGTTTGAAATACCTAAATCTTGGAGGTAATTATTTTGGCGGTGTTGCTGGTTATGTACCTCTTGACTGAATTTTTTCTGAAATGCATATGACCCTAATCATGAATTAGAATGATGATTGTCTCATCGAATAGAGCATTGAGTTGATGAAGCTTTCATATGACCCAAACTATATTGAGTTTGGTGCAGTTTATTGAGAGGAAAGGTCTTGATATGGTTTGGCGTGATTGGAGCTTGCTGTCAAAAGAATTGGGAGGTTTTTGCCTCAGTAAAATTCCATTGTATCTATTTTTCATGATATCTAACTCGGACCTTTAGTTTTGAATTAAAAGTTTCATTGACTTAGCTACCTTTCAGAGATCTGCATATTAGCCACATAGAAAACATAAATATTAGCAATGTTTGTGAACACGAAGGGCTTTATAAGCACAAAGAAATTGATTTAAGGTAAAGATAGGAGTTAACTTAAAACTTTGTTGCAGGCCATCGATCACATCATAAATTCTGCTGCAAAACCGAATTACATGTCTGCTGATCAGATATCAGATATCAGTGCCTATTGTTTTCAGAGGCCCAAATGGTGCTACTGCTGGTGTGGGTGCTCAACATTCCCAGGTATGAATTTGACCGCCTTATATTGTTGGACTAGCTGAATGATGCAATACTAGATAGATAGTCCTCCATTCAAATGCATAAGCAAAATATTAAGCATGTGCATAGAGGTGTCTTTAGTCATTATTTGCCTTGATCACTACTATATATAAGTGCATTTGCTAAACCAAAATTGAATATTATTGAGACTGAAGCATTAGTTGTTTACTTTCCATATATATTGTGACATTTTTGGATTATAGACAAGGAAATCGGAAGATATATACTCTGTTATGATTACAGTCGAAATCCTCATTTTTATTCATTCTAGTGCTATGTGGCATGGTTTGGTGCATGTCCATGATTAAAAGTACTGGCTCAATATTCTTCAAAAGATGCTCGCTGCCTTCTAAAAGCTGCTATAAAGGACCTAGATCCTGTTGTGTTCCTTGAAAATGAACTGCTGTAAGTGGTATTACTATGAGGATTTTCACTCCAGTCCCAATATTTTTATGTGGTATAACATTGATATACAATTTTGTATCAATCTTTATTTATTTGGGGGATTGATTTTTATTGTACATATGTGGTGAGTCGTTTCCTGTCTCGGCTGAAGTTCTTGATTCTAGTTTCCGTTTACCTATTGGGAAAGCTAAGGTATACCATCATAGCATATAGAGCTTCCTCTTTGATTCTTAAATATTAATTAATTAAACCCATTAATATATTCCACGGATAGAACGTGAAGGAAAGGATGTAACAATCACTGGTTTCTCGAAGATGTTTGGCTATTCTCTTTAAGTCTGTCATTTATTTGTTATTCTCTTTGACGAAACTCATAGATAGTATTATGTGAAGGCCTCCGAAGATTAATTATTAGCTTGGGGCAATAGTTATGATTTTTTAGACTATTAAGTATTTTAAGTTTATGCATTAAAGTTTTAGATTGTCATTTTTAAAATGCCTATTAGAAGAATCTAACACTTGTAAATTCCTAAAGAGAATTAAACCTTTTCTTTTTCTTTAATTCGAAATTTAATATCAAGATTTCGTGAGAGTATGAATTTTAGTTGTATCTGATTATGTCTTTAGATCTGTTTGTTTTAGCACGAATTGTGTTTGTGATATTCATTTTTTGTATCTTTGTAATATTTTGTTGTCAGTTGCTGGGTACGCGCGTTTCCAGGGAAAAACTCCAGTGACTTTTGGCCCGACTGATCTGGTTTATTGCTGGACTCTGCAAGGGCAAACGGGCAAGGTACAAATTTTGTTTTTCAAAATTCTTCAATACACCTATTTTAATATCTGCATATACACTGTATATGCTTTGATGCGTATCTGTTCGTGTGTCTATGTTCAATTATTGTGTTCTTTCCGGTTGTATGTTTTCGAGTCAGCAGTTTATTTTTCAATACTGGATTGCTTCGATTATTTTAGGAATTATGGCAGTTATCTCATAATAATTACACTAGATTATCGCAGTTGTCTCATAATAAGTTTTGCTGGACTCAAACTTATTTGTGATTTCCACCCAGCGCCGCTACCCAAGTCTCAAAGATCAATTGTAGGTTTATATTCTTTACACCTATGTGTGCTTTTCTTTTCATTTCAATTTTTTTTTTTATTTTGTATTTTGTTTTTCAATTGTGTGTGTGACTTTTGCATGTCTAATGGCTACGAAGACGCATGCTATGTGTATCAGTGTATGGGTGATTTAATAAATAGTTTCCCATTGCTGCCTAAATATGCGTGCTCTCTCTCTCTATCCCCCACCCCCTCTTTTTTTTTTTGAATTTGATTTTGAATTTGTTGTTGGTTCCTTTTTCTACTATCAAATATAATTTCTCAATTTTTTTTTACTCTTAATTGAATTATTTCTTATACATCGAGACCTGATTCGTACTAAATGAAAGGAGAACAAAGTTTTGAAATCAGCTTCATTTGAATTTGAGTTATTTTATGTTGATAAATGATGGATGGGAAAATATGGAGCAGAATATTGGCAACTATATTATTTTGTAAATTGAAGTAGTATATAGATTATACATGAATATATAACTATTATATCTTTATAAGAAATGAATAACACCATGCTCAATTATGTTTCTAGGATATCCTCTCACAAAGATTTAGCTCATTGATTTCTTTTTTGTATAATGATATTTTGAAGAAAAATTTATTCAGTAAAATTTTGGAAATGGCTGATCATAATCAATTTGGATATACACCTTTTTGCTTGGCATATTAATTAATGGCTACAAGTGTCGCTTCAGGAGGTGGCCGGCTTAAATTTAAAGATGTGATTTACAAAGGACGAGGCTGCAGACAAGCTTATGGGCTTCACAATATATCCAGAAACATATTTCATGGTGAAACATAATTCAATTGAGTCCTTATTTAATTCTTAAAACTGCAGGAAAGTTTTAAATTTTCTCTGATAATTGACTATTCATTTATTAGGTCTCACGGTGTCTCTAAAATCTTCAGATCGATAAGAATAATTATTTGCATCATCCAAGTAAGGGGAATAATCATAAGCAAATCAGAGCTTCATGTTTGAGAGATGGTTACAATAAGTATTTCGATTTTGCTGTAATGGAAATGGAGTGGCCGACCTTCGTTATGCTCTTGGGGTTGCGAAATATGAAACTGTTGCGGTGATAACCAAATCCGAGCCACATGAGAGCAACACCAACTATGCACAAGGTGGTGTGAGTGGTGTGTTTTGCCCATCGAATTCTGTGGAGAGTCACGTGCACGATACGATCGTAACGGGTGCTTATCTATGCGATGAGGAGACTGTTCGAGTACGTTATTTTAAGTATGTTTATTATTATTATTTTTTTGGGTATTTCATGTGAGAAATGCCCTAATTAGTTCGATATTGTGTTTTTTATGTTTTTCTTGTAAAATTGTAATGTAATTCTTTTTTCAAGTATATTCGATGTTTTTGTTAACATTCGATGTTGAATAATTTTAATTTTCATGAAATATGAATTAAATTGCAATTGTTTGGTATTTATAGGTTGGGATGAGAATAGGTAAAATAGAATGGACATTTAATTTATTTTTTATTATTACTCAGAATTTAGATGGGTTATATTCAAACCGATGTCAATGTTCTCTGTATCAACGACATCGGTTCCTTAAGAAACCGATGTTATTGATTAGTAATTATTGGCAGCGCTGCCAATAATCTGTTTTTGGCAGCGTTTTGAACCGCCACCCAGTTTTTTTTACTTTAAGCGTCGCTAGTATTAGAGGCGGTTCATGACCGCCTCTAAAGACTATTTTGAACCGCCTCTAATCGCCTTTTTTGCATTAGTGTTATTTAGTTGGCAACATATTTGTCTCTTCTGCATCTTTGGACGATAGCATGTTAACATGCAGCAGTTGTACGGGTGCAATCCTCACCTCTTATTGTGTGTGAAGCTGTCACTTGATCAATGGCTTTAATGTCTGTTGCTTTGTTTTGTAGCTACTGTTAGGGTTAGCTAGGGTTCCATCCTATATATGCGTATGTGTATGCTGAACATTTGAATGAGATAAGAAAGCAAATGTTTCCCTTTCTAGTTTTAGATTGTTTGTGCTTTAATTGTTTTCCAACATGGTATCAAGAGTAGGTTTAGGCCTGGCTCTATAAGGTCACTTTCATCCCTTTTTCTTCTACATTCCTTTTCACCTTTTTTCATCGGATTTGTTTTTTACCTTTTCTAGCTGCCTCTTAAATGGCTGAAAATATGGCTGCACCGGAAGGTGATCCCACTTCAAATACAGTTTCTTTACAAAACTCAGCAGCAGCTTCTCCTCAAAATGTTTCGATACAACCACTCCATCAACTCATATCAGTCAAACTCAGTGAAAACAATTATTTAGTCTGTAAGCAACAAATTTTGGCTGCAGCTATGTTATGGGTAGACTGGTTTTGTATTTAATTTAGTTTTTCTGTAATTAATTTGATAGGATTTGCACTGTAACTTTTGTTGGTAGATGAGACTTGGGAAAGAAGCAGATGAAAATGCGGATAAAATGAGAGAATTAAGAGGGATAGGAATAATATCATGTAATTGCTTAGTTTTTTCCGCCTGTTCCATTGGCTTACATATAGCATTTGTGGTTGGACCACTTGATTGTAATTAATAAAGTACCTACAAAATATCTAATAAATTGGGCCTCAACATATCAATTAAATAGAACCCCATATACATCCATTATTAAGCCCAAATCCCTCCTCAGTCCATTAATTCTCCCCAATGAACAGTGCTGATTATTTTCTGTGGATCAGTGGACACCCCTTCCTGGGATATGATATCCCCTAGGTAATCTACCTCTGTTTACCCAAAACTGCACTTGCTAGCCTTAGCATACAGCTTGTTCTGTCTTAGTAATAGTAGTACCTCCTCCAATTGTTCCAAATGTTCTTCCCAGCTCTTATTGTAGATCAAAATGTCATCAAAGAATACTAAAACACTTCTTATTAGTTGCTCCCTGAAGACCTTGTTCATGAGTGATTGAAAGGTAGTTGGGGCATTACACAACCCAAATGGCATGACCAAGAATTCATAGTGACCATTGTGTGTACTAAAAGTAGTAAGGAATCTGTGTTCAAGTTGCCTTAGGATCTGGAAATAGCCATTCCTTAGATCTATCTTTGAAAAGTACCTTGCCCCATATAACTCATCCAGCAGTTCATCAATTACTTGTATAGGGTAATCATGTTTGACTGTGAGTCTATTCAAATATCTGTAGTCAACAAACAGCCTCCATGTAGAATCCTTTTTTTTCACTAAGATCACTGGTGAAGCAAAAGGGCTTCTGCTATCCTGAATGATCCCAACCTCTAACATTTCTTTGATCAATTTCTCAATAGCCTCCTTTTTATCATGAGTAGTCCTGTAGGGGTACTACTGCTTTGGGGTGCTTCCTGGTTTCAAAACAATCTGATCCTCAACTCCCCTTCCTGGTGGTAGCCCTTTGGGTTCCTCAAGAACATAATTGTACTTGTTTAGCAGAACATAACTGTACTTGTTTAGCAGTATGTCTAGTGTTCTGCCTTTGCTATGGTTACACAATACACCTCCTCAACTTGAGCACACTATTCCTCGTGTATCAGTTTGTAAAAGGAATGGCCAGAGATGAACCTGCAGTCTGCTCTAGATGTAATAGCCTGAATTCTTACCCTTTTACCCTTGAGAGTCACTGTAAAAGCCATCTTGGCATAGTCTAGTACAATAGGTGTACAASACTTAAGCCAATCCCCTCCTATAATGAGGTCACACCCTTCATTCTATAGCACCCTCAGGGAGTAGTTGAATTGGTGCTCTTGYATTTCCCAACAGAARTCCTTTACACATTRGTTACTAACCATTTTCTGACCATTAGATACCTTCACAAGCAAGGGTTTGGCTGAACTAAGGTGGCACCCCTGTTCGGCAGTCTTCTCTTAAATGAAACTCAGGGTGCTACCTGAGTCAATGAGTATATATAATTCATGCTCCTTTTGTTGTCCACACACCCTCATAGTGGTAACCCCATTCTTCCCTGAGATGGCATTGACAGACATTTGCACCTCATCCATAAACATCTGAGGTTTCAGTATGGCTCCCATTAGAGCTGTCAAGATGGGTCTGGCCCGTTGGGTCAGCCCGCACCACCAATAATAAGGTAGGGGTATGGGTTTAGAACTCAATGGCCCGTTAAGAGGCGGGCCTACATGGGCTGGCCCCACTCGGGCCACGGCTTTTGCGGGGCGGGGCGGGCTGGGGGTGAGTTGGCCCGTTGCATGGAGAAAATGATAGATTGGGTGATGATGCAGTGACTCATAATTAATGTCTTTTTTTTTCTTTTCTATTTTGTTAGTAATTTAAGATTGTTTTGGCTTTATGAACTTGTTAGGTTATTTTGTTATAGATTTTTTTGATGGAAACTAATTAGAACTTATTATGCAACTAATCATTATGGCTGTTAATTTATGAATTTAAATTTTGGATGAGTAGATTAAATCTTATTTATTCTTTTTGTGTTTCCTTTATATTTTTTTGACATCTCTTAAAAAAAATATTCTGGACTTTCATGTTTAGAGAGTATAAGAGATATTTTATTCAATTCTGTATTTAAATATGCAAAAAAAAAAAAAAAAAAAAGGGGGGGGGGGGGGGGGGAAGATTAACGGGCTAGCCCGCCCAACCTGCGGCTCAAGGTGGGGGTGGGTTAGGGTTGGGGTTTTCTCGGCCCGCCATCATGTTGGGTTGGCCCGCCCCCCCCCGCCAAATAGTGGGTTATGTCGGGTTATGGGCTGGCCCACCCCGCCAACCCATTTTGACAGCTCTAGATCCCATCCTCTGTTTGTAAATAAGTTAGTTCTTCTTCTTCAGTCATGATCATGTAGCTGATTCTGTTCTTGCACTTGTGGCCTGGCATGAATTTTTCATCACAATTACAACACAATCCTTTCTCTCTCCTGGTAGCCATCTCACTTGAGGTCAGAAGTTTTGTAGGAGGTCTTTGGGTGTGGTTAGTAGAAGCCTTCCCATAAGTTGAAGAGTATGTACTCTTAGGGTTTGATGAACTGGTGTATCTGACAGTCCCCTTTAATATCCTTGTGATAGCATCTAGGGTAATTAGCTGATTCCTGCCCAAATCTATGGCTTGCTGCAGTGTGGTAGATTCAAACATTGTGATGAAAGCTTGCACATCCTCTGATAAGCTACTGAAAAAACTTGCTATAAAATACTCCTCTGAATACCCTTGATTAATCATCAACATACAGGCCCTGAGCTCCTCAAAATTTTCCACATATTTCATGTATGACCCTGTGTGTTTGAGCTTATTAAACTCTGCAATGATTTTAGTTTCCTTGAGTTATTCAAACCAGGATTGAATGATGTCTAAAAATTGAGCCCAAGACAATTCACTTTGATTATTGCCAAAATCCTGATACCACTGGGCTGCTTTCCCTTCAAATTGTAAGGCGGCCAGTGTAACTTTCTGTGCATCATTCATGTAGATAACCATTACATTTTAACATCCATGATCTGGGTTGTGTTCCAACAAGATGGGGAAACTCAATTTTGGGCAGTGGATTTKTGGTGTGGGTACCTGTATATTCAATTTGTGGTTTCATCCTTGTTGTTGTGGCTGATCTGGTCACTATTTCATTTGCAGGTGTAGAGAAGGGTTTGCCCAGGATGGACTCTCCCTCATTCTGAATTTTTCCTCTGTCTGGGTTCAAGATTTGCATCTGAAGGGTTGCTAATGTTGTAGTGAGGTGTTCAAGCTTGCTGTTCAGGTTCTACGTTTGTTCATGTATAGCAGATCTGATGTTTGAAATATGGGCTTGTGTTTCTGAGTTGATATCTGTTATTTGTTCCTGCAACTTTAATTCTGAAGCTTCTAATTTCTGGGATTCATTTTACAGCATTTGATCTAGCCGTTTTTGAGCTTCCTGAAGATCTTTGTAGCGGGTGATTTYTGTCATGCCGAGGATCGTCTGCTCTGTTGCCAAATGTTATGGGTAGACTGGTTTTGTATTTAATTTAATTTTTCTGTAATTAATTTGATGGGTTTTGCACTATAATTCTTGTTTATAGATGAGACTTGGGGAAGAAGCAGATGAAAATGCATATAGAAGGAGAGAATTAAGAGGGATAGGAATAATATCATGTAATTGCTTAGTTTTCTCTGCCTGTTCCATTGGCTTACATATAGCATTTGTGGTTAGACCATTTGACTGTAATTAATAAAGTACCCACAAAATATCTAATAAATTGGGCCTCAACATATCAATTAAATAGAACCCCATAATCATCAATTGTTAAGCCCAAATTCCTCCTCAGCCCATTAATTATTCYGGCCTCTTCCCAATCTCGTCTTTTAGCCTTTTCAATCCCAATTCCACTCCCAAATTCATCAGAAGCTACTAGATTAGGACTTKCGTCCTACCTAAATGGGACAGTTGAGATCCCACTAAAGGTCATTCAAAATCAAGAAGGCCTTATTGTTCTCAATCCCAAATTTCATACTTTCCAGAGACAAGATCAGTTGTTGGCATCTTGGTTTTTGTCTTCTCTTTCAGAGAGTGTTCTCATACTAATAGTTGGACTCACCACAAGTCATGAGATGTGGAGAGCCTTGGAAGCTAATTTTGCAGCTCAGTCAGGAGCAAAGACCATGCAATACAAAATCCAGCTGCAGACAATGAAAAAAGGGAGCCTTTCCATGAGAGAGTACTTGAATAAAGTTAAGGCGTCCTGTGATAATTTAGCAGCTTYTGGGCACAAGGTAGAAGATTTTGATCAGCTGTTGCATGCCTTGACCGGCCTGTGATGTGAATATGATCCAGTGGTTGTAACTATTACCTCAAGTCYAGAAAAATGGAGCTTTAAAGATGCSAGTGGCCTCCTTTTGAGTTTTGAGTTCAGATTATTAGCCACATACTCTCAGTTTGATGAATCTGTGCAAATGACTGCTAATGTAGCAATCCAAGGTCAGTCAAGAAAAGAGAATGGAAATTGGAACAGCTCTAATGGCAACAATTGAAATACTAGAGGAAGAGGATCCTTCTCCAATAGAGGAAGTGGAAGGAGAGGAGGCACAAGATGCAGAGGAGGAAGAAGCTACAACAACAGTAGAGTAACCTGTCAAATATGTGGCTACACAAACCACACTGCTTCTAAATGCTACTACAAAATGGATCCCAACTTCACTCCTCATTCTTCTTAGAATTCCAGCCCTAACCCTAATCAGAACTTCAACAGAGAATCCTTTTCAAGTAACAGAAACAATCAATCCTGGCCACACTCTTCAGCAATGACAGCAATGGCTGCTGATTTGCATCTTTTTGTACATATTTTCATTACCGTTTTTGTTTCACGTTGCGTGTTTTTCGCTTGCTTTTTTTTTATTTAGGAATCGGGTTAGCCATTGTTTCGTATTTCTAGATTTTCTTAGTTTTTGTACGTTTTAGTATTGATTTTCATAGTTTTTCACCTTTTCATTTTTCTTGGCCGTAGGACGTCCAAGCGTGGCCTACGCTCGTTTGGCATCGTTGATACTCGACTCAAAAATGGATGGACAAAGCAAGGAAGCACAACGAACGAGGTTCGATAAACTGGCGGACGCGAAAAGAACGAGAAATCGAGCCGGGCACTGGAATCCAGTCAGCCGACTGGATTTTCAGTCGATCGACTGCCTACTTGGTCGTTCGACTGAACCCCCAAAATCGACTGGATTCCAGCGACTTTTGGCATTTTTGACAATGCAGTCGATCGACTGCCTACTTGGCCGATCGAATGCTGTCGATCGACTGGGTCCTCCGAGGATCGACTGAATTCCAGGGCTTTTGGCCGCTTTTGACGATGCAGTCGATCGACTGCCGACATGGCCGATCGACTGTCAGTCGATCGACTGCTTTTTCAGTCGACCGACTGAAAAGCAGGATTTTTGAAGTATTAAGTAATCAGACGTCATTTCAAGAAGACCAACTTGCTCCTGCAGCTTTCTTCCCCAAGGAAGTTCTCCAAAACCAGAAAAACAATCTCCCTTTCATATTTTTTTACTTATTTTAATTTCTATAACTCCTAGTAATTAGTTATAGATTAATCAAGCTTAGATCTTAGTTGTTTAATGTTCAAGCTTTGTTTTAAGTTCCCTTTTTGAAGAATCATTCAGCTTTCAAGCTTTTCTCATTCAAGCTTTTGTGTAATCAAGTACATTTGGTAAACTCTTTCCTTTAATWTAGTTTCAYTTYYATGTTATTTTATCTTGATCTTGTATTGAAGTTTGATTCTTGCTTTGTGGTTGTTTTGATCATTTAAAATCCCTATCTTCATTTTCTAGCTTTCTAACTTATGAACTTATGCTTTTAAGTTATCTAGTTGTAATTAATTTCTACGTTTGCAAAAGTTTATCAAAATCTTCCTTTTTAAGCAATGCTAAGTACTTTATGTTGACTTATTCAAATAAGTTGACTTTAATTTTCCCCTCCATTTTCCTAATTTCAAATAATTAAGTTTTTATAGTTAATTAGTTTAAATTGATCGTTTTTAATATAAGATTTAATTTCTTTTAAAAGTTTTAATGTTTTCAAATCTTATATTTCAATTTAAATCTTAGTTACAAATTCAAAAACCGAACAATGACTACCGCTTTCTTAGGTTAAATTAGTTTAATCAAAACCGACGATAAGAACAACTGAGAAAACCGAAAGCCGACCACATCCATCCTCGAGAGACACGACTCGGGACAACTTTCCGCATCTACAATCGACTCCATACTATTGCGGAGACGATTCTTAGAGCGCTAAGAAATCCTCGATCAAATTTTGGCGCCGTTGCCGGGGATGGATTAAAGCCAATGGCGTTCTTATTTGTTCCGATTGTCATTGTAAATAATTAGTTAGTAAATTGTTTTACATTCGATACGCGTGATCTTTTGTTGTTGTTGTGTATGCAAGGTAGACGATCGCTCAGACAGGAGTTCACTCCATTCTTGCCGAACCCCGAAAGGTTGCGACGAGACGGCACGAGCCGCCTTCAAGGCAAGACACGTCCAACGTCCCGTTTGCCTCCTTTTATTATCTTCGTCAATAGAAGAGCAAAACATTGGCCACTCCATTTGAAAATCCCGACGCCCCCCCTGGCCCCTGCCCACGACAAACCAAGGGGTTCCGCCTCCACCGGTGTCGACCGGCCCCGCGCCGTCACCCTCAAGCGGCGACTCATTCCAAGACCCACATCCGGTTTTCGCGATGACCATTCGACCAAGGGGGGAAATGGTTTTACGAACCAAGACCCCCAAAGTTCGAACACTCAGTTTCACGGGATGCCCTACCAAGGCCCGATAATCGAAGGGCCACCGTTTCCATATCAACCGCCGTTCCAAAGTCCCGAGAATCAATTTCATC
>BMAC01000471.1:14004-41676 GCA_014905375.1 Phtheirospermum japonicum
TGGGATTCGAATTATGATTATTCCGTCGAAATGGTTCCTTAAGCTAAATGAATTTCTCAAGGCATTAAGTCGATCTCAAATCGCTCTGCCACGCCAGTTAGATCCAAAGCATTGCCAAAACATATTATCAAAGCACAATAGAAGATAATTCAAAGCATCAAAAAATAATAAAAGCACTTAGAATAGATATCAAAAAGCATCACACATATATTCAAAAGCAACAATTACATACAATCAAAGCACCATATCATACAAGCTCTATACAGTTAGATCCAAAGCACTGCAAAACATATTATCAAAGCACAGTAGAATATAATTCTAAAGCATCAAAAAATAATAGAAGCACTTAGAATAGATATCAAAAAGCATCACACATATATTTTTCTCCCTCGTTCGAAATAAAAGCACCCCTACAGACATAAATAAAGCGTCGAATCTAGATATAAAGCACAACAAAACACGAATCAAAGCACCATAAACAATAAAAGCATTAAAAAATAGATATTAAAAGCACCACATATACACCATTGATAAATTATGTGATATACAAGCACTGCGAACACAATACAAAAACCCACCAAAGCAACCTTGAAAATTTGTTCGGAAATTATTGCCATTTAAAAACACTAATTTTTACAAAAATTAATATTTGCATGTCCAAAGCAACCTCCTGGAACCCACTTTTCAGAAGTTACAGAAAAATCATTAAAAAAAAACTCAAAAAACTAAGAGGAATTCGATTGGAATTGTTTCTGTTAACTAGAAATTCAATTGTTATAATAAAGTGGAGTTTAAATTCAATTACAGTCTACTTTCTAGGGTTTTACAGAGAAAAAAATATGAAAATCGTACCTGTGACACCCACAGACGCCGCCCGTCGCTGACCTCTGGACCGCCGGCCGTCGCTCACCATCGAAACACCTCGATTGTTTATCAGAAAGCACAGTGCTAATTTTCACAAACCGCGGTTTTATGTATATCGCATTTTTGAAGGAATAACTTCTACGAGACGGACACAAAATCCCTTGAATTTTTATTTGAAGAATATATGATACAGGATAGTTCACATTTTAGTTACCTTTTGGAATTCCAAATATCACGGTGCCGGGATTTTGTAAAATTTTTGGATGGTCCTAATTTGCCCCTCGACATTAATATACCAGCGTACAAATTCTAATTTTCCCATTTATAAATACAAAATTTCAATAAAATCTGGCCTTTGGATTAAATTTATGTACGGTTTAGATTGGTCCCTAGGTTCACATATATTGACAAGGTTTCATTTGAACCCACCCCTATATATATATATATATATATATATATATATATATATATATATGAATCCGTCCTTTTGACTAAATAATGATTAAAAAGGATATTTCGAATCATCTATATATTTAATTTATCAACATAAATTAATTCTATTTAAATGATCTTATTAAGATTAATTTACCTAGAAGAACTTTTGGAAAATTCCCACTTGATACACAATTGAACAAATATAATTCCATTTAATCACTCAAATTCTTTTATTCTCATTTAAGTCAAATTAGTCCTACTAAATCATAAATTATCATATAAATTGTCTATAATGCCCTAGTCTAATACATAACTTATTTATGTTATTCATGGTAAGTAGTGTTAACTATCCAATTAATCTTACTTAATTTTCTGCTGAATCATCTCAATTTGCAAAGTGATAAATAAAGAAAAAATCAATAATAATCCCCTCTTTTCTACATAACACCCAACATAGATTTTTGTCAGCGTGCAGTATGGAATTTTATTATACTAGTATGTAATCTTATTTTTCTTATAATGGAATTTTATTCTACTAGTACGAAACAATTGAGATATAGTATGCTATAATAGTACAAAATTAAATTAACAATTTATTTTTTCAATAAAGTTCCATACTACAATTACAATCATTTTTTATATATAATCCTTGTTGAGAAATAACTAGTATGCAATTATATCTTTATAAATAGTATGTAATTCAATTTCATTACTAGTAGTGTGTAATTCAATTCAAAAGTAGTATGTAATTCGAAGTGCGTAAGAATTGCAAAGTAGTATGTAATTCAATTCAAAAGTAGTATGTAATTCAATTCATAAAATAGTGTAGTATGTAATTTAATTAATTATTATTAAATTCAATTCATAAAATAGTAGTTTGTAATTTCATACCACCTCTCCACTTTACCCCACAAACATTGGGTTTACAAAATTATGAACTACTCAGTTTTAGGTTTTTTTTTTTGTGTGTGTGTGTTTTTTTTTAGAGAATATAAAAAAAATAATCATGCATAGAATGCAAAATATGGAGAATTATCTACTAACCTGATTTTCGAACTGAATTACTACTGATTTCAAATAATACAATTATGTAATTACTAACAAACTAGTATTGAATTACTGTTGACTTTTAAATTGATTACTACTAATAATGCTCCACACTTATGAGATTGCAATTGTAACTACTACCTTTTTTGAGATGACCATTTCCCAAGTATTAAACATGCTTGGACTTTCCATTTTCTTACTCTTGTCTAATAAAAGAGGGTTAGTATGGTACAATTAGAGTTGAATTGGAGTTAATGGGAAGATAAACTTTGACTTGAATTAATTGAGATATAATTTTTATCTTTTGGTCTAGATGGGAATTGCCCCAAGAACTTTCAAATGATCATGGCAAACACTCTTTCTAAAAAATTTAATTTATCTCAATAAATGAATTCCAGAATTCATAATTTTCGAAAACATCAAGAAGAGTTGAGGAGTGAATGTATAATGGAATTGTTGATGCAGTAGTAAGCGGTGAAACGAATGGTTGCAGCGTATGTAACAGAGTTGTTCTGCCATCGACATTTATCGGTGGTGCACGCTATATAATTCAGAATTACCAAGATGCTATGGCAATTTGTCCTGGATATCCGGATTTATTCATAACATTCACGTGAAATCTAAGATGGCCAGAGATTGTACAGTTTGTCGAGAGCAGGAATCTTAAACCAGAAGATCGTCCTGATGTAGTTTCAAGAATATTCAAGATGAAGTTGGACGGCTTAATTAGAGATTGACGTGACAACCAAGTATTTGGGAATATAGTTTCCGGTGAACATATCAAATTATATATGTTCAGTAAAATTATTTTTATTCAAAGTAACCTCTATACATCATCGATTTATTATTTATTGGTGTACTTTTCATTTTTTAACTTTTCATCTTATGTAGTTATTTACACCGTTGAGTTCCAGAAGCAAGGCCTTCCTCATGCCCACATTCTTCTTTTTTCTATCAAAAGATGATAAATACTCTAATGCAAGCAGTATCGATCGAATCATTTCAGCAGAGATTTCGGATGAAGAGGAAGATCCAACGTATTATGCAGCAGTTTCGGAGTTGATGATTCATGGTCCATGTGGGCATTTTAAAAGATATTCTCCTGGCATGGTGGATGAGAAATGCTCAAAACATTATCCAAAGAGGTTTGTTGACTCTACTACTGTTGACTATGATGGTTACCCGATGTACAGACGTAGAAAAACTGGTCGGACGGGAACAAAAAATGGTATTCCTCTGGATAGTAAGTTGGTTGTGCCACACAATCATTATTTGTTGCTAAAGTATGGAGCACACATAAACGTTGAACGGTGTAATCAGTCTAGATCAATCAAATATTTGTTCGAATACGTGAACAAGGGAAATGATAGGATCATAACAACATTTTACCAGAGTGGTAACAATGATGGGCAGAAGCCAGAAATTGATGAGATCGACATGAATTACGACTTTCGTTACATTTCTCTATGTGAAGCGGCTTGGAGAATCTTTGGGTATGAAATTCAGTATAAGGATCCGTTCGCCCTACGCTTGAGTTTTCATCTCCCAGGGAAGCAAAGAGTATTGTATAATGATAATGACTCATTGGACGATGTGATGAAACGTCAGTCATCACTTCATACAATGTTTTTGGGTTGGTTTGAGGCTAACAAGAAATATCCTGAAACTCGAAATTTATTGTATAGTGAGTTTTCTCAGCGTTTTAAAATAGTATAATTTAATTAATGAATTGTTGATTAACTAAATTAATATTTTTTTAGGGTAAAAATATAAACTATGCCTTAATTAAGATATTGGTAAATTAATGATTTTAAATATTACACGTAGTATGAATAATAAACTATGCATTACTTATTTTAATCATTACTTAAAATAGTATAATTTAATTAATGAAATCGTTGATTTACGAAACTAATGCATTTATTTAGGGTAAAAATATAAACTATGCCTTACTTAAAATATTGGTAAATTAATGATTTCGTTAATTATTTTAGGGTTTAGGGTTTAGGGTTGTAGTATAAATTATAAACTATGCATTACTTAAATTATATTTTAATCATTACTTAAAATAGTATAATTTAATTAATGAGTTGTTGATTTGATTTACTATATTAATGCCTTTTTTTAGGGAAAAAATATAAACTATACCTTACTTAAGATATTGGTAAATTAATGATTTTATTAATTACACGTAGTATAAAATTAAATTATATTTTAATCGTTACTTAAAATAGTATAATTTAATTAATGAATCATTGATTTACTAAATTAATTGTTTTTTTTGGTAATAATATAAACTATGCCTTACTTAAAATATTGTTATGTAATGATTGGAGAATGATTAAAAAACATATTAATTGGGAACATAAATTTAAGTTATGCATAGTTGATAACTATACCAAGATGATTGCAAAAATTGGGAAGATTTTTAATCATTATACGTATGTTATGTAACATAAATTATACGTATGCATAGATTTTGGGTATCAATACTGTAGATACACCTATTATATCTTGCTTTTATTAATTTCAATTATTTTTCTTTCTAATATGTATATAGAAGTGGTTATTAATACCTTTAATACTAGATTGAAGTTAATAAAAAAAAGATAATAAAAAATGACTTTACAAAATAATTGAAGTTAAATATATTACAATATATGTTATTCCATATTAGTTGATAATTAACATAACCATCCTTATTGTGATCTCAATTATTATTATATATATCATGCTTATGAATGATAGAACTCAAAAAAAAAAAATTGATCATTGTTCAAAAACTACCAATACATAGCACAAACTACCAATACAATAGTTAATCAATCCAACTAATTATAGTCAATTATCCACTAATTATAAAACAAATAAAATCTTGCCATTGATTTGTATTGAACCTTTTAACAAACTAATACCAAACAACCTTTTATAGTATTATAAATGGATTATTCGTGTAACATATCTTTCTAAATATATTCATCTAACCCCATAAAAATATATTACCATTTTGATTGCCGAAAAGTCAACTTAGTTTTTATATAAAAACTAATATTACCATTTTACTAATTGTAGATATTTTGTAATTAAATAAATTAACATTCACAATTTAAGGAAAATCAACTTTTATATACCACCAAAACCACAAGATTATTTCTTCTATTATATTTACATATAATTGTAATTTTCTGCAATCATGAAATTAAGTTGTGAGATTGATGATCACTACAACTTTTATTTGTGAATTCAAATCACTAGCAATGAAGTAATTGATATTGAAAAAATATTGTTCTTTGAAGTAATAATGTATAAAGTTTCACAATTAAATCATTCATGAGCAGTAGATCTTACCAAAATTTCTTCTTCATCTATATATATATAAACATACAAATATTAATTTATTAAAAAATAATAATAAATTAATTGACTGATTATTTAATATCACATCATTAGTATAATGTATTAAATTTTGTTAACTTCAGATATTACTTTATTTATAATCATATTAATTAGTTGAATAATTATATATTGTTTATCAATATCAAATATATTACAATTTAATATCATATCAATCAATTAATATTAAATATAAGATAGTTTAATATCATATCAATCAACTAAGATCATTCCATGAATTTATTCTTTAACATATTCATCTAACTCCATAAAGGTGACAAATTCAACTAGATATATTTGTTAACATCTCCCCATATATAATAATGGTTTTGGTGGCCATTTATTAATATACTTAATATATTTGTTAACAGATTCATCTAAACCCATAAAAATATAATACCATTTTGATTGCTGAAAAGTCAACATTGTATTTATATAAAAACTAATATTACCATTTTTCTAATTATAGATATATTTTAATTAAATAAATTAATAATCAAAATTTAAATAAAATCAACTTTTATATACCACCAAAATCAATAATTGATTATTTCAAATCAGGTAATAAGTCATAATTTAAGTTGTAATATTGATGATTTTTGGAAATAGTCTATTATATTTACGTGTAATATTATAATTTTTGGAAATCATGAAATTAAGTTGTAAGATTGATGATTACTACAATTTTTATTTATGAAATTACTCTCTTTCTCTCTATATATATAGATTTTCCCACAGTTTTTTATCGAATGGCACCTATCTTTTCACTGGTGAAGGATCTGAATCCCACCAAAACATAGTGGCCACTCAAACAACGTCTTGTGAGGGCTTATGATGTGAATGCATATGGTAAGAATAATGAACCATTTAGTTTCAACTGCATTTTCAAAGATTGCACTGTACGACAATTGTACATTTTTTTCTTTCATGTTTCTTTATATATTTTAATCTATAATTTAAATTCTATATTAACTCATTTTAATTTTCAGGGTGATGCTATTCACGTAACCGTCCCCAAGAATCATATTGCCAAATTTAAGCCCCTATTTGTTGTAGGTGGTCTCTATATTGTGTCAAATATTATGGTGTCAGAAATTAAAATGATGTTCAGGGTCGGACCAGGAAAATATGCCTTCAACTTCTTTAATCGTACTACAATCAACAGTTGCAGTTGCACCAACGACTCATTTCCTTTGAATTTGTATATTTTCAAGCCTTTTCATAAAGTTTTTGAGATGTCAACCTCTGATGAGAATATCCTTATAAGTAGCTTTCTCAGTATTTTCAAAAATTTCACGTTTTTTGTCAAATTATTTGAACAATAATTTGGTAAATGCATCAACATAAAATAAATAGTACGGTTATTTTAATCGTTAAGGCAACTATTGTAATACTGAAATACACGATTATTAATATATTTAATTTTTTTATTATAATGATCTATAAAAATTCTCGGTGATCTTGAAATACAAATACCATGACAAGAAAACACTCTTTCGTTCTCTATATGTCTACATTTTATACGCATCTATTTCATGTGTTGTAAGTATTTTATCTTGGAATCTTTTATGTTTGTGTGTGTATGTATATATATATATATATATATATATATATATATGTGTGTGTGTGTGTGTGTGTGTGTGTGTGTGTGTGTGTGTGTGCGCGCGTTTACATATTCATTGCAATTTATTTAATAGGCTTTAAAAAATCACTTACTAAATCAGTTGAAATTAGCAAATGTATTTGCTTAAAAATTTTCAATTATATTTCATTTTCCAGATGTTATTGGTAGAGTTGTTGCTGTCCAACCAATTCGCACTCTTACAGATGGAAAACGCATCATGGATATTACACTCAAAGATTTAGAGTTAAATTTTTTGAACATAATATATTTTTAATTAGTTTTTAATTGTGAGGGATTTATTCTACAATACGTGTTGAAAAATATTACAGAACAACATTTAATAGTTTGCAATCATACTAAACTTATATATATTGATTGTATGTCAAACAAAATCTCCTTTTTTATTAGAGGATTACGACTTTCATATACGTTTTGGGCTGAATATGCTGATGAAGTTTCTCCGCAAACTCCAATTGACTCTACTTCTCCAATTATTGCTGTCATACAGTTTGCTCGAGTGAAGGAATATAAAGGTTTGAAATAACTAAAATATAGGATGTATATAATTTCTTATTACAATGATTATAAAAAAATATTTATCAAATAACAGGAGATAAGCAATGCCAAAATATTTATAATATAACTTGAGTGATTGTCAATGGAAACGACCCTCAGATACAAAAATATATAGAAAGGTACTGAAAGATAGCAATATATTTCTATATAAATATTTATATTTCATAAAAAAAATTAAAGAGAACAACAATTTATATATTTTTGTAGTTTGTCCAAGAAAAATGTCGAATCGAGCACTATCAGTACAATATCTGAAAGATCACAATGCTCGATTGCAAATAATCTCATGACCGGATTTGTGGTTCCAAAAATAATTCAATAGCTATTGGACATTAATGAGTTAATAAACACGTGACATAAAATATTTTATTCATCAAAACATCTTGATATAAATTAACATTTTTTTTTATTCAAGAATTATTATAACTAAACAAATTATCTTGACTCTCCCATATTTTTTGCTTTAATAGGAAGGATTTTATTGAACATGTTGTTTGATTGTTGAGGTTGAGAATGAGTCTAACTGTTGGTACTTCGCATGCACCAAATGTTTTCATGACCTGAAGAAAGAGTGGTAATAAGTGGGTTGTGCCACATAATCGTTATTTGTTGCTAAAGTGTTGAGCACACATGTACGTTGAATGGTGTAATCAGTCTAAATCAATCAAATATTTGTTCAAATATGTGAACAAGGGAAATGATAGGGTCAAAACAATATTTTACCAAAGTGGTAACAATGATGGGCAGAAGCCAGATTTTGATGAGATCCACATGTATTACGATTGTCGTTACATTTCTCCATGTGTAGCGTCTTGGAGAGTCTTTGGGTTTGAAGTTCAGTATAAAAATCCTTCCGTCCTACGGTTGATTTTTCATCTTCCAGGGGAGAAAAGAGTATTGTATAATGATAATAACTCATTGGACGATGTAATCAAATGTCAGTCAACACTTCATACAATATTCTTGGGTTGGTGTGAAGCTAACAAGAAATATCCTGAAGCTCGAAATTTGTTGTATAAGGAGTTTTCTCAGTATTTTATTTGGAATTAAAAAAAAATAAGTGGACCCCTAGGAAACAAAGATTGCAAATTGCTCAGTTATATTATGTTCCCTCAGGTTTCGGTGATAACTATTATGCTAGGTGCCTTCTCAATGTTGTTCGGGGAGCACAATGTCACGGTGACTTAAAAAAAGTGAATGGAAAGCAACACGATACATATCGTGATGCGCACTATTCAGTTGGGCTACTTGATGAAGATAGGGAATATATCGATGGCATCGAAAAAGCAAGTTATTGGGGATCTGCACATTCGGTTAGGTCCTTATTCATGACATTGCTTGCGCCCAAATGTATATCTCGACCGGAAAAAGAATGGGAAAATATTGGAAATATTTAACAGATGACATTTTATACAAACAACAAAAGTTGAGAAATAACAAAGGTATTAATTAATAAACTTCAATTATATCCATGGTTTTTTGATAGTGTTTTTTTTTATGTATTCTTTCATATAAATTAGTGAAATTACAATTATTTTTAAATTTTATTTGTACATATTTGCAAATGAGTGATGCTGAAATTCAAAACCTTGCTTTAACGTAAGTGGACAAGTTGTTGAAAAGCATAGGGAAGAGCTTAAAGGACTTTCCTCTAATTCCAATTCCAACTGAGGTCGACTCTAATATTTCTTTTAATAGATTTATTGCTGAGGGACTATGACCGTGATGCACTCATCAAAAAATATGCGAATTTATTTCAAAATCTCAATAAAGATCAAAAACATGTGTATGACGAGGTCATGAAATTCGTTTCTTCAACAAAGAGGGGGTTATTCTTTGTTTATGGATATAGAGGAATTGGAAAAATTTTTGTTTGTAGGACTCTTTATGCAGCAGTAAGATCTAATGGTGAGATTGTATTAAATGTCGCATCTAGCTGCATAGCTTCTCTTCTTCTTTCAAAGGGAAGAACCGGTCATTCTAGGTTTAAAGTTCTATTCAATCTCCATGAAGAATCATTGTGTGGGATTTTCCAGGGGACCCCCTTTGCGGAATTAATGGTGCATGCACAATTGATAATTTGGGATGAAGCTCCGATGATGTACAGACATTGCGTTGATGCATTAGACAAAACATTGAAAGATATTATGGGATTCAAGAATCCAGATGCTAGAGATATTCCATTTGGAGGTAAAACTATTATAATTGGTGAAGATTTTCGCCAAATTCTTCCGGTGATTCCTAAAGGTACTAGGTCAGACATAATAGATGCAACCATCAAATCTTCCCACTTAAGGTTCTGATATTGACAAAGAATATGATGCTTCAAAATCTCAGCTTAGAGCCCGATTCGATTGAATGAAAAGAGTTTTCTCAATGGATAAATAGCATTGGAGATGGGACGGTCGGAGGTTCAAATGATGGCATTGTTGAAATTGACATCCCAGAGAATTTATTGTTGTTAGATGATGGTGACCCTATTGCATAAATTGTGGCCAACACTTATCCACAATTTGGAACGAATGTTCAATGTTCTATTTATTTGGAGGGTCGGGATATTCTTGCACCAACACTTGATGTAGTCAATTTAATCAATGAGTATATCACTTCATTGAATGAATGAGAATGTAAGGTATATTTGAGCTCAGATAGTGCGTGCAAATCTGATGCAAATGTTGATATTTTGCAAGATGTCCACTCACCCGAGGTCTTAAACACAATCAAGTGTTTTGGGTTTCCGAATCATGAGCTACGACTGAAGGTTGGTACTCCAATCATGTTGTTGATAAATATTGATCATCCACTTGGTTTGTGCAATGGAACTAGATTGGTAGTTAAGAAATTGGGTGATCATGTTTTGGAGGCAACGATTCTCCAAGGAAGTAATGCAGGTGAATTAGTACCCATCCCACGAATGATCGTAATACCATCTGATCCTAGGTTGCCGTTTAAGTTTCAACGAAGCCAATTTACGGTTATTCTGTCATATGCAATGACAATTAATAAAAGTCAAGACCAATCTCTATCCCACGTTAGGCTTTTCTTGGAAAAACCTATTTTCAGTCATGGTCAATTGTATGTTGCAATATCAAGAGTGACCAATCGAAAAGGTTTAAAAATCTTGATTTGCGATGATAAAAATAGAAGTACAAAAAAAAACTATGAATGTTGTGTACAAGAAAGTATTTCATAATTTTTAAACTACAATTTTCTGATTAATAATAATTTTGTTAACCATACTCTATATAATGTTTAATTCTTCAATTTATTCAATTTATTATTTTAATCTTTAGCTTATTCTATTTTTGTTTAAATTATTATAACCACTTATTTATTATATTATCAATATAAAAATAATATTAAATATTTAACAAATTTAACCCCCGTGCATCGCACGGCTGTAATACTAGTTAATATTAACTGACGAGTTGGTTGTCATTGATTAGTTAAATTCCTAAGCGACAAAAGAAATTCAACTTAAATACATATGTTTAGTGACAATACGTAAAAATTTGTCACAATTTACTTGGAGGCCAATTTTTCAAAACAGACACAATAATTTATTATAATTTCCATATCACACACTTATCAATTTTATATTAAGAAACAATGATTTGTCACTTATTAGTTAATATGATTAGTGAAAATATTTTATCTTTTATAGATATACGTAGTTGTGATGATTTAAACTCGTCCCAATTTTATTTGGAGACCACATTTAACGTCAAAAATAAATCAATTTCATTTCTATGCAAAATTTAAAAATATAACATTTAAAAAGATTGTCTAGCAAAACTAAAAATATAAGTTTTAATTATCATAATTTGACATAAGAATTAAAACCTTGTACAATATAAAATTTTCAAATTATGTGTAAATGTTATAGCAAAACTTAAACATTCCAAGTTCCAATAAATGTGAAAGTATAAGATACAAGAACACTTAATGTGCACAAGGGGTTTGAACTCAAAACCGTGATTATAATAAGGTGGCATCAACCACTAAACTAAGTCATGTACATGTGATATATACTTTGCATTTTTTATATTTATTAGTTATGTTGCAATTAATAATTGTAATAATTATATATTATGTGAATGACCTTCCTACCCCTAAACCCTAATCTTGTACCTATAAAATAGACTCTAGTCCTCATAATAAAGGACACCTTTTGATTAATCTCTTCTCATTCTCTCACTCTCCTCTCATTTTCTCTAGTTTTACAACACGTTATCAACACGAATCTCTAACCTATTGAGATTGATCGAAAAATAATAGTTTTCAAAACCAAATCTTCATAAATCAAAATAATATAAAATTTTCTGCGCAGAAAATTTGCAGAACCGATTTATGAAGTTTTAACGGTTGGATCGCTTTCAAAATTTTACAATTTGTTCAATGCATATCTCATCATATTAATGATAATGTTATAAATATGCATCAAGCATATAAATGAAACTGTTCAAGACTTATCGAATTACGATTTGAACGGTGGAGATCTTATTTTGATCCATATATAGTTCAATAATGAATTTTGAACAAAACAGTTTTTTGTTCATAGAATCGTCGGTGCATATTATTTCAAAAGACGATTTCACACAATCTAACCGTCGGATCAAGTTGATACTTCTATATATTGTTTAAGACATATAAATGTTGATTTTGAACGGTGAAGATCGGTTTTATTTATTTCTATCATTACCAAAAGGTCACGGATCTAAAGTTATTTCCTGAAAAAACGCTATGAGAAATCGATTTCTTCCACCGTCGATATATTATTGTAGTTTGTGGACAAATACAACTATATCTCAATATATTCTTTGAATATTATGTATTCCTGAAGAATACTATGAGATCTACAATTGCTCGTCGATATATTATTGAAGTTTGTGGAGAAATACAACCATATATCAATATATTCTATTTGAATATTATGTATTCTTGAAGAATACTATGAGATCTACAATTGCTCGTTACAACCATAGTCAATATGGGATCTATAATTGCTCTTGAAGAAGCAATTTTTTTATCATGTGTTTTAATTATATCAATTCAAGTTGTTTCTCCTGAAGTAGAATAATTTTATATTATTCCGAAGAATATATGTATTTCATGTGATAATTCAATATTCCTGAAAAATATATATTTTTAAAAAAAAGGAACCATTCATACTTGTACTTAAATTATATCATAATTCAATATTCCTAAAGAATATGGATTTTTTTTTAAATCTAAATTAAATTATTGTGATCTTGAAGTATCACATGTTATGATATATGATACTTATTCATGAAGAAATTTTAATATTTATGTCTTGCTGACATTATAGTTGTAGATCAAATATTTTTCTTCACGCGATTACCTTTATTTTCTTTCGGGCACTTGATGAAGGAGAGCTTGTCCACAATTTCATCAAACAGTTTTGAAGATCTAGCCACCGGCACATATTTTTCACGAAAAGACTATCTAATTAAGGTACATACTTTCTCTTTTTATAGATGTTAATCCAAATTTATGTGTTTCAACTATGATTTTTTTTCTTATTCTTAGAGAGTTTTTAATGGATTATATCTTTTATTTAAAAAAAAAAGGTGGATACAATTAGATAATTCTCTTGATACTTTATCATGTATTTACATTCATGACATTAGAAGCTTTATCATGTTGAATTGATAATCACGAACAAGCATGAAGCATAATCTATGTGTTTTATGCATTTTTATTTTGAGACTTGAAGATTTTACCTCTATTTTTATTGGAATACATTGCATAGTTGTTAATGTGCATTATGTGGTAATTAGAATACTTCTCGTGATGTGATTTTGGTTAAGAGGAGACGCATCCCAAATATTATAGTTAATGGGATCTACTTTTTAATATGAATTTAGAGTATTCGTTTGGCTCAATTTTTGTTATTGTCAATTAGTTAAATGACACAATTTATATGCAAGCATGATAGATCTGAAATAACAAGCTGTGTTTTTCTTTTCTTGATAAAACATGTATTCATGTATATTTGCACACTGTATGAGATTTATTTTCAACTCATATTTATCGTAGTATTTTTGCGAAATACGATTTCACAATTCTTAATAATCTTGAAGATTATTAAAATATAAATCATGGTTTGTGAAACAATGTGATGGTATATTGTAATTGCTCAGTTGAGTATGATATGTTCATGAAAAACATTATAAGATATATAGTCCATATTTTTCTGATGAAAAATAATATATAGTATTCTAGAAGAATATTAACAATGCTATTGAAGAAACATTATTATTATATGTCTTTGAATTAATTAAAAGTTATTGACATAATTATTTGGTCAAGATTGAATATGCAATCTTATCGATTGCTATATGTTTGACTAGAAGTTCATCCATATGAAGTATTTTGTCAATAATATAAAAATAAAGATTTATGCTTCAAGAGCATTCTTTTATGTGGTGGATGATATTGAAACATGAAGTTTCATTCAACCGACAATATAGAACAATATCATGAATAAAATGAAATCCTGTAAGGATTTTGATATGCTTGATGCATATTTATAACATTATCATTAATATGATAAGATATGCATTGAACTCTTTTTCCCTTAACTGAGGTTTTGTCAGATTATCCCAGTAAGATTTTTAATGAGGCAACATTATGATCATATTTAAGGAATAATGTACTCTTTTTCCTTCACTCTGATTTTTCCCATCGGGTTTTTCCTTGAAAAGTTTTGATGAGGCACATTCTTTGCATAATATTATATTTCAAAGTTTGAAAACAGACAAATGATAAACTCGAGAACTACTACCAATTGAAGTCATGGGGAGCAACTGTACTCTTTTTCCTTCGATCAATTTCTTGTCCCACATGGTTTTTCTGACAAGGTTTTAATGAGACAGCAACATTATAAGTGTGAAAAGAAATATTTTGTATATAACACAACTCATATTTGACTACATAAAAGGTGACAAAACAAGATATATATCTCTCGAACATCTATACACAAGATTTCCAAAAGAATGATGATATCGATATCCAGCAAATTCGCTCATATGACAATTTGGCGGACTTATTCACGAAAGCATTGACAACATCATCGTTTAGAAGATTGGTACACAAGATTGGAATGGATCGACCCAAAGATCTTGATTTTCAAGGGGAGTAGGGTTGTACTCTTTCTCCTTCGATCAGATTTTGTCCCATTGAGTTTTCCTAACAAGGTTTTAACGAGGCAGCATTTTTAAGGTCATTCAAGGGGGAGTGTTATAATTAATAATTGTAATAATTATATATTATGTGAATGACCTTCCTACCCCAAACCCTAATCTTGTGCCTATAAAATGGACTCTAGTTCTCATAATAAAGGACACCTTTTGATTACTCTCTTCTCATTCTCTCACTCTCCTCTCATTTTCTCTAGTTTTACAACAAGTTAAAGTATAAACTAATTTTAGATATAATTATATAATATCATTTAAAGTTGTACTAAATTATATTATATGTATTGAAAATTCATATTATATATTAAATGATATTTTATTTAGATAATAATGAATAAAAAATGACAAAGGTTTTTGCAAATTGCTATTGTTATCGACAAAAACCCTATATATTGTATACTATATTTTTATCTAGTCAATTTTTATGTCTAATAGTCTTAAATTTGTATTAATCCAATGCGTGTAATTCGTCCTAGTTTAAAAAAAAATTAAATCTTGGTCTGGTAACGACAATAGGGGACACGTGAACATAATTTAGATTAAGTACATAGAATGAACCAAACATTATTAAGTAATAAGTATTAAATAATTGTCTTTTTATTTAGGTTTAAAGTTTAGTGTTTTTTATGTTAAAAGAAAACTCCAAGTTTAAAAAAATAAAAACTAGAATGTCACTCAGTTTTTTAATAGGATTTAATACGTAATAGATATTAAAAATATATTAAAGAAGTTTAGTTAGGGGACTGAATATTGATTTTGTGGATCTAGGGAAGGCATTTAACCACTTAACCACGTGTGCCCCTTTTTAAAAATCTTACAATATATATTCTTACAAGTTAAAGAAAAAAGTACTGAAAGCTACTTTTCTACCTAATGGAGAATCAATGGGCAACACTCTTGTTAGATCGGATTAAGGAATCATTTGTTAGGCTAAATTTTATATCAATAAATTATAATGCAAATACTAATATATTATAATAGAAAACTAAAAAATCATAATATCAATACATCATATTACAAAAACCAATACATCGTAGCACGCTTCAGAGATTTATGAAAATGAATACGTAAACCAATATATCACATTATAAAAACCAATACATTATAGTAACGGGTCAGATGGTCTAACGAGTCATAGTCTGTTAATTTGGTTTAACATAAGTGTTCGCCAGAATCCATTGAGAAAGAAAACATCTCACTGAATAAACAAGCCAAGAAATCTTCCACTAATTATTAAAAAAAACTAGTGTAAACACACGCGTATTACGCGGACATAACGAAATAAATACATAAATAAAATAAATTTGAAAAAACAAAACTTAAAAATTGAAAATTGAATTGTTCATGCAATAAAGAAAATGTTCACTTGAGGTTTTAAAAAAATCCTTTGTAAACAACATTTTGTGTCTTATGGAAAGTTTGAAATATCATATTCTCACTGTATAACTGAAAGTTCGAAAATTAAAGAATATCTTGATTGATCATCTTGATTGATTAATGGAATGATATCTTAATTGATTATTGATTGATAACTCTATATTTCTAAAATTTCGAAGAAAAATAATTTTTTTGGCCATTTCTAATTATTGGTTGTTTTACCGAATATGTTATGTTTGACTTTTTAACATGATAATGAATTATGATGAATAATAGATGTAATCGTTTATTACAAAAATATTTATCAAAAATTTTCAAATTTATGAATTGATATAGAGTAGGAATATTAATTGAATATCTTGATTGATATAACTATAAGATTTATGCTATGATTTTTAAACAAACAAAGAAACGATAATAACATCTAAATCCACATAAGAAAAAAAACTATGAAATTGATATTAATTCATATATAACAATATTTATTATTTCTAATCATGAGTATTTGACATATGATTTACATATTTATAAATGTAAACATTACTAAAAATATATTAATTTTGTAAGGATATATATTTGTTGTGATCTTCATTGTAATCTTATTGTCAACAAAACTAGTATCATCCACAAATATATAAAAAAAATTGAAAAATTTAATAAAAAAATTCATAACGTATAATTAAGACTCATTAACAAAAATCCATTATAATTTTATGTTTTTAGTAATATTATCAAAAATTAAATATACAATTGGTGGATTACATATAATGATATATAATCTATATAATGAATTATAACTTAGTGTTTTAATACGAATATAATGTACATATCCATATTTATATATAACTGAATATATAGATTATATATACATATTCGTATTTTTTGAATCCACCAGCTTTGTTGAAAGTTTGCAAAATCTTTTATGAGAATTTGATCAAACAAACGGACTATATGGTATGGCATCTTTAGAATAATTTAGGGAGACAACTAAAATTTGATGTTTTAAGCAAATGATATCTTGATGGATTATCTTGATTGATTAATAGAATGATATCTTGATTGATTATTGATTGATAAATCAATATTCCAACTGTTTCGAATAAGATATTATTTTTCAGGCCATTTCTAATTATGGATAATTTTCAGAAATATGTTATGCTTGACTTTTGAACATGATGATGAATTACGACTACTAATAGATGTAATTGTTTATTACAAAAATCTATATTAAATATTTTCAAGCAAATTTATGAATTGTTATAGGTGGAATTTTAATTGAATCTCTTGTCTGACATAATTATAAGGTTTATAACGATTTTTAAAGAATCAAAGAAAAGATATCTAATCCACACACGGACAAAACTACGTAATTGATATAAATTGATATATATATATATATATATATATATATACATATATATATGCATATTTATTATTGATAATCATGAATATTTGATATCTATTTTCATATTTATAAATGTATATTTACTAAACATATTTATATTTTGTAAGGATATATTATTTGTTATTATTTTCATTGTAATATTATTGTGACCAATATTATAAGATTTTTAAATATACAATTGGTGGATTATATTTAATGATATACAATATATATCATGAATTATGTCTAAGATTTTTACTACGAATATAATGTACATATTCATATTTGTATATAACTGAATATATAGATTATATATACATATTCAAATTTCTTGAATCCACCAATTGTATAAATTAGAGATTTGATTATTTGGTAAGAATATATATTCATATGTTTTTTTATATATAATTAAAATTATATTTTCAACCTATATTTGGTAGGTATGGTGTGGTTAAAATAAATATATTTCATTGGATCTAAAATTATAAATACATTAGATAAAAATAATTCAATACGTAAATATATTCTAAAAATATATTAATTATGTTATTATGGAAAGAAACCATCCATCCACCCTATTTGTTAATTCTATTGCCACCTTGCTTAGGTGTCAACTTTTGGTGCATTCAAATGACATGTGTCACTTTCTGGTGTATTGAAAATCTGACGTGTCAATCTCTCATATTTTCTCTTAAAAAACTACCTTTTAAGGATTTTCTGTCTAGGTATAAAATAGTACTTTTTTCCATTTGTCTTGACTTCATATTTCCTAGGGTTATAAATTTTTTCTCCCCAACAGCCGTCGTCCCTCCCTCTCCCGCTCTCTCTTGCCTTTCTTCTTCGTTGTTCTTACATTTGGTGAATTGTAATTAAAAATCATCAATTTGCCTTACAAAATCCAATCGACTGTATTAACAAAGTTCACCCACTCCCTGACTTCCTTCGTCGTTGACAAAGAATGTTGTTGAGCATGTGAAAATTCCAGATGAGAAATCTCGATGGGATTCGGCGCTCCCAACCCTAATTCCATATCTTTATTTTCTTCTTCGAACTGAGGTAAGGATTCGATTACAATAATTTCTAATCTTTTACAAAGAACATATATTAATCAATCAATGTTTTAATTACGAATTTTCAATTGATTTTTTATAGTTCGATCTAGATTATTTTTGTTTCTCGAATCTTTTTTTATCAATTCTGGTGTGTGGTTGTGCAATTTCGATATGAATTGTTATGCTTATTTTCACTGCACTATTAGTTGGTAAGTTTTGATTTGGGTTGGTGTTTTGATTCTATTTTCTTGATATTTTTTTCATTCGTATGTTGGTTTTAATTTCGATATGTGGTTTTTTGGCCGTTTATTCATAGATTTGTGTTTTTTGATGTTCTTCGTTTATTCTAATTTGAGATCTATTTTTTAATTTTAAATATCTGCAGGCGTGTTTCATAGTCGATCTCAACCATTGATATCAAATATTTTGAAAGGGGATATGCAATTTAAGGAAAGCATCAACAATCGACATTGCTGTGATGTAAATTCTTCAAAGTCCCTAACTTTTGGTAATGTGAAAAGAGGTAACCAAATTTTAGAAAATTGACAACATTTATTTTGTCGTCAATCTCAATTTTGTGAATATCACTACAATAAATTGTGTTGATGTTGTTTTATTGACAGAGATGATGAGTTTCTACTGCTGTGATGGTTTGTTCTTAAAATTGACAACTATGATGGTTTGCTCTTAAAATATGAATTCTACTATTATGATAACATCATACATGAATTTGGTTAATTTTAAATAACTTTTACAAAACATAAGTTTTTGGGCACAGTAAACATAAATAATATCTTGGAGCTCCTCCTCGAGTTCTTCGACTAAAAACTATTGAGAAATAACTTATGAATTGATAGTGAAATCAATGATAACACCAACATTGATAACATAACAAATTAATCCAGGAAAGAAAAAAGAGCATTATCGTTGATTTAATAAAAACATAAAAAGTTGCACACAAGGGGATGTTTAAACAAAGTTTATATAAATGACCACTCCCAAATCTTTCTAGATAGCACAATAACTTATCACGATTACAAGTTATTAAGTCAATACAGACTATAAAAAGTAGTGAAAGTACAAACTTATCTATTTCATAGGCACAATCAAACTGACCCTGAAAGGAAAGAAGTTAATCCAAATAACAGACACGACGTAGAGTTGGGTTCGGTGGATGGAGAGTGATAGGGTTTCGCTAACAAGAGGGATTAGATGCGTCCTCCTTCGATAACATTCTCAAAAATTTTATCATTGACTATCTTAATTAAACTTTGATAACAACATAATTAAGTGTTTCTATATTTGAGTTTTTTTACACTGCATAGTGTTTCTACCACCCTCTCATCTTTATATCATAATTAAATATTTTTATCTAATTGCCAATATATTATTTTGTATTCTCTTTCAGGCAACAGCACGGTCAGAGAAGATTGTGGATATAGAATTATGTAATCTCTTAACTAATTTTGCTAAGAGTAAATCAATACTTAATGTAGTTAGAGCTATTAAAATGTTTATAATTTGATTAATACTGTCTGTTAGGCAAGAGAGCATTCAAAGAGAATAGTGGAAAGTAGGTTTATGTGTTTTTCATGTAATCACGCTTATATGTTAACTTGTGACTAATAGTAAATTTTTTTCCTAGAGTTTTCTCTGCTTTTCATTTTTCTTCAATTTTGTTACACTATCTGGATAATTCACCCAAGTAGAAAGAAAATATCCATTTTCCATTACAAGAGAAATAAAGTTTGTTTCCATTTCTTGATCCAAACGATACGTTTTCAGTAGATATACGCCATGTCGATGATTTTTAAGTGGCGAAGAAGATGTAATCATAATTTCTACGATTCGGTTCAATATGAATGGATCTGTTGATTTTCTTGATAATCTGAACATAACGAATATAGCTTTGACTCGGGTAAGGTAGTTATGATCGCATTCAGTTGTAGGACTTTGTTTGGCTAATTAAAATAAATTGTTGTATTTATGAATTTCAAATCATTAGAAATAAGTTTTGGTAAGCGTTAAGAAATGCATTAGAAATTAATTAATTATTTATTGTTGATCATTTTGCGCTTGCATTCTCACATTTTTGTGTTGTAGGTATAATCCTAACAAGTTCTGGGATGATGATGATGACAGTGACATAGAGATCGGTTTTGATGATATTATGAGGGTGGTGAAGTGCAGGTCAGTGAGCTTAACTAGATATGTGTTGCACTAACATTGTTTTTTTAGTAATCCCTTTTAGGTTATGGATAATGTATTTTTTCTCCATTCCTTTTATATGTGAACTTTATGCTTATCCGCCGGCCTAGAATCCCTTAGCCTTTTTTATGTAAATTTATTTATTAAAAAAAACTCATGTTCTTGGTTGTACATTATTGACATATTACCATTGGGAAAACTAGACAGGAAATGGTGCAGCATGCTGCCAATCCGTAACCGACTAACCGTTGTACCGTTAGACGACACCACAAAACAACTTCGCAGATGGCCTAGCACATACATATCGTTACAAAGTACAAAACTCAAAATTAATCTACCAATAAAAAGAATATTACTAGAAACAGTAGAAGATTAGCTTTAATTACATTGTGGTGGGTCAGAAGATTTACCCTTAATGGATGCCTTTAAGAGTTGGTAACCAGTTTGTATTTTGCACATTTTTCTTTGCTATTTTGTATGTAACTCTCTCATGTGAATTCACAAAGTAAATGTGTTGCAAAAAAATGACACTCAAATAGAATGTTCTTTTTTATCAAAATAATGTATTCTAGCATTTTGGTTAACCTATAATTTTAAAAGATTGTAATCTTAAAAGATTGTAATGTTTATTTTCGAAATTTTAGCGTTACTTTATCGCTTAAGATTGTAGTCTTCTTCCTGAAGTTAGCTCAATTCCCATTAGCTCACTTAAATTTGTTTATGTGAATGTTTCTTAAGTAACGCTAAAATGTCGAAAATAAACATTATCCCATGTTTTGTCCAAGTTAATTTATTAGATGCTATTTGAATATGAGAGCAGACTTCAGATGTACTCCTAACAGACGATAAGTTACAAATATTTGGTGTGCAATCTATGCTATATAACTTTGAAGGCTCTGAACCTTGGAGGGAATGTTCATAAAATAAAAGGCTTCAACCTTCATCCGAGATTGGTAAGGACAATGGACTTTTATATACGTTTACATATGTTGGTTTACAGAATGACTCATATTCTTATTAAGATGATAGTAAGCAGCTTCATTCAATACACTCAACCATGGTTTAGTATATTTTTTTAGGACCCCTTTGCAATGAGTATTCTTGGTTATTTTCATTGTTTAAAAAGAGTTTTATATTGATTCAAGTCACATGAAGAGGTGGTGATGGTGTTTGGAAATTTACATCTTGAGATATTTGTATCATGTTTATAGTGATTTTATAATGACTTTGTTTTCTGAATTTCTAAAGAACTTCTTTTTTGTTTGGGATTTTTCTCCTATTACAGAGTTAAAGCTCATGGCCCTCATCTCTCTGATTTTTTTTCTATTAACAAATTCACTCTATATATTGTCGAATTTGCAAGTTTAGTACGCAACTTTTGTGTGCTTGACAGTTTGAGTCATTTAACTTCTTAATTGATGGTCGGGTTTGAGGAGAAAAGGGAAACTGCTTTGAATTCACTTGAGAATAGGATGAGCGGCACTTGTGGGTTTTATACGGAGAGCGTTGAGTCTGTTAGGGTGATGGGGCAGTGTGAATGTGATGTGGGGATTTCTGATTGTGTAGAGTGTGTGAAAAGTGTTGTGCACAGAGCTCAGGTTGAGTGTGGGAGATCGGTTGGTGGTGAGATTTATCTGCACAAGTGTTTTATTAGCTATAGGGATTATGCAAATGGGGCGTCTAAGAGATCATCTACTTCTGCTTTATTTAACTTTCCTTCATCATCTCCAGGGATAGGGCAAAATGCAGGAAAGACAGTGGCTATAATATTAGGAGGGGCCGCTGGAGTAAGGTTTTTGGTCATTTGCCTTATGTTTGCTAGAGGTTTATTGAAGAAAAAAGATGATTATTGAGAGCACTTGTGACTCAAATTTTTGTGCAACCCATTTTTAATAAACTAATTTAAAAGCACGTCAGTTTGCTCGCAAGAGTACGAGGTAACTGTAGGGTGATGAGTTTGACTCGAGTCGTATCTCTCGAGGAAGCAGCTGTTCGGTCTTTCGAATGTTTTTCTCAGTTTATGAATTAAAGTAAAATACATTTACATTTGAGGTTTTAAAAGATTTTGAATTGATCATAATGAACTAAAGAAATAATTAAATTAAAGCTATTTAAACTAATTACTCTAACTAGATTATCAACTACGAGCGATAATTTAAACTATCAAAAATACGCAACCATAAATCAAACCTAATTAACGAATCTAAAAGCATGAGCGTAAGAAATTACCACTAAGCAACGAATCATAAGAATCTAAGATTAACGAATAACTAAGCATAAATCAACTCGCATAAATAAACTAAATTAACCAATATCCAATATCCAAGCATAAAATGATTAAACTAATTAAACTAGAATTAACTAAGAGATTAACTAAGAATTAAACTAACAATTAAATTAGAAATTAAATACTAAATTAACTAAGAGTTTAGAAAACTTATTGGAACTAATGAAAGCAGTAAAAAGCTCCAGCTATTACGGAGTTTGAACGTTGATCTTGGGCGAAGATTGAATCCCGAACGCGAATTCGATGTTTTGGACGCGTTGTTCTTCGATCCTTGATCTCCGTCTTCAAATCTCGTTATGAGATGTGGAATTATGTTTATTATCAGCTAAAATACCCTAGGGGGTCGTGTGTTCTCTTCAAAATTCGAAATATTGAGCGTTTATATAGATTTTGAATGACTTGGCGCATAAGAAACCCTAAAATCCGAATTCTGGGCTGTCGCGTCGACGGTGCGTCGACATAGCGTCGACTGACGCGCGCTGGTGATCGACAGGACTCGACAGACTTGGTCGACAGCGCTCGGCAGGTCTGGTCAGTAGGTGTGCGCGTCGGCTGGGCGGGTGCATCGACTGGGTGCGTCGACATCGACGCTTCAGCACGTAGCGTCGACAATGCGTCGACATCGACGCTTCAGCAAGTAGCGTCGACAGTGCGTCGACGCTGCGTCGACTGACGCAGGCCATGGCTCGCGTCGACGATCGCGTCAGTTGACGCGACTGCGCGTCTGTTTCCGTCTCTCTCTATCTTTTGCTACTCGTTTCGTCGGAAAGCTCGTTCTCCTACTCTTGAATATCGAACTTCGTCTATTACGCGTTGAACTCTTCCGGTTACTTAGCTGTAAGGTGAAAACAATGATATATCACATATTTGCATTAATTACGATTAAAATACGGTAAAATAAGTCGGAACTATAAAAATACGGAATTATGCTTAAATCGTCCAACTTATACCAAAAACAAATAGAAAAACGTACTAGAATACTAATAAAAATAATGACAAATCTACTCTAATCAACTACCCCACGCTTTATTGGTTTGCTCGTCCTCAAAGAAACGATAAGTTCAAAGTATAACTAGAATGAAAATAAGTTCAAGCAAAGAGTCGTGCTATTCTACATACATAATTTTGAAAAAATATAGGTGCAAGTCATGCAACGTCAAACACTTGACCATTATTACATTGTCGCTTCAGAATAAAATCATGCTTCCTCACGAAGGATAATATATATAAGTACGCTCAAAAGCACTCAAGTATTTTCTGCATGGGACGTGTATACACTCAAATCATACAATTACAAGCACAGTAAATAAGCACAGAAAATCAATCTCTTTTCAATCGCRAATTAAGTGTGYTGTCWAAACTAAGAATCGGAAAAGGTCTTCGCGGGTTGTAACGTAAGGCTCTTTGGACGGGTATGGAAAATATAAGTCGTGTGGCTAAATAACTCACCCAACCTAATCTAATCAAGAAGCAAATTGCTTCACCTCGTACAAAAATAAAAACCTCACTAAGCACTCATAACGTAGCCTTTAAATATAGGCTATTTCCCAACTCGCAAACCGTAAAATCGACTATAAGCTCAAACCACTTAATCACAACTATTTTGCCTTTTAAACATAAGGCTTCATAAAATAAACAATTAAACTCAAGCCTTTACAAGCGCGTAGGCAATTAATCAACACTATCCACCATCTTTCATTTTTCTTTTTATATCATCCCCCTTTTATTCTTTTTTATGGGGTATTAATTTTTTTCTTCCTTTTCTTTTTTTTTTTATTTTTTTCGGATGGTGGTCCTTAATTAAAAAAATAATAAATTCCTAATAAAATTTTCCAAGACTTAAATAACCAATAAAAATAGCGAACTCCTACCCCACGCTTTTAATGGGTTGTAGGGGTCGTCTCAAAAACACTCATGGCTATAGGCATGGATATTTGGCTATGATTGGCTCATTCGAAATTTATAGTGGCTAAAATTTATGAATATGGCCGGAATAGGGTTTTATATGTGCCTTAACTTCATGTTCAAAGTCGACTACACACAGCGGTTTCAAAGAGATATCAAGACTGAAACTTATTCACGTACATGCAATGATGATAAACACTCAGGCTACTCGCTGGCTTTTTTGCATGAAAAATGTTTGAATTGACGCTACTTTTAAAGTTTTGATAAATCGATTGCGTTCAAGTACCATTTTACAATATAATAAATAAATTTTGAAAAATTATGCACTTATGCACGCTCAAAGATGAAAATAAATAATCATACATAGTCAACTTTGACCGGCAAGCCATACAAACACAAATAAGCGTAGAAATAGCGATCAATCACATCAAAAATATGCATTTCAAAACAAAAGACATCAAATTGCACTAACCATACTCAACCACCCCCCTCCCTAAAAACATGGCAATCTCCTGATTGTCATAAATATTAAAGAAAATGAGAGTATGGGAGATAAGAAAACATCCCTGAAACTTCAATGGTCTAGTCTCTCCAAAAACGCATTTGCAATTATCCTTCGTCTCAGACCGCGCAACTAGATTGTCCTGAACAAACCTATAAACAAAAACAAACAAACAAACAAAATAAGATTGTGATCAATTGCGACGCGCAAGTGCCCGGTGGCACGCCTTTTGGATTTGAAATGGCCGAATTGCGGCCAACGTCGTAAATGGCTGGGTTGCAGCTCATCCAGAGGTTGCCGGACTGCGGCTAACTTGGGTCGGATTGCGACCTCGATCGACGAAATCATCGTAATTCATGATTGTTGCGGTAAGCGGTAGATTCAGTGGTTGATCGTTATCGTTAACGCCTCGAGTGGAACTAGTGGTGAGGCCTTGCGGTAGCGAGCTTCCGTTATATAATCGTTGTCCAGAATAGGCGATTTATCGTATTTTCTGCACATCAACACACACATAAACGTACCACGGCAATTGATACAATATAAAAAGACATAAAGAAAATAAAAGAAAATAAAGAAAATAAAACGAAAACTAACCAACGCTTGGGTTGCCTCCCAAGAAGCGCAACATTTAACGTCATATGCTCGACGCAATTGCTTGATCAATTTCTAGCTCGTGGTGGGTCCGCGAACTCCTTCTTGGTACGATCACGATTCTTCATATAATCCTTGAAATAAGGCTTAAGTCGATGTTTGTGGACTTAGAATCCTGTGTTTGCACTCTCATCGTAAATAGTGGCGACTCCATACTCATCCATCTCCTTTATTAAAAATGGTCCACTCCATGCGACTTCAAACTTGGTTGGATCAAACTTACGATCGGAATTATACAGCACTAGTTGACCAACCTTGAACTTCTCGTTAAAAACTTCATTCGAATTCTTCTTCTTCGCTGTCCAATCCTTGCTATTAACCTCGCCCTTTTTCGTCGTACGTTTAAAATTCTTGTAATGGTCGATGGAAACACATCTTGAATGATTATTCGGTGGCTTCGTCTCTTCTCTAGGTGCAAACTTCGAACGATCTCGTTGTGGTCTCAACTCCACTTTTGGCTCGTTTTTAGGCATGTTAAACTTCATGGGAAATCCATCATCAAATGCTTCTTCATTATCAAACTCTTCAATTGTGCCGATGCTCAAGAGCTCATTCGTGCAAGAATCTACTAAATCAACAGTTGAACAATCGTTCTTAACAAACGATGCAGGACTCTTGTGAAAATCTTGAAGTGAAAACATCACCATTTCGCCCAATACGGACATAGTCACCCTCCCCTCGTTTACATCGATCACCGTACGCGTTGTAGACATGAACGGATGTCCTAACAAAATGGTGTGTTCTCGGTTCTCGCTTTGTACGTCACCAACGTCCATAATGACAAAGTCAATCGGCACTACTAGCTTGTCTACTTGTACTAAGACATCCTCCATAATCCCCAAGGGTAGCCTTATCGTCCTATCCGCCAATTGTAATTTCATCGTGGTTGGCTTCAGCGGTCCTAGGCCAAATTCCTTGTAGATCGAATGGGGCATCAAATTTATGCTAGCGCCAAGATCGAGCATCCCTCTTGCTGTTTGTCCATTCCCGAGAGAAATAGTTATGCAAAAACTCCCGGGATCCTTCTCTTTAGGTGGCAATGGTTGCTTAAACATATCACTCACCTCTCTTATCAAAGCCACATGTTGATTCGTAGCCAAACGCCTTTCCTTTGATGCTAGATCTTTGAAAAACTTCAAAAACGCCG
>BMAC01000471.1:56927-98800 GCA_014905375.1 Phtheirospermum japonicum
TTTTTTTTTATAGTAAATAAAGATGAGAATACGAAGCTTTCAACGACTCCGATCATTCGTTGCTACTAGCAACTTACAAAATTCTCGATCGAGCACGTGGAGCAATTGACGACTCCAAATTACAAAACAAAAACCTATAGAGTGTTAGAATAAGGTGACCAACAAGCCAACTTGTGGCTGTGGTCTGACCATTTCTCTTGTAATACAATCGTTTTTTATTCGTAATAATATCTTTTTTATATATTGGCATTCCATATCTTTTATCCCATGCTAGTTGCATAGGTATGGTCCTGATGAAGTTACTTTATTACGGTGGATTGGTCTAGCAGAATATCGTTTGTGAGAAATAATTTAATTCCAATGGGCTATTTGTTTTAAAATTGGGTCGGCCCAATAAGCCCCTTTAGAGTTATTGGGCCGGTACTCTTTAAGACTTAGTTTTGTTTTTAATTGGGCTTGTTTTTAAAAAAAAACTTAAATATTAAAAGGTTAGTTTTTTATTATTAGGCCCATCCACCCTTCAGCCCACTTTTAATTGGGCTTGATCTTTAATTAAAAAAATAATAATAAAAATTAGAAAAGGAGCAAAGGGCTTTTAAAACAGAGACGGGAAAACCAATTTTAAAAAACACACCAACACCAAAAACAAAACAGTATAGAGTGGAGACGAAAACCCTAGCCCTACAGCCGTCCACCTTCGGCCGCCGCCGCTTGCCGCCGGCCGCCGCCACGCCGAATCGTTCGGTCCTCATTGTCGTTTTCAATCCCTCGTCGGATCTAGTGCTCCGTCGTAAGGACGTCGGGGAAATACGGTGTGTGACACCAATTAGCCAGATCGCCCATCGCCTGAAACGAGCCACGCTGGAGCGCCACTGCTCGCTACCGTTCCGAACGCGTGCCGCCGCCGCACCTACGTTGCCATTTCGAAGTCGCCGGACCGCCACCTCGTAGCTTCCGACAGCGTCGCTGCCTTTCCACGCAAGGTTGCTGCCGAGAAAGGTTGCCTCGTAACGATGGCTGTCACGGCCGATAGTAACAGCCCCGTCGTCTCCGCCGTGAGAAACACCACGCCGACGACCCACCGCTGCTGTGCCGTCTCGACTTGCGCCGCTGCTGTGACGCCACAAGCAGAGTGCTGCTGTTCCGCGCCGGAAGTCCTGCCGTCGTCTCTCCGGAAGCTCCACGCCGAAGCCATCTTTCCGTCTCTGTTGCCGTGAGGTATGATGTGTGTGTTGTTTAATCTTGAATATATATATATATGTGTAGTATATATATGTGTGCAGGTTGGTTATAATATAAGTGTGTTAAATATATATATGATTTATATGATATGCATGCATATAGTTGTGTGTGTAGTGTATATATGCATGCTATATGCAGTTTGTGTAATATGTATATGATGCTGAATACATATATTAATATATGTGTGAGTTTGTGACATGTACTGCATGCTAATGTATTATGTATATATATAAATATGATGTTTGTGTGCATGTGATGTTGATTACATGTATGATATATAAAGTCAATGAAATATATGCAGTATATATAATTATTATATATATATGTGTTTATGAAATATGTATATATAATATATAATTAAATATATGATTAATATATTAATAAATATATAATTGTTATATATAAGT
Source organism: Phtheirospermum japonicum (assembly GCA_014905375.1). Classification (NCBI taxonomy): domain Eukaryota; kingdom Viridiplantae; phylum Streptophyta; class Magnoliopsida; order Lamiales; family Orobanchaceae; genus Phtheirospermum; species Phtheirospermum japonicum. The sequence goes on from BMAC01000471.1 coordinate 58,577, forward strand.
TTAATATATTAATATATATATATTATTGTTATATATATATATATAATTTATAGAAACGTATCATGCTCGTTCGATTTTGAGAAAATCAAATTGTTTCTATTTATTAAAAGCAATTAAACATTGTTTGAATTAATTGATTGTAAAATTAGACCGTCGTCGATTGAATTCGATTCAATTATTTAAAAATTTTTGTTTTTCGCTGCGCGACGGTACCACCGATTCCCAACATAAAGAGCGTTTGATGACGAGGGCTAGTCGAGGCACTAGTTCTAATCGAGCACAAGGATAGCACGAAGCTAAAACCGAACGGAGATCCCAACAAGATAAACCACCTAAGTCCACTATATTCGATCGAAAATCTAAACACCCTAACAAATCATCAAAACCGCATCACTTCGCCAAGGGTCCAAGCAATAATAGCACACACGTTACTCAAATTAACACAAGCAAGCATACGACGAAATTAAAAACCTAGGACAACTCTAACCACCCCACACTTAAAATCTAGCAATGTCCTCATTGCGTATTTAAACTAAGAAAAGCAGTAAAAAGGTGTAGGGAAAAGAGAACGCCCCTATGTCCGAGCTTGTGCCGTCGTGGTTGTGCAAAAGTCGTCGCCGGGAGCCGAGGCAAGCAACAAGCTATTTACAAGGTAGGTAAGTCTGGAAAATTTGCACAAAAATAAACTATTTACAAAAACGAAAATCTTTTTGAGTTTTTGAATTTTCTAATTTGTTTGGATTTTATTTTTCAATTTTGTTTTATATTTTGAGAATATATTCAAAGAAAATAAAATTAAACTATATACAAAAACGAAAGCAATTAAAAGGATTTTTTTAATTATTATTTTCTTTTTATTATTTTTTTTTACTAGAGTCGAGACGAGAAATAAAAGAACATAATCGAAAGATAAAATAAAATAACACACAAAAACAATAAACAAATAAAAATAAACAAAGGATAAACTAGGAGATTTAACGACGTCTCCTAGGTCGGGCACGGAGGTTCGCGTCCTTGTCTTCCTCCTCCTCCTCGTCGTTTCCGCCCTCGCCGCCGTCATCGTCGTCGTCGTCGTGACGCATCCGACTCTCGACCAAAAGGAGCCGGGTATGGAGGCCACGAAAAGCTCGGTCGTTTCTTGCCTGCCCCTCGTCGAGCCGGTCGAAACGGGTGTTGAGCTGGTCGAAACGTGAAAACACGGCCTGTTGGAAATCGTTCCAACCCATCTCGGAACCCAAGCTGGTGCTCGGACCTCCGTACTGCGGGACTGCCGCTTGGCTCGTGCTCGCTCTGAACTGCGCGCCCGAACCGGTGTTCGGGATGTCGTCGGCCCCGCCTTGTGGCGTTGGCATCCAGGGTTTGGTTTCGCCGGGATTTTCGGCGTTTTGAACACCAACTCCACAAGATCGACTCTTGTCATGTTGGCCGCCTCGGCCTCAAACCCGAAGTAACGGGCAAGAATGGTGATCATCGGCCCCATGCCGACTCGGGCAATGCTTCCTCCCCTCATCTTCCGAATCCCTCGAATCTGTCCACGGATATATGGGAAAAACGGGACCTGATGTCCATTGCACAGGCACCAAAGCACATATAACTCGTGATGGGTGAGGTTGGTGCTCTCGTGCTTTCCCATCAGGACGTGGGCAAAGAATTTGTAGGCCCAAAGTAGTGCCAAGTCGGTGATCGCCGAGGTCGAGTAACCATCACGGATACCACGTCCACACGTGATACTTCCCCAAAATTCCTCCGGACTAAAACCGTGCAGCCGCGGGGACGGAAACTGTTGGCAATTAAGCCCGAGCACCTCTTGGAGCACCCCTTGATTGATCCGGTGCTCAATTCCCCCAAACCGGACATTAAAACCCCTGTCGTCGGTTTCCTGGTAAGAGGTGAAGAACTCGAGCACTAGCTCCCGATAAGCCGGTGCCCAGAAAGACGCAATCAATCGGCCGTTCATTGCGTCGATGAAATGGAGAAGTCGGGTGCCGAACCCGTCAAAGTCCCCGTTCACCACCCACCTGTCCAAACGCTCAATATTGATGAAGCGCGGGGTAGCGAAATGTCGCAGAGATAGATTTTGAAAAAGTTCCCCCTCGTATGTGGAGTAGACGGGGAAGGGGGCACCGTAAGCCTCGGCGATATTGGGGTATTGGGGAAGGTTGAAAATTTCGTCATCGGAGTGGTCGTCCATGGTAAAAGGTGGAAATAGGACGAAAGTAGAAGGATTTTGTAGCGGAGGGTTCCAAGAATCGAAAGGAACGAAGAACAACAGAAAAATGAGAAAATTTCAAACCAAATGCTCACTGGGGCATTTCGTCGAACACTTGGTGGGCAAGCTTTTTGAATATGGAGAAAAAATGAAATTGGCTCTCGAATCCTACCCAGAAACGCAACCAACGCAACCAACAATAACAAATTTCCCAAAAAGATCGTTTAAGCGAAGTACCTCGAATAATGGCTCGAAAAATGGAATGAAAATGGAACGAAAAATCGGATTATTCCCAAGGAGAGATTTGATTGTAGAGAGGAAGGAAAAAAAAACTGAATTTCCCGCGTAATTGCTCGCTGTCGATCGACTAAGGTCGTTTTTATCTTCTCTTCCCCCTCTCTTTTTTTTATATTTTTCTGCATTTTTTTTTTCACCCCTTTTTCCGTTCGGTCGATTGATGAAGATGGGAGGATCGACTGCTCTATATAGATCCGCAAGGCTCTGGGCAGTCCGGGCAGTCGATCGACTGCCCTCCTCGATCGATCGACTGCTCTTGTCAAAAGCTTAAAAATTTCAGGAATCCAGTCGATTTGAACCTGTCCGTCGATTGTGCAATCGATCGACTACATACCAGTCGATCGACTTGATATGCAGTCGATCGACTACATTCCAGCAGCCAACCTTCATTTTCGATCCTCTTTTCTCCCAAGACTCCAGGACTTGAACCTACACAAACCCAAAAACTCAAATTAACACTACTTAAGGCTAGAATGTAAATAGACTTAAAAGAAAAACAAGAAATGGTTAGAAGGTCGTGGGTTGCCTCCCACGAAGCGCGTTTGGTTAACGTCGTTCGCTCGACGATTATACAAAAAAATTATCCGGGATCCAAGAAGAGGTGACGATCATGCCACGCCTTGGTGTTCTCGAGTAGACACACCGAGTGACCAAAATCACCAAGGCGGGCGCGTCGGGCAAGCCGGAAGATCGAGACATCAAGAACACGAGCGTGCTTCGGTGGTCGGAAGGGTGAGTAGTCGACCACCCAGACGTGTTCACCCCAAAATGGGTCGACGTACTTCTCCGTCTTCCCGACCATTATCTCCTCTCTCTCGACTTTAGAAATAGTTGTAGTCAGGCACGAGAGAGTAGGATCCAACACATCTTCCTCGTCCTCTTTCACCTCCTCTTGTTCAAGTAGTAATAAAGCATCGGGTGGTGGCAAAAGAGGCTCGATCAACTCCACATCCTCCAAAACCAGCACAACTAAATCTTCCTCGCCTAAAGCAGGTAAGCTCGACAATCCAAGTCCAATCGGAGAACCCAAAGATAACCCCCCCTCACTTTCCACCACAACCTCTTCACAATACCCGAGAGGGGTTACGCCGACTTCCGATCCATTCTCCTCATCGTCTAAATCCACCTCACAGCGCTCCTCTTTCAAAAGATCGTCAAATCTCGAATTGCCGTCACCAACCGTGGGCACCACCACATCAAAGATGGGTATCTCATCAAGGCACGGTTTCTTAAGCTCGTCCACGTCATTGGCAATTTGTTTTGCGTGAGTCTCCATGCAAGCGAGGCATTCCATGAGCTCGACTAAGAGAGACTCCACGTCCGGGAGTTGGGACGTAGACGAATCTTGAAAGAGTGAGGTATAAGGGTCATCGCTCGGGGTATACGAGCTCGAGGTGGGTAGATTGTAAGAATCGTAGCTCAAATAATTGGAATCATAGATCGATGGAGCATACGATTCGAAATGGGGGTAAGAAGAAGGAAGGATGAATGGAACATATGGATTGTCAAAATCCGGACCAAAAGGTTCACGAGTCGGTACGTACGGATCTATGCTCGGGTTATAGGGATATGAAAATTGAGGTGAATGTGGAGGATTTGGGCCATAATGATCGGAAGAGTGGATCCATTCTTTACCGATCGAAGCATACGGGTCGTCATATTCGGGAGTGGTGTATTGATTTGGATATTCGGGAGTTTGGATGTAAGGGTTGTCGTATGGCAAACTAGCTCAGTAGTTTGCCATCCTCGGCCAGATCAATCAAGCGGCGGAGGCATCCTTTGATCGTCTTGAGTGTGGGCGGGCGGCATCGGGCTCTCGAACGGAGTTGCCATTGTTTGCTCCTCTAAAACCGGTGATAATAGCGGAGGTAACGGGACGTCGGACCTACCCTGCATACACAACAAACGACAAAAGATTACGCGTATCGAATGTAAAACGATGAACCAATCTAACTACGAACTACGTTAACGATAAGAGTAATTAAGAACACCATTGGCCTTAATCAATTCCCGGCAACGGCGCCAAATTTTTGATCGACGAATCTTCGACGCGCTATTTGAGAATCCGTCTCCGAAAGAGTACGGAGCCGGTTGTAGGGCGGCGAGTTCTTCCCGAGTCGTGTCTCTCGAGGATGAATGTTATTGGCTTATCGGTTTCTTATTTGCTCTTATTGTCGATTAGAATTAAACTAATCTAAACTAGGAAGGCGGTAGTCATTGATTCGGTTTGAGTTGTTATAGCTAAACTTAAATTGAAATAGGAGTTTTGAAAGCATTAAAATACGAAAAGGAATTTAAAGCTTATTTTAAATTACGATTAATCTAAACTAACTAACTAAGAAAGCTTACAATTTAAATTAAGGAAAACGGAGGGAAAATTAAAGTCATGCTTATTTGAAAAAGTCAACATTAATTTACAAAGATCAAAGTTTTAAAAAGGGAAGATTTATAAAACTTTTAAAAACTTAGAAATTGATCTAAACAACTTAACAACTTAAAAGCATAAGTTCAAAAGCTAGAAAGCTATAAAATTAAAATGGAAGTTTTGATAACCAAAATAACAACTAAACAATGATCCAAGCATCACACAAGATTAAAAGAAATAACATGAAAATAAAACTAGATTAATAGAAAGATATTACCAAATGTATGTTTCCACAAAAATCTTGAAGAGGAAAGCTTGAAATCTTAACAATGGAGATGGCAAACCAAAGCTTGAACAACTAGTTAATAGAGATCTAACACTTAACTAAACTAAAGCTAATTAACTAATTACTAGAATTTCAAATCTATCAAAAGCAAAGGGAAATATTGGCTATGTGTTGAAGGAGCTCTCCTGGAGTGGAAAGGCCCTTGCTGCAAGTTGGTCTAAATGAAATGACGTCTCTGGTTCTTTATCCTTCACAAAGGGGCAAATTCGTCCAAAAGTGGCAAAAAATCCGCTTTTCAGTCGATCGACTGGCAGTCGATCGGTCAAGTCGCCTGTCGATCGACTGCGCTGTCAAAACGGCCAAAAGTCCCTGGAATCCAGTCGATCTCAGGGGATTCCAATCGATCGACTGCAGTCGATCGGCCACGTCGGCAGTCAATCGACTGAGTTGTCCAAAATGGCCAAAATTCCCTGGAATCCAGTCGATTTTGGAGTTCCAGTCGATCGACTAGAAGGGCAGTCGATCGACTGAACTTCCAGTCGGTCGACTGGATTGCTGCACCTGGCTTGATTCCTCGTTCTCTTCACGTCCGTCGATTTATCGAACCTCATCCGTTGCACTTCCTTGCTTGTCCGTCCATTCCCGAGTCGAGTGAAAATGATCCCAAATGAGCGCGGGCCCCGCTTGGACATCCTACGGCCAAGAGAAAAATAAAATAGTGAAAAACTACGAAAACTAATAATAAAATGTACAAAAATACGAAAACCTAGAAATAACGAAAAACGGCCAACTCGACTCCTAAAACACCTAAAAGCAAGCAAAACACACGCAACGTGATACAAAAACGGTAAGAAAAATATGTACAAAAACGTGCAAATCAGGTATTATCGGAAACCGATTCGATCGTAAGATTCAAAGTGTTTATAGCTTGAAGAAATAAAAGAAAAATAAAAATAAAGCAATTAAACTAACTAAACTAATGAAACTTGTAAATGAGTAGCTAAAAATGTAAAGTGCAAGTTGGTCGGATGCCTCAAATATGAAAATGCAAGCAACAATGAAAATTAAGCAAAAACAAGCAATATTTCACCAAGTACAAGCATAAAATCTCAAGGTACAACCATGCTTGCATAAGCATAAAAACTTGAATAATGCAAATTGACAAAAATCGAAAGCATGAATAGAAAGAGAAATGACAATTGACGTCAAAGTTTAAAAATTTACAGAAAATAACAAGCAACGAAGTGTAGATCTAAGATTCAACCTAAAACTATGAATGAAAATAAAAACCAAAATAAAGAATATGAAAGACTTGAAATAAAAAAAATCGAGGACTCGATATATGATCTAGACGTGTCACTCATATAGATTCCATGAACCATTCACAAGATCAAACAAGAAATCAAAGAGCTAAGGCAAAAGCATAAAATTGAAGAGCATGCATGATATTGAAGAATAAAGCATGAGATCAAAATAAAGCTAACTTGATTTAAAGAGAGTAATAATATTGAATTAAATTGCAACATAGTAAAAATCCAAGGGAGTACTTGAATGCTTCTTGAGCTTACAAACCCAAGGAAAGCTTGAAAATTAAATCTAAAGTCTAGAGATAGAATTTTTATTCAAACCCATGCAAGAGTTGGGAAAATGAGAGATATCTTTCCATAAATGAGAGTTGTCTTCCTTGTATACTAATTTTACTTGGGTTTAAATGAGCTAAATTAGCCCAAAAGGCTTGTATTTCCCGGGTTTGACCAACTTTGACCAAAAATGGTCTTTCTAGACCATTTTCTAGCCAATTGGCACATTTTGTCTCATTGTGGTTAGGTATGGCTCGGCCATGGGCGCGCATGGGCGAAACTGGGCGGCAAGGCTCGGACACTGGGTAACCCAGTGTCGGCAGGAGTGTTGGCGTAGGATTGGCGAGCGCCTGGCGAGAGGTGGCGAGAGGCATGGCAATGGCTTGGAAAGAGCCTGGCGAGAGGCATGGCGCGGCCTTGGCGAGCGCCAGCGCTGGGCGCGCGCGGGCGTTGGGATGATGCACGGGAGCTGCCGAGCCTATCGTGCACTGTCGGCAGGGCTCGGACACTAGGTAACCCAGTGTCGGCGGTGCAGCTTGGCGTGACTTATGGCTTGCCTTGGCGAGCCTTGGCTAGTATTCCAAAATGTTTTGGTATTTTGGAGTTTTTCTTGGCACAACTTTTGGCTCGGCTTGGCTAGAACTTTGTTCCTAATGCCTTGGCCTATGAAATAGGAGTTTTTAAACATAAAAAACCAAGAATTACAATAAACCTCAAATTAATTGAACCCATTTAACCATATTAAATATAAAATCAAAAAGAAACACGAAAAACAATAAAACAAGAAAAACAATAAAACACGAAAAAAAACCTAGAAAACTAACTAATCGACTCAAAAACTAATAAAAACAATATAAAATTCTAATTAAAAATACGAGAAAAACACCACAATTACATGCAAAATAGAAGGCGTTAACAAAATGGTTCCACTCTTGCTCGAAGTGTCCGAGTCCGTTGTGGTTTCATTGGTTGTTTTGGGGCTGGGGCCCGCCATTTCCTACGTCATTGCGTTCGAACTCCTGATTTGCTCGAGCGTTGTAAGATCGAGCCTCTTCACGATTTCAGAATCGTTGAGGAGGTTGTTGGTAGGTAGGGTTCTCTTAAATCATTATTTGATGATCGTCCCTAAGTAGGTGTTCCCCGTTGTTTACGTTGTCTGGCTCTCTTGGCTCTTCTTCGTGGATTAGAGGTGGATTGCGTGGTTCTTCATCCTCGTTTTTATTTATTTGCTCTTACACATGCATGTTATCAATTGGTGGCACGCCGTATGGATAGTCACGAGGGGGAGTTTGGTTGTTTCGACCTCTCCCTCAACCACCATTCATTCCTCCTCTTCGTCCATTTTCACGACCTCTAAGAGGTAGATTATCTTCAATGTTTGTTGAATTTGCTTCTAATGAATTCCCTTCGGTGGAAGGAAATAGTTGCCTCGGTCTTGTCACTCGCTCGATGCTATTGATGAATGGGGTCAATTCCCCTCTTAAGCTTTGTCGACCTTGCATATAACAAACAAATAACCATATCGAGAGGCAAACCAAAGACATTATACAACAACGATACGAAAGCATTAACACAAATAAACATCATTAACACCTTTGCCATTCCCCAGCAACGGCGCCAAATTTTGAGCCGAACTTTTGTGTTCCTTTCAAAATTAATTACCGATTAACCAATACGCATCTATGTTTGAAAAGGAATTTAAGTTCGCCCGCAAGAGAACAGGGTCACTTGTAGACTGGTAAGTTAACTCGGGTCGATATCTCGAGGAATGGGAATCGGATTTAATGATGTTTATTATACTAATATCACAAGTTCTATTTCTAATACACGCGATCAATTGGGGTTTTGGAAATGATTCAATATCAATAAATTTGAAAACGAACTCTTCTTGTCTCGAGGATGTCAACCTCTCGACAAGTTATAAGAAAAGTAATTGACAAATCTCACTACTTGCTACCACATATCGTGCTATCGATCAAAAACATACTTGCTACTAAGCATACTTCGCAATAGTAAGCTAATAATCGAATACCTTTATCAACCAAAGAACACCAACGATTCTATCACTACTTCAATTGCGAGATCATTTCAAATGCTAAACAAGATGCATAATAATTTAAATGCTAAAATTGCTTCAAGAAATATAACTAAACCAATCACAACTTCATTCACAATTCAACAACAATTGTTCATCCAACATAAATAATCCCAAAAACACAATAATACGAATTCCAATCACCAATACTTTAACTAATTATCAATCAAACATTATCCAACATATTCACCAACTATTCATAACATATCCCAAATCAGAACAATTACGAAAACTACGAGATAACGAGTTTAGAGATTACTAATCGATGGACTACTTTCAACGAGCGATGATGATGAACGAGCTCACTCTGAGAGTTGCGTAGAATCCCAAGGCTTGTCACAAACCAGAATTCCAGCAACGAATGATAGCTACGACGAATCGAACCGTGCTATGGGTGCAGTAAGGGCTTTACGCTAGAGGTATGAGAGATGTGTCAAATCTCTCAACCTTGATGTGTTCTATGGTGTCTCAAGCCTATCACAAGTCTCCACTATTGAATTCCTTCGAACCCTAGCCCCTTCCTCAGTTTCTAAAAGCTTTTGGCCATTTCGTAACTGAAGATTTCCAAAAATTTTGCATGCGTAACGTACTGTCTGATCGGACGTAGATCTTGTCCGATCGGACGAAGGCTACTGCCCGCGGCTTCAATCGGGGTGCCAGTTCGTTCGGCTGGTGTGCTCTTCACCAGTCAGTCCGATCAGAGATATACACGGTCCGATCGGATGAGTGCCCTTTGGGCTACTTTTGAGCGTTTCTTCTTCTATCTTTGTGTTTTGGATCCACCGAACGCTCTAGCTGTATGAGAAAAATAGATAATTAATCTCATTTGGAGCGATTAGTGATCAACAAGTCTTAAAGTTAAGCAAGAAGGTAAAAGTGTAAAACAGTGCAATTTAACCTGGTCTCAACCCAGAAAAAGGAATAAAAAGACTTAAACAAGACTCAATTATGTACAGATTCGTAACAAATACATAAGAATCAACCACCCCATGCTTAATTGGTTTGTTCGTCCTCGAACAAATGAAAGAATCAAAATCAAGAGAAGTGAAAGTAGTTAGAGCTAAGAGTCATGTTGTGCATATAGTTTAGTTTTGCAATTATAAACACTTTCGCCGAAAACCATAAGGCTAACTGGTATTACTGTTTCACCTTGAAATCGAAAGAATGCATCCTCACAAAAGGGAAATATATCATGGTGCACTCATTCTCTCGTATTTTTAAAAGATAAGTGTATACGCTAGGATCGTCATAATCATGCATTCAACGACTAGTGAAAATCAAAGACTCGTACATCGCATAAGTGTGCACATTTAATCAAGAATCGGATTAGGACTTTTTAGGGTTGTAATGTAGGCTCTTTGGTAAGGTATGTCATATATAAAGATGTGTGGCTAACTTGCGAACAAAAGCAATCAATAACTCACTCAATCTAAAACTTTAAGCATAGAGCGTAATTTTTGCTCCTCATTCTTCCCAAACAACCATATACCATTATTTTTAGCCTTTTATAGCTAAGGCTATTTCTAACCCCAAAACCCGAATATTTGCCTTAATAAATAGGCTTAATTTTTATTATCTAGATGCTCTTATGACTTTAAGCACCCTTAATTTCCCCCTTTTTTTTTTACTTCTCTTTCTTTATCCCCTTCCCCCTTTTTTTTGTTTATTTTTTAGTATCCACTAATTTCCACCATACAATCGTCACATCTTAATAAACCAATGATAAATAAAAACTCTCATATCACAAACTTAAATGAAATAAGAGCTACAATAATGCTCATGGCTAACAAAGATATGGAATAAAGGCTCAAAGGGGCTCATTAGGAATTTATAGAGGATTTTATTTATGAATAAGGCCGGAAACAGGTTTTTTATGCACCTATCGTCATTTTCAAAACCCAATGTACACATGCGATTTAGAGGCTTCTCAAAACACTTATCGAATCCCAAAATGAAATGTTGATAAACACACAAGGCTTCTTTCAAGGGTTTCAAACTTTTGAAAACAAGGTGACTGAGTTTTTAAAGCTTCGTGAAAATGTAAACGACTAAGTGTTGTTTTACCTAAATATATAAGTAGGTTTTTAAAATTCTGCACTAAATAAGCTCAAAATATTCTAACGACATATCACACAATACATGATTCCGACGGGCATGCCAGTACAAATACAAATAAGCATGGGAAAATACTCAACAAAAGTTGACGTAATTAATTAGTTGACTAGCATTTTGTTACGAAACTGTGACTATGTTACCAAAAATGGTTCGAACTTGTTATGTTATATGTAATTTGGATCAATTGTTTGTAATTGTTCGTAATTTGTGTAGAATTTCTGTGTAATTATGCTGGAAAATACCGAGAAGAAGGGAGGAGAAATGGGAGAAAAAGAGAGAAAATTGTAGGTAGGAATGTTGTACTATTCATGCTATTTTCATTCATACTGCTTTCCCCTATTTATAAACATAGGGGGGGACCATTTGACATAATAAACCCTAACACATAATAATAAGGATAGCTAATTAAGGTGTGCAAATAATATAATTCTGACTGGCAAGCCCAAAGGCCCAACAACCCTTTTATTTAATTAGTTCGACTCCTTTTGCTTTCGGCCCGCTCCACAACCCGCATGGCATTCCTCAACCCGACCCAATGCCTTTTCTTCTTTTGCCTGCTCCACATCTTTCTCCTTACCCGTAATACCAAAGATTGAGGCTTTATCCCAACCCATCTTCTTTTCCTCTCCTTCTCCGCTGATTCCTTCAACTCCGGCCAAATTAGGTTTAGCGGCCATAACAATACTCCCCGGATTTTCAGATCCTTGACCGCAAGGATCTAAAGTCGGAAACTTTTTAACTACCCATTTCGTATCCTCCCAAGAAGACAATCCCAAATTAGGGTTTCCCCATTCAATCAACAACTGTACAATTTCTTACCCTTTTCTGATTATGCTTCGCTGGCCTAACACTTGGTGGGGAGCAATTTTGACAATCCCTTCGGAATCAATCTCCAGTAGCTTTTCGAGATGTAAAGTTTTTTACTTTAGCTTTCCTTTCAACAAAGATACATGAAATACCAGATGTATCTTTGAGCTCGCTTGCAATTCTAATTTATATGCTACCCTTCCAATTTTCTGAATTACAGGGTAAGGCCCATAGTACCTGGAAGCCAACTGCAAGTTCTTGCAAAGATGCAGGGAGTTCTGCTTATAAAGCTGCAATTTGAGGTAAACGTGATCCCCTATTTCGAAGGTTCTCTCTGTTCTTGAATTTTCTGCATTGGTTTTCATGTAGTTCTGGGCATGCATGAGGTTTTCCCTTATAAATTAAGCATGGTCTGTCTTTGTAGCATAAGGTCTTTAGTTTCTCTATTCATTGCATCCATGTAGGGTCCAGTAGATAGTAGGGATGGAGTGTAGCCATACAATGCTTGAAAAGGGGTCATTTTTAGGCCTGTGTGGTAGTTGGTGTTATACCAATGCTCAGCAAGAGAGAGCCACTTAGTCCATTGTCTAGGGTTAGTACTGGTCATGAATCTCAGGTAGTTCTCTAGGCACTGATTCAACCTTTCAGTTTGCCTATCTGTCTGAGGGTGGTAGGCTGAGGATAGGTTGAGCTTAACTCCCAGTAACTTGAATAAGTCCTTCCAGAATGCACTAGTAAAAATCTTGTCCCTGTCTGATATAATACTTACTGGTAAGCCATGCAACTTGTAAATTGTGTCTAGGAACACCTTAGATAAGGACTGAGCAGTGTAGGGTGTGAGAGAGCTAGGAAGTGCCCATATTTGATAAACCTGTCAACTATCACCCAAATTACATCTTTACCCCTTGACTTTGGTAACCCTTCTATGAAATCCATGGATATGTGGGTCCATGCTAGCTCTGGAATGGGCAAGGGTTGTAGCAATCCAGGATGTCTATCATGATCTGGCTTATTCCTCATACACACATCACAAGACTGCACCAATTTGATAACATCACCCTTCATTTTTGTCCGGAAGAAAACACCCTTCAATCTCATGTAGGTCCCATTAATCCCAGAGTGACCACCATAATCTGATTCATGCATTACTGATAGTATGTGTTTCCTCACTGTGTCATCCTGTCCAACCATTAGTCTGCCCTTATACCTGATAATTCCCCCATTGACTGTGTACTCAGGAAAAGGGTAGGGTTTATACTCTTGCTAGCCAAAATTTTGTTACAAAAGGGATCCTTGGCATAGGTAGCTTTTACCTCCTTTACCCACCTTGGAACCACAAGGCTAATAGCCTCACAACTCTCCATATCCTCACCCCTTCTTGATAGTGCATCTGCTGCTCTGTTCTCAGCCCCCTTCTTGTACTGTATTTCATAGTCAAGTCCTAAAAGCTTAGTGATCCACCTCTGCTGCATAGGGGACATAACTCTCTGATCCAACAGGTGTTTTAGGGCCTGTTGATCAGTCCTGATAATAAGCCTATGGCCCTGCAAATAGTACCTCCACCTCTGAATAGCCATTAGGACAGCTAGGAACTCCCTTTCATATACAGATAAGCCTTAACTTCTGGGACAGAGTGTTTTACTCATGTATGCAATGGGTCTCCCTTGCTGCATTAACACATCACCCACTCCATACCCACTGGCATCAGTTTCTAGGGTAAATGGTTGAGTGTAGTCAGGTAGAGCCAGGACAGGTGTAGTGCTCATGGCCTTCTTAAGTTGCTGAAAAGCCCCTTCAACTTCTGTTCCCTAGTTAAAATGATTTTTCTTCAGCAAATTGGTGAGAGGCCTGCAAATAACCCCATAACCCTTGACAAACCTCCTGTAGTAAACAGTCAGTCCTAAGAAACTCCTCAATTGCTTGACAGTGGTTGGTCTAGGCCAATTGACCATACGTTCTACCTTTTGAGGATATGTTGACACTTCTTCTACAGATATGATATGCCCCAGGTATTCTATCTGTCTCTCCCCAAACTGGCATTTGCTTCTTTTAGCAAATAGCGTATTCTCCCTCAGTAGGGTCAGTACTACTTCAAGGTGTTTCAAGTGTGCCTCCCTCTCCTTGCTGTATATTAGTATATCATCAAAAAAAACTAAGACATATTTCCTCAGACAACCCTTAAAAACCTGATTCATTAGTGACTGAAAAGTAGCAGGGGCATTACACAGCCCAAAGGGCATCACTAGGAATTCAAAGTGACCATGATGTGTACTGAATGCTATGAGATATCTGTGTTCAGGCTTCATCAGGATCTGGAAATATCATGACCTCAAATCTATTTTAGAAAAATACTTAGCCCCAGCCAATTCATCCAGCAGCTCTTCGATGATGGGAATAGGGTAATCATGTTTTACTGTTAATCCATTGAGGTACCTGTAGTCTACACACATTCTCCAGGTTGTATCTTTTTTCTTTACCAAAAGTAAAGGTGAGGCAAATGGGCTCTTGCTATTCTGAATAATCCCTGAATCCAATAACTCCTGCACAATCCTTTCTATTTCATCCTTGTGATTGTGTGATGTCTTGTAGGGGTATTGATGTTTAGGCACACTTCCTGGTTTAAGAATTATTTTGTGCTCCACACCTCTGCCAGGTGGCAGTCCTTCAGGTTCCCCAAATACATCTTCATACTTCCCCAATAATTCATGCAACTCCTTATTCTCCTTAAGGTCAGGTTTGAGGGGGTGCAGCAAATACACTCCTTCCACTTGCTCTTCAAATTCATTATGTAACAACTGAAACAGGGAGTGTTCTGTGATAATTTGACACTGGTGTATGTCATTTAGGGCTTTTAATCTTATCCTCTTCCCTCCAATGTTCACAGTGACTGACATGTCATCATAATCTAACTCAATAGGGGTATTCTCCTTAAGCCAATCACCCCCAAGAATAAGATCACATCCTTCATGTTTTAGGAGCCTTAGTGGGTATTTGAACACATAATTCTGCATTGTCCAGGAAAACCCCACTGCTTGTTGAGAGCTCAACAGCTTTTGTCCATTGGCCACTCTTACCATAATGGGTTTTGTGGACCCCAATCCACACCCTAATTCTCTGGCAGTTTCTTCTTTGATAAAGCTCAGTGTACTTCCTGATTCCAACAGCACCTGAAGTTGTTTGTCACCACAGTACCCCACAAACCTCATGGTTGTAGGTCCAGTCCCTCCCACAATGGAGTTAATTGACATTTGCACTTCTTCAACCAGATCCATTTCTTGTTCAGGCTCTTCATTGTTAAGGTTTGAATTCAGGTAAGACAGTTCTTCTTCCCCAGTCATCATCATGTAATTAATCCTGTGCTTACACCTGTGCCCCACTACAAATTTCTCATCACAATTATAGCAGAGTCCTTTCTCTCTTCTTGCTGCCATCTCAGCTGATGAAAGTAACCTAGGTGGGGACTTTGCTGGGGTAGGAGGGGTCTGTCTGTAAACATTGGAATTACTGGGTGCCATGACTCTCTGATTAGAGTAAGGCGCAGGAGAAAAATTTATGTTAGGTCCCTTAACCCTCTTTGTGATTGCTTCCAAGGTCATCAACTGTTTTCTGCCCAGTTCTATGGTTTGTTGCAGGGTGTTAGGCTCAAACATGTTAAACAAAGTCTTGTAAGTCCTCATTCAGGCCACTAATGAAACTTGCTATGAAATACTCCTCAGTATATCCCCTCTGATTTATCATCAACATACAAGCCCTAAGTTCTTCAAACTTCTCCACATAATCAGCATATGAACCCCCTTGTTTAAGCTTGTTAAATTCTCCAATGATTTTAGTTTCTTTTAGTTCATCAAATTTAGCAGAAACCAATTCTATAAACTTCTGCCATGTGAGATCAGTGTCCCCTGAATTGAAATTGTGAAATCACTGGGCAGCCTTACCTTCAAAGTTCATGGTGGCTAGAGTTACCTTCTGTGTTTCTAGGATGTTGGGTATCAGTTTAAAATACCCATTGCATTTGAGTATCCAGCTCCTAGGGTTTGATCCATCAAACCTGGGAAAATCAATTTTGGGCAAGGAGTTGATTATCTGGGGGGTTTGTTGATCTATGAGTACTCTCTTTCTTACTGTTTGTGGTCTTGACTGACTGACTTCATGGAGAGGATTAGAAAAAGGGGATCCCACAATTGATTCATCATCAGCTGTTGCTTTGCCCTTGTTCATATTGAGGAGCTGTAATTGCATAGCTGCTTGGGTTTGTGTGAGATGATCAAGCCTGTTCATAAACCCAGTTTTTAATTACTGCATCTCAGCTTTAATGCCATGGAATTGCTCTTGTGTTTCTTGTTCCTTTGTTGTTCTCTTCAGATTGGAAATTGATCTCTAATTTCTTTTGCATTTCTTGCAGATCTTTCACCCGGGTACCATCAGCCATGGCCAAGGAAGGATAGGCTCTAGATATTAAATGTTATGTTATATGTAATTTGGATAAATTGTTTGTAATTGTTCGTAATTTGTGTAGAATTTTTGTGTAATTATACTTGAAAATACCGAGAAGAAGGGAGGAGAAATGGGAGAAAAAGATAGAAAATAGTAGGTAGGAATGTTGTACTATTCATGTTGTTTTCATTCATACTGCTTTCCACTGTTTATAAACATAGGGGGGGACCATTTGACATAATAAACCCTAACACATAACAATAAGGATAGCTAATTAAGGTGTGCAAATAATATAATTCTGACTGGCAAGCCCAAAGGCCCAACAACCCTTTTATTTAATTAGTTGGTCTCCTTTTGCTTTCGGCCCGCTCCACAACCCGCATGGCATTCCTCAACCCGACCCAATGCCTTTTCTTCTTTTGCCTGCTCCACATCTTTCTCCTTACCCGTAATACCAAAAATCGAGGCTTTATCCCAATCCATCTTCTTTTCCTCTCCTTCACCGCCGATTCCTTCAACTCCGCCGAATTAGGTTTAGTGGACATAAAAGAACTAAACATGCATGGGACTCTAAACCCCGGGGACCAGACAGTTGTGCACTGTTCGATCGGTCACTGGTAGTCACCGATCGGACTGTAATACAGTAGGGTACTTCTGATCAGTCAACCCTGTGTCACCGATCGGACTGCAATACAGTAGGGTCCTTTCGATCTATCAACCCCTATATCTCCGACTGGACGACACCGTCACCCCCCCCCCCCCCCTTCCCCTTAAGAAACAAAAGGCAAACTCCTTGTTGCTAGAAAACTTACATGAATACGCGGAATTCAAATAAGTGCACAGAGCCATAGCATGCAAAAGAAAAATCCAAAAGTTAACAGTATTCTTCCCAACACGAGCATAAAAAGAAATAATAATATATCTAATAAATCCGAATAAATAGCAAATATCCTAGAAAGCAAATAAAAGGTGGATAGAGTGGTGATACAGATGGGGCATGGGCCCGCCTACTGGTCCATTTCGTCCGGAGGTGGAGGTGGATAGCGTTGCTCAAGGCGGGAGAGGCGTTCGTCAATCGTGACGAGGTATCTGTGGTTTGCCTCTACATTGCCGGCCAATCGGGTAAGATTTTGGTTAGCTTCCACCCAGTTGTTGCCCATCATAGTTAATGTGCTCCGGAAATACCTGACCTCCTCCTGAGCCTCCTCTCGCGCAACCCAGGCATCGTGTCGAGCGTTTCTCGCATGCTCTTCCTGATTAAGGCTCAACAACCTTGTTTGGTCCATCATGCGCGCCTGGAAGTCTTGCTGTTGCTGCCATTGCTCGACCGAGAAGTATACTCCCTCCCCATAATTGTCATTCTCATAAGCTCCGGAACTGGTGTTCCCGTCCCCTCCATCGTCATTGTTTGCGTTCTACTCCTCATTGACCTCCACATTCTCATCGTCATTCACTCCCCCCTCATCCATGTTGTCATCGTCTGCATCGTCGTTGTCGGTGTTCTTGATTTCTTCATCTATTAGCCTCTCCAAAGTCAACATGAACGTTGGAATAGCTACGTTTCGGCCATTAACCGTCCGACTCTCAACCACCATTTCCACAATCAGGTACATGATGTCGTCGTCATAAGGATCGTTGTGTCGGGCGAGCTCAGTGACAAAGGCTCCCAAAGTGAGCTTTGCCATTTTCTTCTCCCTCACTTGTTGAACGTTCTCGATTGCAGCGATCAAAAGTGGATAAATGTTCACGTTGCCTCGGTGGTACGCCACAATGCCTTCAACTCGGAGGAAGATATTATTGTGGCATCTTCCTTCCCTAAGAATACTTGCATGAAGAACTTGTAAGTGAGATAGATGGCATTTGACCTCAAGGACATCGAATTGAAATGGCACTCGGGCTCTGGTGGTGATCCGGAAAGCTTGGCCCACCACGTCTTCTTGTCATAGTCATCGAGTTGAAAGGAGTCGTTTGTCTCTCTTTCGGTATCAATCCCAAAGATGGCATCGAGGTCCTCCCGGTCGGTTTGGAGCATTCGGTTACGGAGATGACACTTGAAGGAACCATCGGCGAGTGCTTCGAATGTCATGAAGAACTCGAGCATAAGGGTGCGATACCCTGGCTAATTCATGCCGACCCATTTCATTAAATAGAGGGCCCTGAGGCCCCTTATGAATTTCTCCACCGTCTTATCACCGATAGTAACCTTCTCCTCCCAGAAATTGATATCGATGATTCGGGGGTGATAGACATCCCGCTTAATCAAGGACTTGTAGAGTGTAATCTCACGATACTCCTTGAGGTCAAAAGGAGCTAACCCTCCCCAGGTGTTGCTCGGCCCCCTGCTTGAAGTTTTCCACGCCTTTGATGAGAGCCGGATGCCATAGCGGATGCAAAAATTCACAAGAAGCAACAAAAGTTCTCACAGGAATTTTATCGAACACCTACTGTGCGCCTCAGAACTTCAACCAATTCAAGCTCAAAACTTACAACCAACCACCAATTATCACAAAACCCAAAATTCAATGCCCCAAATAGTTAAAAAAGCTTGAGTTTTAGTCATTATACCTTGAAGTTAATGCGTTTGGAAGTGGTGGTGAAGCTTGGTGTGGTGTGAATGACTTTTTCTTAATTCTCCAGATTCTCCGAACGGATGGAATTGGTTGTGTTTTGTCTCCGATCGGACGCATTGTTGCTCTTAATTCTTTGGTTGGTGAAGTGTGGGAGAGTGATTTCGAGAGTTTTTCTCTGCAAAGGAAGAAATTTAGGAGGTTTAGGGTAAAAATTACGAATGGGCAGACTGTTTTTTTATAAACTGCGCAGTCGTTCGATCGGTCAGTGCCTTTGTCCGATATGTACTGTTCTCGAATAATAATCAATTTCTCACAAAACATACCACTGTCAATAACATTTTTTTATTTTTTTTTATTATATATTATTATTAATGTTATTATTATTATTATTATTATTATTATTATTATTATTATTATTATTATTATTATTATTATTATTATTATTATTATTGTTATTATTATTATAAGGCAACCTGCAAAAATTCACAAATGATTATTAAGAACGAACAAGTTATTTCATACTCAAAAGTCATTTATTTAATTCTCGAGCAAAAGTGCTCGTTATTAAGATAATAAGCTTATCAGCATAATAACATCCCATCATTATTCAATCTCCATCGATGGCCTAATGAACTACTTAGGTCCAAATACTAGTTCGTAGAGGTCCTCCAATTGAGCTCCGAGACCGACGATCTTGTCCTTCAGCCAAATGATCTCTGCATACGCATCGTTTAAAATGTCGTGAAGGCGCTTGATGTTTTTGGTCGGAGTGACCTCCTCGGTGAGAAATTCGTGGAGATCGTTTTGCAGTTGGTGGACCTTTTGATGATACTCCTCCAACTCACCTTCAAGTCTCTGTACAGTTTCCTCGTATTTCTTCCTCGTCACCCAGCCATAACCAATATTGTTATGATGGTTCATGGTTCTCGTTGGATGCTGGACAACACTCGAGAATATGAGAGATTAGAAGAGGAATTGGTGTGGGAGTTAAAGCCTTGAGTATGGGTTTATATAGGGGTGGAGAGAGGAGGAAAAGGGATTTTCAGAATCGAATAAAATCAAAAGGAGGGAAAGAAAATATTTACTTAGTTTTTCACAAAATCGAATCCCCCACATAAGGATCCCCTTACCTCAGCGAAGATTGCCAGAATTCCTTACCAAATTATTATTTCCTGCATGGTAATATTCTTCCCGAAATAATTCTCCCGCGCCTACCGTCCGATCGGTCACGTTGACTCTTCCGATCGGATAACTTATTTAAGTAGTCCGATCGGTTACATGTAGGTCTCCGACCGGTCAGTCCTGGGAAACTTGTTCCTTGTTGCTGCACTCGTAATTGCACCTGCCAACACTCTAGACATACATTTATACATATATATACAACTATTAGAGGGAAAAGAGAAATGAAGAACTTGGGCTACCTCCCAAGAAGTGCAGCGTTTAACGTCTTATGCTTGACGGTACCTCATTGGAGCTTCAAGTTTCTCGAGGGGGGTCATTAAGTATCACTACTTCATGGCCTTGATTCGTCGGTTGCTCGTCTCCACTTGTCCCGAGGTTTTTGAGTGGTGGGGGGTTACCACCTTGTGACGTACCCCATACTTACTCGTTAGTCGATTAAAGGCCCGGTTTCAAAAATGGCTACCCCATCGCTGATGATTGCTCTTGTTACTCCGAACCGGCTGAAAATGTTCTCTTGAATGAACTTGAGAACAGTTTATGAGTTAGCCTTCCTTGTGGGGATTGCCTCGACCCACTTCGAAACATAATCGACTCCTACGAATATGTACTCGTACTCTCCACTTTTCGGTAAAAGACCCATGAAATTGATGCCCCATATGTCGAATATCTCGATCACTTGGTTGGGTACCAAGGGCATTTTGTCCTTCTTTCCTATCATTCCTGACCGTTGGCATCTATCGCATGTTTTGCAGTATTGGTATGTATCGGCGAATAACGAGGGCCAATAGAATCCGGCTTGGAGGACCTTGAAGGCAGTCTTTTGGCTCCCAAAATGTGCTCCCTCGTCGTGGCAAAATTTTAACACACCAACTTTCTCCTCGTCTGGTATGCATCTTCGAAAGACCCCATCCTTGCATTGCTTGTATAGATAAGGATCATCCCAAAAGAAACTCCTGCATTTAAACAAAAATCTCTTTCTTTCTTGCGAAGAAAGGTGATTAGGGATAATCTTGCAAGAAAGGTAATTTACAAAATCTTCATACCAAGGCTCATTGACTCTTTGAATGGCAAACGCACTCTCATATAGAAAAACATCGTCTACAAAATCACTTTTATTAGACCCTCCCTCTATTAACATACGGGAAAAATGATCAGCAACCACATTTTCACATCCTTTTCGATCCTTGATTTCAACATCAAATTCTTGCAAAAGAAGAATCCAACGAATCAATTTTGGTTTAATTAATTAATTGGATTTTAAATCCAAGTCCATGTAATTTTCTAGTAGGCCCTAATTGTAGAAGCCCATTAGAATAATAGAAGACTTTGAAATAAAATTAATTTATACTATATATTTGTATATGATATAAATATTTATATAAAAGGTAATTGGGATCAAGTCATACTCTTTTTTTTAAAAGTAGACTGATGACTTGAGAAAGAATTCTTTTCTTAATTATTTAATTAATTAGTTAATTAAGATTATACCTATTCTTAACCTAATTAATCTAATATATTTATATATATAAAAGAAAGAGAGGGGTAGCCATTTTCAATGATCTTTCATTCTCAAAATGCCTTTTTCATGACGTTGAAAGGAAACAAAAAAAAAAAGTTGAGATTTTAAGAAAAAGAGTAAGCAGCCGTCCCCTCCTTTTTCTTTCAAGTTGTTCGAAAATAGAGAAGAAATTTTTGTTCTTTTCTTTTATATTTTATTTTAAGTCTTCGATTTGTAAATGAAATTAATTAATAATTTTTCATCTACAATAATTAATCTTCAATCAATTGTTGATTGTTGGATTAATTATTATTCCTATCAATTTGAAAACGGAACGATTCTACTAGTGAAGAATTTTTCCGGTGTCACAATTCAAAGGTGGACTCGATTAGAGGGGATACGCTTGGATCTCTACGGCGAGAAGTTTCGGTGTTAGCCACTTAGCCGGGAATTGATTCCCTCTCAATCGTCGCTTGAAGAAATCAATCGAGAGGTATTAATTTATTTAACTTTATAAGAATCATAATTTGTATTCGTACATAATAATGAAAATGACGATCGTTAAAATCGCTAACGAAATCTACTGGGTTTAGTATATATATATATATATATATATATATATATATATATATATATATATATATATATATATATATATATATATATATATATATATATATATTTGATATATATATTGTTTTAATTAATTAAAAATTTTAAAATCCACTGCATAGACCCCACATAATTATAGCGAACCTAACAGTGGTATCAAAGCCACGGTTTGCATTTTTATTATTAGATTTTGATTTTTTTATGTTTATGAGATAAATATATTTTAATTGTTAAAAGAATTTATTTTGTGTGTGATAAAATTAGTTTTATGTGAATTAATATTGGGATAAGTTATTTTAATAGAAAGGTAATTAGTAACTCAATTCGTTGAATTTATATAATTACTATTGGGCTGCCTGTATTCAGAAGTTAAAACCGAAATGTTTGGTTTTAAAAGGCAGAGCAGTTTTCTTTCAAAAGAAAAGCAATGGCCAGTATATATATACATATATACATTTTGAAAACCTTGAGGACCGTAGTTATTTGTTAAAAAAATCAAAATTTGAGTTTTTGAAACCAAGGTAAAAGGTCTGCTGGCAGGATTCTTAAGAGAAGTTTTAAAGGTTAGGAATAAAAGCAGGTGGCTGCCGAAATTTTTTTTTCTTTCAAACCTGCAAGTTGCAGTTGACTTTTACAAAACGAAAGGTTTGTGTTTTGAGAAGGCGCAGACGTTTGTCTGCTAGTTTCTGCAATTGTTGCAGAAAGGTCTCATTGGTAAGGTTATTATTAGTAATAATTTTAAAAAGAAAAAAAGATAATAATAATAAAATTATTCTCTTCAAAATTAAAAGGTTAATTTTGAAATTTATTATTATTTTCAGAATTAAAAGTTATTTTTGAAGTTTATTATTTTATATATATTTTTATATTGAAAAATATATATATATTAATTTATTATCCCAAAACTAAATCAACACACAAAATTAGTAAATTTATATGCTTTAATTTCATGTGATGAATGTTAGCATGATTTATTTAGGGATGACCATGAGCCTATGACCAATGTGATTGTATGTTTTTCTCTTTGGGTTTTTGGGGCCTGCGAGCCTCCTATTCTATTATTTGTAAAAGTTTTAATTTTTGCATCGAGAGTAGATTAGGTGGTAAGGTTTTCTAATCTTGATTGGAGGACGTTCGGTGTCAAAGGCCCACGCCTGTGTGGGTAATTTTACGAATTGTAATATAATAGATGTTTCAAGGCCCATGCTTGTATGGGTTTTATTTATGAAATGTAATAAAAGTAGTTCTATTCATTTTAACCCTTAGATTAACCTAGGCCCATTTTTGGCTCAAATGGGTCGCATAGGCTGACCATGATCATCCCACCGCTTTTTGCATATGATGTATGTTAGATTTATTTAATGTTTTATGCTTGCGCTTCATATGATGAATAATGCATTAAATAAAAACCCACCTAATAATTAAGGTTGATGAGGTCTTACAAAGTAAACCCCAAGTTYTTRAAACTTAAAAKAATTTAATTTTGATTAATTCTATATCAAATAAAATGGACAAGTTATGTTGGACATATCGTTCCATGCCTTCCATCAAAGGTAGAAGACATGATGATGCTACCGCACTTGGTCACTGGCCATGAGTCGTGGAGTGATCTTGTGTAGGAAAGTTGTGATCTCTACCAAGTATTGAGATGCTAGTGGGGTGGACTCATCTTTATGTTGGCCACGAGTCGTGGGACATCTTGATGCTCCATCTACACGAATGTTTGATGGGTTATATTTGACACTTAGTACCATATAGGCTCATAATATTGGGGTGTATGAGAAATAGTGAGGCAAAATATTCTTGAAGGTTGTATATTGATACAATTGTCAAAGAGTTGACTACCAATATGAAAATTTTCATGGGCTCATATTATTGGGGTGTGAACATTTATATTGGACTTCAAACCCACTAAGAAAATTTGATTTTACGAATTTTATTATGGGGTTAATAAAGTTTGAATAAAATAGTGGGAGACATTTAATAATACAGACCTTATGTTAAATGAATATAATTTCCAATAACTCACTCATTTTCTGCTTCGTCTAATTTTGTAGATAACTCTACTAAAATGGCTAAAAATCCAATTGCATCCATACTTGATCAAAACAAACTAATTGGCCAAAATTTCGTCGATTGGCCGAGAAACCCCAAGATTGTCCTTAATTCTGAGAAGAAGGCTTAATCCACCATAAAAAGGGATAAGCCGGTCATGCTTGTTGGATCCTCTTCCAAATCGAAGGCTGGAAAGCCAAAGAAAAGGAAGTGGACAGGAAAGAGTTCCTCTAAACCCAACAAGAAGACAAAGGACAATGGTAAGAAAAGGGTTAACTCTCAAGCTAATGACAATTGCTTTCAATGCGGCAAACCAGGGCACTAGAAGAGGAATTGCAAGGAGTATCTTGCAAGCCTGAAAAGTTCAGGTGTATATTTTGTTGAAGTTAATCTTTCTGTTAATGATGCTTCTTGGGTATTGGATACCGGTTGTGGCTCACATATTTGCAATGACTTTCAAATAATGGCAAGAAGCAGGCAGTTGGACAGAAAGGAAACGGTCCTTAGAATGGGGAATGTGAGCAAGAGTTGCTGCATTAGCAATATGGAATGTTTATTTATCTTTGGATAATGGTTTTAGATTGTGTTTGAATAATTGTCTTTGTGTTCCGGATATTATCAGAAACATTTTCTCTGTACATGTTTTGGACAAAGAGGGTTTTAGACTTGTTATTGAGAATAGAAGTTGTTCCATTTTCAAAGACTCTGCTTTTATATATTCCGGTTATTTAACAAATTCTTTATACACCATTTCCCAAAGTGAACCTATTCTCACAATTCAACAAAATAAAAGGAATTTAGATAATCAAAGTACTTTCACACTTTGGCATACTAGATTAGGTCACATTTCCAAAAAAAGGATACACAAGCTGGGACAAAAACTCAACCTTAAGGGAGAGCAAAAGTTGCCAACATGTGAGTCATGCCTTAAAGGAAAGATGACTAAATCACCATTTGTTGGACAAGTGGAACGAGTCAAAGGTCTGTTGGATTTAATCCATACAGATGTATGTGGTCCGCTAAGTGTTAGTGCGAGAGGGAATTATCACTACTTCATAACTTTTACCGACGATTATTCTAGGTTTGGTTATGTATACCTTATGAGGTAAGAATCTGAGGCCTTTAAAAAGTTCAAGGAGTTTATATGTGAAGTATAGAAACAAACTTGTCGTTGTATTAAGACTCTTCGATCAGATCGAGGAGGTGAATACTTATCGACTGAGTTTCTTGATTATCTAAGAGAGAATGGTATTCTCTCACAGTGGACTCCTCCCGGAACTCCAAAACTGAATGGAATTTCGAAGCATAGAAATCGAACTTTGTTGGACATGGTTCGATCAATGATGAGTTGCACTTCCTTACCTCTTTCATTCTGGGGCTATGCCTTAGAAACGGCGGCATAACTATTAAATARGGTGCCAAGTAAAGCCGTACCCGATACACCCTATGAAATATGGTATGGGAAGTCACCTTCCTACAAATACCTAAAAGCATGGGGGTGTGATGCTTACGTGAAGTGTCAAGTGCGAGACAAGTTGGACATGAGATCCATCTTATGTAAGTTTGTGGGGTATCCAAGAGAGTCTATAGGATACTATTTCTATGACCCTTCAGAACAAAAGGTGTTTGTTTCGAGGAATGCTACTTTCCTTGAAGAAGAGTTTCTTTCTGAAAGGGGTGGCAGAGTTGTAGAACTTGATGAAGTTCAAGAACCACAAAGTATCCCACAGGTTACTGCAAATAGCACACCAGCTGAGGCTGGACCATCTATAGCACAACCTCTTCGAAAATCCATAAGAGTTTCAAGGGCTCCTGAGAGGATGACTCTTTTGTTAGAGAACAAAGAAGAGGGACTCCTTTTGGATAGTGATCCAAGAAGCAATGAAGAGGTAATGTCTGATATTGACTCGAAAAAATGGTAAGAAGCAATGCAGTCCGAAATGGACTCCATGTACTCCAACAAGGTATGGACCTTGGTGGACCCACCACAGGGAATTGTTCCCATTGGCTGCAAATGGGTCTACAAGTGAAGCTTGGAGTAGATGGAGAGGTAAGTACCTTTAAAGCATGTTTGGTTGCAAAAGGTTATACTCAGAAGCAAGGCGTTGATTATGAGGAAACCTTTTCACCAGTAGTGATGCTTAAGTCCATTCGGATCCTATTATCCATAGCTGCGTATTATGAGTACGAGATATGGCAAATGGATGTGAAGACTGCTTTTCTTAATGGAAATATTAAGGAAGAGATATATGTGAAGCAGCCAGAGGGCTTCATATCCAATGGGAGTGAGAAATAGGTTTGCAAACTCCAGAGATTCATTTATGGTCTCAAACAGGCTTCGAGGAGTTGGAACATCCAATTTGATGAAACAATCAAAATGTTTGATTTTCATAAGAATCCGGATGAACCATGTGTCTATAAGAAGGTTAGTGGGAGGGCAGTTACTTTTGTTGTACTCTATGTTAATGACATTCTACTCATTGGGAATGATGTAGGGATGTTGCAATCAACGAGGACTTGGTTGTCTAAGCAGTTCTCCATGAAGGACTTGGGAGAAGCATCTTTTATACTTGGGATAAAGATCTATCGAGATAGATCACGAAAGATGATCGGACTATCCCAGTCTATGTACATAGACAAAGTGCTAAAAAGGTTTAGCATGGAGGAATCCAAGCGTGGATACCTCCCAATGAGCACTGTTCCACTTTCTAGGGCTATGTCTCCAAAGACACCTGAAGAAAGAGGAAAGATGGCTCATGTACCTTATGCATCCGCGATTGGGAGAATTATGTATGCAATGTTATGTACTAGACCTGATGTCGTACATGCTCTGAGCATCACGAGTAGATATCAGTCGAATCCAGGTTTCGAACACTGGAGCGTCGTTAAGAAGATCCTTAAGTACTTGAGAAGAACTAAGAATATATTCTTGATATACGGAAATGGAGAATTGAAACTAGAGGGATACACTGACTCTAGTTTTCAATCTGGTGTAGATGACTCAAAGTCAATGTCTGGATATATATTCACCTTGAATGGAAGAGCAGTCAGTTGGAAAAGTTCCAAACAAGAGACGACTGCAGACTCTGTTACAGAGGCTGAATATATTGCTGCATCAGATGCAGCAAAAGAGGCTGTTTAGATGCGGAACTTTATCCAAGAGTTAGATGTAGTTCCGTTCGTTGTTGATCCTACAATAATTTATTGTGACAACAATGGGGCTATAGCGCAAGCAAAAGAACCGAGATCTCATCCAAGATCCAAACACATCTTGAGGCGATTCCACCTAATTAGAGAGATCATTGGTAGAGGCGACGTTGTTGTGGATCGAGTCGCTTCGGCGGAAAATGTAGCAGACCCTATGACTAAGCCCTTAGCACAAAAGGTATTTGACGGGCATCTTGAGAAGATGGGCCTAAAGTACATGGGCAATTGGCACTAGGGAAAGTGGGAGATTGTTAGAGTAGACTGCCCGACGTTCTAATTAGATTGGATTTCATTCTACTTGTATAATGATTTTATTGGAATTATATTAATAAAGGCAACTTTCTTTATCTTATGTTTAAGCTTTTATTATAATTGCACGTATGAAAAAGTCCTTAGATCTTATCCGATCGAACGAAGGCTATTACCCGCGGCTTCGATTGGGGTGCCAGTTCGTTTGGCCAGTGTGCTCTTCACCAGTCAGTCCGATCGGAGATATACACGGTCTGATCGGATGAGTGCCCTTTGGGCTACTTTTGAGCATTGATTCTTCTATCTTTGTGCTTTTGATCCACCGAACGCTCTAGCTGTATGAGAAAAATAGAGAATTACTCTCATTTGGAGCTATTAGTGATCAACAAGTCGGAAAGTTAAGAAAGAAGGTAAAAGTGCAAAACAGTGCAATTTAACCTAATCTCAACTCGGAAAAAGGAATAAAAAGACTTAAACAAGACTCGATTATGTACAGATTCGTAAAAAATACGTACGAATAAACGATATAAGGAAAAATAATTCTGCAAATTAAAGGGCAAAACACAACAAAGAATAAGTTCAAGTCAAGAAGGTCTTTGAAGAATTCTTTCCACTTCAGAGTGAAGAAGTCGTGAAAGAGCTAATATACATACGGTTTATTGTTAAATCTTTCCACTAGCACTTTAGAGCACCCAAAAATATTCGGATGACGAGTTTCATATTTAGAAAACTAGATAACAACCACACTTGTGCGCCAGATCAAAGGATGTGTGGTAGCAAGAATGCTACCACAAAACTTGAAAAATCAAAGCACCTCACCTTCATCAAGATGGTGTGCACATCAGTAGATATAATGAGGGACATGAAGGATGAACATAAAGTAACCAAGGGAAACAAAAAGGCATGGAGATCAAATGCATCTTATCGAAATCTACCGTCTTATATCTATATGATGAAGAAAACCAAACCTGGATCAGTTGGAGTGATACTAAATACAAAGGACAATGATTTCTTATTCTTGGTCATGGCACTAAATGCATCAATTAAAGAATGGTATTACTATAAGTTGATAATTATTGTTGACAGAACATTATTAAGAGCAAGTTATGGGAGAACATTGTTGTCCACTGAAGTGTAATTTTTCGTGGTGTTGAAATAAATCAACGGGTTCTTGGCTCGGTATTATCGGGATTAGATTCAATTGAGGGATTCAATGTGTTTCAAGTTTGGAAAAGTAAAAAAAATTAAAATAAAGCAATTAACCTAACTAAACTATCCTAAAAGTCAAATTAACAAGTGGGTAGAATGCCACGTCGGATGCCTCAATATGGAAATGCAAAGCAATAATGAAAATAAGCAAGAAAATGCAATGTTTCACCAAGTACAAGCATGCAAGCACAAGGTACAACTATGCATAAAATCCTAAATAATGCAAGTTAAAACAAATTAAAAGCATGAATGGAAAGATCAATGGAAATTGACGAGAAAGTTCAAAACTTTAAGGAAAATAACAAGCAACAAAACCTAGATCTAAGATTTAACCTAAAACTATGCATGAAAATAAAATTGCAAATAAAGCATAGAAAAAACTTGAAATCAAGACGATCCAAGACTCGATCTATGATCTAGATGTGTCACTCATCTAGATTCCATATCCAATTCTTAAGATCTAACAAGAATTCAAGGTGCTAAGGCAAAAAGCATAAAGTGAAGAACAAGCATGGAAATAAAGCATAAAACATAAAATTGAAAGGAAACTTACTTGAATTAAGAAATGAAACAAAGCTTGAATGTAATTGCAATCAAAGTAACAATCCATAGGAGTATCTGGATTCTTCTTAGGCTTACAAACCCAAGAAAGTGCTTGAAATTAAATCTAATCTAGGAAAAGAAATTACATCAAAGCTTGAATTTGAATCTAAAACCTAAGAGAGAAGATTATCCAAGATCTTGAGAGTGATTTTGATCCCAAACCCAAGTTAGGGTTGGGAAGGGAGTTCTTCTTTTCAATGGTGCAAGGTGTGGGCTTTATATAGTTGTTTGTAGGGGCAAAAATGTCAAAAACACCAAAAATCCCGCACCCCTCAGCGTTGCAGTTGATCGACTGCAGGGGTGTCGATCGACTGCTCTGTTGCAAGACGTTGGTCTCTGTTCGGCAGTCGATTCGGGGGCTTCTCAGTCGATCCGGCAGTCGATTTCTGGCTTTGTAGTCGATCTTGGATGCTTTCGGGTCGAATTTCTCATTTTTCGATCCAAATCGTCCGCTGAGCGAATATAATCCTTTTAGCCACCTACAAAACAAGAATTTGAGCTTAAAAACCCAAAAATAGCACAAACATCTCACATATTATACTCTTAAAGCCAAAAAGAAAATAAACGAGAAAAGTCCTAAAACCTAATGAGAAACGACTCAAAACTACTAGACACGAAGCTAAACCCTAACTAAAGACACGAGGAAAAACACAGTAATTATATGCAAAACATTCACATGCACATATGATGTGAATGGAAGAACTCCATCTGGCTTTTGTAATTGTGGATAGAAAGAATGACAACTCATGGATATTATTTTTTGAGAACTTGAGGAAGCCTTCTGACTCAGAGAGGAATTGTGCATAGTGTTAGATAGAAAAAACAACATTTTTTCAACAATAAAAGATGTACTTCATTCATCATGGTTTCTATGATATTTCTTGTCTATTTCAAGTCTGTTTCCTGCTTATTTCTATACACTAATAGTTGGGAAAGTGATATGTTTCTTGTGTGTCTCTAGTTTGTATCATGCTTATTTTTGTGCCCTAATAGTTGTGAAAGTGAATATTGTCAAGTCATGTGATATGTTTCTTGTGTGTTTCCAGTCTATTTTATGCTTGTTTCTATACTTTAATAGTTAGGAGAGTGAACCCCATCAAGGCATCTGATATGTTTATTGTGTGTGGTCTATTTCCTACTTGTTTTTATACCCTAAGAAAATGAGCTCTATGATGGCATGTGATATGTTTATTGTGTGTTTCCAATTTGTTTCTTGCTTGTTTGACTAATAAAATTAGTGTCTACTTAAAAAAGCTTCAATTATGAAAGTTGTATATTTTAAAGTTGTTTCACTAATTCACTTGAATTTTCCAGGTGTATCCTGAAGTTGCCCAAGCGGCATGCATGTACCACCTCCTAAAAAACTTTAAATAAATACTTCAATAGGAACGACAAACAATTGGAAGAATCCTTTGCAGACACGGTGAAAGCCTACACAGACTATGAATTTTAGAAACACATGTTTGCACTCGATAAACTTAATATAAAAATCTGGTCGTACCTTTCATGCATCGACTACGACAAATTTGCTCTAACAATTACTATATTACCATGACTTCTAACATTGCAGAATCATTGAATTTCGCAAATGTCGTAGGAATATAATTATAGGTAACTACTCTAATAGAGTTACATACGAACTTTGCTTCAAGATTAGACTTGAAAAATAAGAGATTAAGCAAGATCAACATTCTTAAAGATGGCAAAATAGCAGAGGAATATCTGACTAAGAACTGTGCCAGTTCTCCATAATTAAGAGTAAGGTTCTAACTAACTTGTTTCAAAACTGGTTTTTCTTTTATGTTTCTGCATGTATGGACGGTGAAGAGATCAAATGATCACATATTCAATGTAAGTGAAGATGTAAAGGTGTTTATTGTCGACTTGAAAAATGTCCTGCACATGTAACATTTTTCAGATAGATGAGATCCCTTGTGCACATGATATAGAAGTATTAAAATAAATGAATCTGGATCCTTACCACAACTGTTCCGATTACTAGATGAAAGAAATAATAGTTGCAACTTATTCTGAAATGGTTTGTCTAATTAAGCATGCATCTACTTGGATGCTACCAAATAAAATTCGAAATATGGTGGTTCTTCATCTAGTCGGCTTGTTAAAATCTTGAAGATCAAAGAAAAGAGGATACAAGGAAGCATAAGAGAAACATTTGAATTATGGGGAGTGTGATGAGCAGAGCCATAATAAGAAGAGATGTCGGAATGCCCTTAAAAAGTATGTATTTCATAGTTAATTTCATACTAGTCACATGGTTATTTCTTGACTGTTTTCATATATGTTTCACTTGCGAACACATACTACACTTACGCTCCCAATTTATTTCTGGATTATTTCAAGCTTGAGGAATTCATTTTTCTTTTGTATTGATTCAAATTTGATTAATCGACTTTTCTTTCTGGGGCATTGCCTTGGTTTCTAGATTGTTTCAAGTTTGATGAATTAGTTTTTCTTCTGTATTATTTAAAGTTTGATGAATTTATTATTCTTCATGTGGCATGCCTTTGATTGTATTTAATTTGATTTCTTCCATGTTTCTAGTCTATTTCCTATTTGTTTCTATACCCTAATAATTGGGAAAGTGAACCCTGTCAAGGCATGCCTTTTTTCAGTCTATTTCGTGCTTGGTTTTATGCCCTATTAATAAAGTGAACCTATGAAGGGATGTGATATGTTCTTGCATGTTTCCAGTATATTTCTTACTTGTTTCTATACCCTAATATTTGGGAAAGTGATGTGTTTTTTGAGTGTTCAGTCTGTTTTCTACTTGTTTTTATACCTAGTACTTGGGAAATAGAACCATGTTAAGTCGTGTATTATTGTTATAATAACATGATCAATAATAAAATGCAACATAATCCATTTATGTATTTATACATATGTTTATTTCTTTATATAAAAGTACACTGCACCACCTACCAAGTTTTTTTTTCAAGAATTGTGTGGGAAATGATTAATAACCGCAAGGACATAATTGGAAAAGTTAAGACTTTAACTATATTTAACAATATTTCCTTAAACTATATGAACTCTATCACATGAATTATTCTTCTAATAACATAATCATTGAAAAAGCGAGGCATACTACTCCTATATTATTTTTTGTTACTACATTGTTTTTAGTTTGTTTCGTACTTATTTCTAAACCCTAGGATTTGAATAGTGGATCATTTTTATACATGTGTTGTGTTTCTACAACGTTTCCACTTTATTTCATATTTGTTTCTATACCATTAATAAAGGACTTTTTTTTTTTGCGATAATGCATCAACAAACTACAAACACAAAAGGAAAAGATAAAAATAAAGTTATAAGCTACAATAAATGCAAAAATAAAAAACATCATCATACCATTGATAAGAAAAAAGAAGAACCTATTGTTTAAATGAATGAATGAACTCAGCCTGAAAAGTAAACCCCCATGAAGCTAGACACAACTTGTTTCTAAAAAAATTCATACGTGTTTCATATCCCACCAACACACATACCCTCAAAACACATCATCATAACCATGCCTTATTTAATGCAATTACTGCATAGTGTAAAAAAAATACTTAAAAAAGAATGATTTGCCAACATTGATTCTTTTTCATCGTTCTTAACTACTACCTTAACTTCAACATCGTTGTCATCATCAATTCCTACTTTTTGCTGCTTTGCTCTATCATGATTGTATATAAGGTGACTATATCGCACGTGTTGATTCTTCA
Source organism: Phtheirospermum japonicum (assembly GCA_014905375.1). Taxonomy (NCBI): domain Eukaryota; kingdom Viridiplantae; phylum Streptophyta; class Magnoliopsida; order Lamiales; family Orobanchaceae; genus Phtheirospermum; species Phtheirospermum japonicum. The sequence continues at coordinate 91,681 of BMAC01000471.1, forward strand.
CGTTGAAGTCTTCCATCGGCGTTTTCCTTCCATGAATGAAGCATTCTACATAAGATGCAACGGACACCTCACAATCGCTACACAAGGAAAAGAATATACAATTAAAAAATTAGGAAAAAACAAATAAGAAAATTACTATGTATTTTGGACAGGAATATCCTTAACCACTTTCACCTCAATGCGAGCATGAAAATTTCTACATAAGAACATTCACCCAACACAATCTTCATTCGTCATTCATAAAATGCAAGTATTTAAAGGAAATAAGGCAAAAAAATAATATACTCCTTTACAACAGCCTTTGTAATCAAACTCAATCAACAAGTTCCAGAGAATCGTACAAGCAGATAACACTATTGGGTTGTGGAGCCTGAAGTACTGTACATCAAAGCCCTCGTCCACGGCGATCCAACTAGGGAGTTCGCGTAAAGTTATAACTAGGGTTTTCTTGTTATAAATAGCCTGGCTGTGTAATTGTAAACCTATATCAAAATTATTATAGTACAAGCTCCTAGCTTGGCAGCGCCCCCAGACGTAGTCAGAATCTCTGTCTGACGAACTGGGTAAACAATTTCTTGTGTCGTTTTATTGCTTCTCTTTTTCTATCATATTACTTCTAATCCTAACAACTGGTATCAAGAGCGAGGTTCGGTGAGAATATGATGGGTGATGGAAAATTGCTAATTGAGAAGTTTGACGGAACAGATTACGGGTTCTGAAGATGTAGATCGAGGACTACCTGTACGGTAAAGATCTATATCAACCTCTAGGTATGAAACCAGAGGCCATGAAAGAGGACAAATGGAAATTGTTAGACAGAAAGGCGATGAGCGTGGTGTGCTTGTCGCTGTCCAGAAATATCGCTCTTCACACAACTAAGGCGAAAACTACGAAAGAGATGTTAGAGACGTTATCAGAGATGTACGAGAAGCCATCGGCAGCGAACAAGGTTCATCTAATGCGACGTCTTTTTATCCTAAAGATGTCAGAGGGTACTGCGGTTGCCGACCATCTCAACGAGTTCAACATGATACAAGCCCAATTGAGCTCAGTTGATATTGATGATGAGGTCCAAGACCTAATTTTACTGTCCTCTTTACCAGAAAGCTGGAGCAAAACGGTTACCGCTGTTAGTGCTTCAACGGGGAAGGAGAAGATGAAGTTTGACGAAGTTAGAGATCTGATTATTAGTGAAGAAATTCGCAGAAGAGAATCGGGCATAACTTCAGGGTCAGCTTTGAGTACAGAGAATAGGGGGAGATCACAATCAAAGGGTAAATTTAATCGAGGTAGATCAAAATCAAGGGGCGGAAGGTCTCCAAGAAAGGATAAGAGTGAGATCAAGTGTTGGAATTGTGGCGAGTTAGGTCACTACCAAAACCAGTGTAAATCACCATTGAAGAAGAAGGACAACAAATCAGCTAACACAACAATAGAAGATATTGCAGACGCACTTATTTTGAGTGTGAGAAGTCCATTAGAATCGTGGGTTTTGGATTCAGGTGCATCGTTTCATTCTTGCAGTAGTGCTGAGGTCATGGAACAATATACGTCTGGAAATTTTGGGGAGGTTTACCTTGCTTATGATGAGCCACTAAAAATTGTGGGAAAGGGAGATGTTCGGATCAATACTCTAAATAGTTCCGTATTGCAGCTACGCAATGTGAGACACATTCCTTGTTTGAGGAGCAATCTACTTTCAGTAGGGCAGCTAGATGACAAAGGTTATGTGGTGACATTTAGCTGTAGTAACTGGAAGATAGCCAAAGGAGCCATGGCGATGGCTCGAGGAAAGAACGAGGGTACATTGTATATGACAACTAGTATCAAAGATTGCATTGCTATTGTAGAAAAAAATATTGATGCGGATTTATGACATTATCGACTTGGCCACATGAGTGAGAAGGGGATGAAAGAACTGTGTTCGAAGGGTAAGCTACCAGGACTCAAGACAATTGATGTTGGTTTATGTGAGGATTGTGTCTTCGGTAAACAGAAAAGAGTGAGTTTTTCGAAGGGTGGCAGAACCTTAAAGAAACAGAAGTTGGAATTGGTACACAGTGACTTATGGGGACCAGTGCCAGTAACATCTCTTGGTGGTGCATCATACTACATGACTTTCATTGATGATTCTACAAGAAAGGTATGGGTTTACTTTCTGAAAAATAAATCTGATGCATTTGATATTTTTAGAAAGTGGAAATCCCTTGTAGAAAATGAAATAGGTTTGAAAGTAAAGTGCTTAAGATCTGACAATGGCGGAGAGTGCGAGCTTAGAGAATTCAAAGAGTATTGTGCTACTAATGGAATTCACATAGAAAAGACCCTGAGAGGAACCCCTCAGCAGAACGGAGTGGCAGAACGAATGAATAGAACTCTGAATGAGCGTGCCAGATGTATGAGGTTGAAGTCAGGTTTACCAAAGATGTTTTGGGCAGATGCAGTTAACACAGCTGCATTCTTGGTTAATAGAGGACCATCAGCTCCTTCTGAGAATGGCATACCGGAGGAGGCTTGGAGTGGTAAGGAGGTAAACCTAACTTATTTGCGAATATTTGGTTGTGTTGCTTATGTTCATATAGATGTTGTAGCAAGAAGTAAGTTGGATGCCAAATCTATTAAATGTACATTTATTGGATATGGCGATGATGAATTCGGTTACAGATTCTGGGATGAACAGAATCGAAAAATAATTTGCAGTCGAGATGTCATATTTAATGAACAGGTTTTGTACAAGGATAGGATGGGTGCACCAGATGCTGAAAGTGTAGGTATTCAGGTTGTAGAATTAGATATTTCTAACTCATGTGGGAGCAAAGTAGTTCAGAATGACTAGGAGGTTTTTGAGGCTGAGCTGAGAAAACCACCAGTTCTGTTGAGAAGGTCTACAAGAGTGCGAGGATCACCAGATAAGTTCACACCATCAAATTACTACTTGTTGCTGACGGATGGTGGTGAACCTGAAAGTTACGCAGAGGCTACACATGGTAAGACCAGAAGAAAATGGAGGCTTGCCATAGATGAAGAGATGGACTCCTTGATGTCCAATGACACTTGGGATCTTGTTGAGCTCCCAAAAGGAAAAAAGGCGCTGCATAATAAGTGGGTCTACAGAATTAAAGACGAGGCTGATGGGAGCAAGCGTTACAAGGCAAGGCTGGTTGTGAAGGCATTTCAGCAGAAATACGGTATTGATTATACAGATGTTCTTACTCCTGTTGTAAAACTAAACACTATTCGAATGGTTTTGAGTATGGTTGCTGCAAAGAACTTACTGTTAGAGCAGATGGATGTAAAAACAGCTTTTCTACATGGTGATTTGGAGGAAGACATATATATGAACCAACCAGAGGGATACTTGTCGAGAGGTAACGGCGATCTAGTGTGTAAACTGAAAAAGAGCTTGTATGGTTTGAAACAGGCTCCGAGACAGTGGTACAAGAAGTTTGATAAGTTCATGCTTGATATTGACTTCGTCAGATACAATGCTGACCATTGTTGCTACTTCAAGAGGTTTGATGATAGTTATATCATATTATTTCTATATGTTGATGACATGTTGATAGCAGGTTCTTGTGCTCGAGAAGTGGATAGATTGAAGAAGAAATTGTCAGAACGGTTTGCTATGAAAGACCTTGGAGACGCCAAGCAGATTTTAGGTATGCGGATTACTCGAGACTTGGTGGGAGGAAAATTGTACCTTTCTCAAGTAGAGTACATAGAGAAGGTGTTGAAAAGATTCAATATGGAGAATGCCAAGCCAGTGAGTATCCCACTAGGTAGTCATTTCAAACTATCTAGCAAAGAGTCTCCTAGCAGTGATGAAGAGCGTGCCTATATGCAGAGGGTTCCCTACGCTTCAGCAATTGGTAGCATCATGTACGCGATGGTGTGCATGAGACCAGACATTGCTCATGCGGTGGGAGTAGTTAGTCATTTTATGAGCGATCCGGGTAGACAACATTGGGGAGCAGTGAAGTGGTTCCTTAGGTACTTGAGAGGTACCAAAGAGAGAATCCTATGTTTTGAGGGCAAAGGCGTTGATCTTGCAGGATACACTGATGCAGACTTAGCATCGAGTGACCTGTACAAAAGGAGAAGTACTACCGGGTACGTTTTTACTTTGGGTGGTACAGCGATATCTTGGGCTTCTAAATTGCAAAAGGTTGTGGATCTATCTACCGTAGAAGCAGAGTATGTAGCAGTGACAGAGTCTAGTAAAGAGATGGTATGGCTGCAAAACTTCTTGGGTGAGTTGGGGAAAGAGCAGAAAAATGTTATCCTATACAGTGATAGTTAGAGTGCTATTTTCTTGGCTAAGAATCCAGCATTTCATTCAAGAACAAAGCACATTGAGTTGAAATATCACTACATATGATATCTCTTAGAGGAGAAGATCTTCCAGCTAGTGAAGATTCGTGGAATCGACAATCCTGCCGATATGTTGACTAAGGTTGTGACCTTGGAGAAGTTGAAGCTATGCATGGCTTCAACTGGGCTTGGAATTTGAGAGGAAGGCTTGGTGCTGCTGAAGTTATGAGTTACACTGAGAAGATGTAGAGATGGTTATATTCGAGATCAGTCTCCAGGTGGGAGATTTTTGGGTTGTGGAGCCTGAAGTACTGTACATCAAAGCCCTCATCCACGGCCAAAATTTTTGGGGGTATTTTAGGAGTTCGCGTAAAATTATAACTAGGGTTTTCTTGTTATAAATTGCCTGGCTGTGTAATTTTAAACCCATCTCAAAATTATTATAGTACAAACTCCTGGCTTGGCAGCGCCCCCAGACGTAGTCAGAATCTCTCTCTGACGAACTGGGTAAACAATTTTATGTGTCGTTTTATTGCTTCTCTTTTTCCATCATATTACTTCTAATCCCAACAAACATACTCCTTGACACTAAGCAATCCCAAAACAAAATGTTTTTCCTTCTTACAATGAACGGGAAGAAGGATATGATCGACCTCTGACCATGGTCGTCCACATGCAATGTCGTAACCGATGATGTAGTTAGCCAAGAGTGTTGTTTACATTCACCATGGAAAAAGCAAGGTTCTTCTTTCTCCACTAGTTCACATATTTATATTTCACATAAACAGCATATAGAAAAATGTGGAAAAGCAAGTTGGTGGTTGTAAAGTTCACATCACAAGATCCATGCTTCTCTTTCTTCCTCATATAATAAAACAACACATCAAGATTCTGCAAAAAAGAGAAAAAATTTAAAAAGAGAATAGTGAGAAACTAATAAGAAACAAAATAGAACCAAACAAGAAATAGAATAGAAACAACTAAAAAACAAAAAAAAAAAAAAATGCAATAGTATGAAACAAACAAGAAACTTTATAAAAAAAATGTACTGGAGCATTCAAGAACTCATCAGCAGTAAGGAGGCTATAAAATAAATATTTATTATGCACTTCACATACACTCAACATTATGGAGGGTTGGGTCTTATCGTCTTCGACAGAATAATGTCTCTTGTTGAAAAGTCATATAAGGGAAATAAAATACAAGCATCATAAATAAGTCACAATTTCATACCATGTTTCATCATTAAAATGTATGAAAATGGTTTTAACAAATTCTCGTTAAAAAAAAAAAAAGAATTCATTACCCTTCAATAATAAAGCCTTGTGCAAGCAACTCAACCAACCCATCCAAAGTCACAGTTGGAGCCTCACCTAATTTATCATCCGACACGTACCTGCCTTTCACCATGGTAATCTTGGGTTTATTTGAAGAACTAGATACTTTAAGACTACCATCACTTGATAATTCAAAATCACTTGTGAAAGGACTACGATCATAGGGTTTAAGCTTCCCAACTATCTTCGAACGGGGAGATGCATCACCCAAATTTACAGTTTCAGCCTTTTATAAAACAATAGAGAAATAAAAAATAAAACACATAGCAAGTTACAAATCACACAATAACTGCCATGCACATGCGAGAAATAGTAATGAAACATAACTAAGAAGTTTTGAAACAAACTTAAGCACAACACACTTTCAATTCAGTAGCACACTACTAAAAAATCCGGAGACACCGACGAAAATTATCGACTGACATTTTCTGTCAGTAAATACTAACGGATTTTGAAAATGACCGACGGAAAATTAATTTCGTTAGTAATTTCTTATTTATTTTTATTTTTTTAATTTTTTTATTTACCGGTGGAAATGGCCATCAGTAAATTTATTTTTTTTAATATTTTTAATTTATTTATATTTTATAGTTTTTATTTTAGTTTTATTTATTATCGACGGATATTTTCATCAATAATCCCGCTTTTATTTGTTTTAATTATTTTTTAATTACCGACGGAAATAAATTCGTTGGTAAATTAAAATTTTTAATTTTTATTTTTTATTTACTATTTCTTATTAATATATAATATTATTAATTTTTTTATAATTTTTTTATTCTTTATTAATATATATTATTGTTTAGTAATGTATATATTATCAAATATTAATTATTATTTAATATATATATATACATAAATATAATTATAATATATACATATAGATAGATAGATAGATATTTATATATGAAATATATATTATATTATCACTACAAAAAAACTCAGTATTTCCGAGGGATTTTTCCCTCGGAATTAAGGAAAATCCCTCGGTTTTGGTTAAACCAAGGGAAATTCCGAGGGAAAAATTCCCTCGAAAAAACCTTCCTCGGAAATCAGTTCCGAGGGAAATAAATCCCTCGGAATTACAAAACCGAGGGAATTCCGAGAGATTGTTTCCCTCGTAACAATTACCGGACAATCCCTCGAAAATCCGAGGGAAATCCGAGGGAACATTTCACTCGGAATACTTCAATTTCCGAGGGAATAAAATCCCTCGGAATTCCGAGGGATTTCCATTCCCTCGGAAATTGAAAAAATCCGAGGGAAAATATTTCCCTCGGAAATCTGAGGGATTTCCATTCCCTCGGTATTCCGAGGGATTATATTCCCTCGTAAATTGATTTCCGAGGGAATTCAAAATCCCTCGGAATTCCGAGGGATTTTGAATTCCCTCGAAAATGTCAAAAAATAAAAAAAAATCCAAATAAATAGAAAAAAATAGAAAAAACTAGAAAAAAAATAGGGTTTATTTC
>BMAC01000471.1:120025-150150 GCA_014905375.1 Phtheirospermum japonicum
GTGTGAACCTTGATCTTCTTCTTGATTGTCACCAAGCTCAGTAAAAATAGCCGCAAACTGTTGTTTCAGATAAACATAAATTATTTAAAAATTCATCAAAGTCCTTTGAGAGCTTCTCCTGCTTAGACACAACAAGACTAAGCTATATATTGAAGCCCACAGATGGAGTACTAGAAAAAGAAGGTTTCATCTTATGATGTGGACGACTACGAAGCTTACTACTTTCCCAAACATAAGAAAACCTTGCAAGGCCATACCTCACGATCTCGACATATGTTGGAACAATGTTCTTCAATCTCATTTTCAAAACACACAATCACACACACATATACACACACCCACATAGAAATAAGAACCATCACATGGACACAAGGCTAAAAGTAAATAAGAAACAATTCTAAAATAATTATGAAACCAAAAAGAAACAGACATAAGAGTGTTGTTCATAACTAAGAAACCATAATTAAATATATGAAATAAGAAAGAAACAAAAATTACATGCTCAACAAACAAGTTAAATATCTTCTTTACAAAAGCATGTAGAGTCAAGTGCTTGTTTGGGAACATTTTTGGGATAAAGTCCATTTATGAAATGGATTTTTGGAAAAGTGTAATTTAAAAAAGTGCTTTTGAAAAATGTGAAGTGTTTGGTAAAAGTAATTTTAAAAGTCCATTCAATAAAAATGTAGGAAATGAAACTCAAAAGTCATAAGCTAACACTTCTTCAAAATGGACTTTTTGAAAAATTATTTTTGTCAAAAGTCCATTTTAAAATAACTAACAAACATGTTTTTCTTTTCTAAATGGACTTATTTGCAAAAAGTCCATTTTAAAATAGGTTCCCAAACAAGCACTTAGTGTCTAAATAATTCCAATTCAAAGACTGAGGGCCAATTTCCCCAACTCTACTATACATCTTACCGAGAGCCTCACGACACCACTAGAGAGCTAAGGGGAAGCCTAAAAATCGATAGAAATTACTCCACTTTGAAACAACTTTCTCATCACTAGCAGGTTTCTCATCAATAGGAGCTTTTTTCCTTTCCACCAGGCAGCACACACTCCCTTAGAGCATTTAATGTGATGTCATCCCTTTCCGAGAGATATGTATCTACATGGCCATTATCAATATGATTAAAAAAAATGTGCATTCACAGCATGCGTGCTAGTTGAAGCAATAGTAATAAGATAAAAATTTAAAAGTATAGCAAGCCTGCTTTCTGTGCATCATTATTACACTACTATAATATAGTGATTTAACGTCGTCCGTTTAACATCTGTTATTTCAAAACCGATGTAGAATGATAGGTAAATTTCCACGTCGGTTCATTAAAAAACTGACGTGATTTAAATTATTTTAACAAACTCGGCTCGTCATTTTCAAAATAGAAACTCGCTCAGCCTTTGCAATCTCCGTCTTTGGCTCGCTATCACCCCATTGAAACACCCAAATTTTTGAAACCCTCGATTCAAGAAAAACAAGCCATAGATTGACAATCTATACTCCGTCTCAGCATATGAAAGCTATTAAAATTAATCATCATCAATGGGTGCTGTGAAGCGAAGAGCCGTCAAATTCCTAGTAACGAAATTCACCTCCGTCTCGGAGCAAACCCACACCGAAGCCCTCTGCGAGCTCCGCCTCCTCTCCAAGAACGACGCCGAAAGACGCGTTTTGATCGCCCACGCCGTCCCCTTAATCGCCGAATCCCTCTACTCCCCATCCTCAATCCCCAGGAAAACGCCACCGCCACGCTCCTAAATCTTTCGATCGCCTCCAAGGACCACCTGATGTCCGCCCACGGCGTCCTCGACGCCCTCTCCCACGCCCTCCGCTGCCCTCGCTATCTGGTAAAACGATGTTCGCTAATATATGCTTAGGTTTTAGAAGTTGATGCAGTGGCAAGTCTTGGTCGTTTTTGCTTACTCAAGAGAATTTTTTATTTTAGGTTTTCTTGATGCAACCTCCACGATCAGGCATGGACCTTTAGACATATCTACAGAGGTATTTCATTTTAAAAACTATAAGTTACTTGAATTTAAGATTACAATGTTGGATACGAAATATTCCTAAGGTACCCGAGATCGTTAATTTAATTAGTTATTACTTTGAATATATATAATAACTTATGATGGGAAAGAGACACACTTGAGCTTTTGTATTAGAACAGTGTGTGGTTTATTTTTTTTAGTTTTTAGGTTTTTGGATACATTGTGAGGCAAAGAACATGATCTTGGGTATTGAGTAGTTGAATTTTTATTGGCATGGGATTTGTTTCTGCAATTCCCTAATTTGCTTAGTTCAGTTGTGATGCCATCTATTGTTGTAACTAGTATTCTGTTAATCGACCCTTCTGACGATTTGGTAACACATTACTCTCATTATGAGAATTATTCTGATCTTTTTGAGGCATCGTGACTTTTTAATGGAATATATTGACTCGTGTTGTCTTCCGAACCATCTTATGGTAACTTCTTTGTAAAAAACGAATGCTAAGCTTCAGTTTTCTCTGTTCTGCTTCCTGCAACGATGGTAACAAATGTGCATCCGTTGCTCTAATGTTCCAAATGGGTGAAAATGCTACTTACCATAGAGTACATCAATAGTGAGGAATCTCAAAGCTTCAGTTTTTTTTTTTCAAATTGAATGCCTCTAGAATGGTTTTACTGTGAAAGAAACCTGGAAATTAATGCATTATGGACTCTGCTCTTGTTGTCACAGATGTGGTAATGGAGTCCGATGCTTTGCCAGATTTATTGCTGAGCTTGAAAATCTTCATGGGAAGCAAAGGTTTATTTATACGAAAGTATTCTGATATCTTTGTGAATTTTTATCTAGCATCTACATTTCAATTTTTTTTCTAAAGATTTATTTAGTTGTTGGTGATGGTGTTTTTGCAGCTTCACTGTTCATACTTGTGCGGGTTTAATTGTTCCTGAAATACAAGAAAATGGAAAGGTGCTTTCAGAATGTTAAAACTAAGTACATATAACTTTATTTTTTCGAGGGGGTTATTTTATTGTAGTTCTGTCTGAAGCACTTTAGAATTGGCTATGAAAGCAATTCTTTGCATCACTATTTTGTAACTTTTTTCAGCATTTGGTCATATTTTCAGGTCAGAGTTTTGATATGGGCGAACCAATTCTAAAGGCGTCTGAGATTCCTACAAAATAACTCCAAATAAAGATCAATCCGCTGTTAAGGCAAAATTGGACGTAAATGGGTTGATCTGGAATGTTACTTGTGTTAGCATGGGAAATCCACACAGTGTCACTTTCGGTACAGAATCATTCGAGGTCTGCTTGTCTAACTATATTCTTCTTCTTCTTTTTTTTTTTGGTCTAACAAAATTTTTTATTTGGTTCAATGGGTTTATTAATGTGATTACATTACCATTTTTCCGTCTCTTGTTTTTGAGATCACGGTAGTTATGAGTTGATGGGCTGAAATTTAGCAGAAATTGGCCCAAAGTCACCATGTGATGTTCCCTGCCAGAAACAAACACCAGGTATCTAGGTTTAACTAACTCCAGGTCCACAAACTGAACCTGCCACTTAACTGTTTTTTTTTTTTTTTTTGTCTCATCTTCCTCTTGAGTTATGAATATTCTAACTTACAATAACACTGGGATTTTCATTTTGCATTGCAAAAATGTAAGCATTGCTAATTTAGGAAACCACGTTTGTAATCTTGCAGAGTTTGTCCAAGTCTTCTCTACAGGATATGGCTTTCTAAGCCGATAGCGCCCTAGCCTTTCCTCTATGAAGTAAATTTGATTACTGCTATAGGTGAGACACTGGCCTGTGGAACAGGGGCTTGTACAGTAGTTGTTGCTGCAGTTTTGGAGGGTCGAGCTGTGAGAGTAAGTTTGCAACTCATGTCTTCTGGGCCTGGTTTTCGAGTCTTTGTGTTCAATCAAGAAACCCTTAACATAAACCTCAGATTTTAGATGTCTTGAAGAACTAACACGTTATGGTAGTTGTTTCATGGTTGCTTGTAGGGTAATAAAATACTGCTGATGTTCAGTCAAATTAGAGAGGAAAAAAAAAATCCGTGATCTTTCAAAATTACGAATACCCACCTCTTTTCAACCAGTCTTACAAATTACACTTTCAAGAAGGGTGTGTTTGTTAGCGATTACAAGCCTTTTGGGGTTGTTTGTGATATTTATAAAGGCATAACTGGGTTTTTTGTAACTAGGAAAAACTCAGGGGTTGGTTGGTTAATTATCTTTTATTTGTATTGCATCCGCTTTGTGTCTGCACACCTCTGGCTTTCTCATTTCATTTTGTTCAAAGCAGAGTTGTAATTATTACAATTTATAAATTTTAATTGCTAAATTCTTAAGTTTAATTGCTAAACCTTCATTGCTCTTTATCTCGCAGACAGCATGTGTGGCCGATTCTTCAGAAATGCTCAGCTGGAGAGATTGGTCGATCAACACTTGACATGCCTGTACCCTGAAGGAGGCGACTATTTCCAGACAAGTGTATGCCAAAGCATGTTCAGACGCATTTTATTGCTTTGGTGTCTTCGACACCCCCGAGTATGGCTACAGACAAGGTATAGTGTTAAATTTATTTTTTCATTAATATATTGCGATTCCTCTTTTTTTTTTTTTTTTTTTTATTGTTATTATTTTTGTACGACTTAATGAGTTTGTAATTTATTGTGACTTATTCCAGGATATGCTAAATGTGCCGATTCTATACATACTTGGAGCGTTTATTCCTGCGACGGTGATCGCTGTACTTTACTCTTTCGACCAGTGTCGCGTCTCAGTTGGCTCAGCAGCAAGAATTCAATTTGAGAAAACCACCGTCGTTTCATTATGATTTACTGCTGCTCGGTTTTCTGGTATATGCAAAACTTATTTAGTATCCTTGTCCTTGTGTGACAATATATGCCTTTATAAATTTTTTTAAATTAAAAGATATAAGATCACATATAAATGGAAACTTCTGTATATCATACGCCCAGCTTGTTATCATTCAAAGTTAAGAAATGTTTACCTAATAACCTACTCAAGTGATTTTTTTTTTTTTTTCAAAATCTCATTGATACGATATCAAAAATCGACTCGACTATATATGCTAAAAAAGTAATGAAGAGGGTAAAAGATTCTTTGTCCCAGCGTATATGGTAATGTGGTTTTATATGATTATGGGGCCCCGGCAGGTCGGTAAACATGGTAATAATAAGGTTTTTTGGTTATTATGAAATTATGGAATGAAAGAATCATAATATAAGAATATTTCCTAATTATGGAGATTGAGTACAATTAGAAGATTTAATCTCATCTTGGAAAGTCATATTAGTCTATGGACAAGTCTAAATAATCTTATAAATAGGGGGATTCGGACCCTTATTTCATAACTGCAATTATCATGGATCATGGAGCTCACGAATTTTATGAGAAATTATTCTCTCTTTTTATACAATTTATATGGTTATCGACTTAAGCATCGGAGGGCCTACGCCGAGCTTGTTTGGCTTTGGCTTTGTGCAGGTCTTTCGTAATCGAGAAGACAATTCGAGGCGATCTGACCTGGTAAGTAAATTTTTTTGGTTATATCAAGTGACGCTTTATGTGGGAATACGAGTGACATCAAGTCATAGAACGAAAAAGTTGAGAACCTCTGAAAACTCATCTCGTCCTGATCTTTTGAGATACGAACTCCAGAAGAAACAAGATAAGTTTTCAATTATATAATTGCTTACTAGATATTAATATGGATTCATATGGCACGTGATTTAATTAGGAGGAGGCCGATTAACGGATGTTGGTTGAATTAATGGTTGCGCAAAGATGTTCTGGCTCTTATGAGGCGACCTAGTCTAAAAGGTAAGTTTCTAATATTATCCTTTAAATGGTGGTTAATTATTATTGGTTAATTTTTATTTATGGTTAGCCTCTGGACTGATTTATTTTAATCATCAGTTACACCTTATGAAATATTTGGAAGCTGCTGGGTAAAAAAAGGATGAAAAGAAAAAGGGGGAAAAGATTATTTTGTTATTAGTTACACAGGGCACGAGGTGGGTTTATTTAGATAATAGTTTAATTTGGAGTTATGCAGAATACTATGGAATATTTGTTTGCCTCGAACATAGGTTGATTTGATATGGGTTTGATATGGTCGATTTGTTTTGGCCATATGGTTTATTTGTTTATATGGATTTTTGGTATATCTAAATATGGTTTATTTGGTTATTTAGATTTAATATTATGGTTATTTGATACATTCAATATGGATTAATTGGTTAACTTGATTTAATATTATTTAGTATATTTGGATTATATGAGTTCGTTGATTTATTTGGATTATATGGTTTAACTAGTTTATATAGTTTTAATCGATTTATGTGGTTTAATATGGTTTATTTAGTTTAAAATGATTTAGTGTTGAAAGGAAAAACACAATTAGTGTGCCTTTGTCAACAAGTAACTGATGTGGGACAATTTAGGTATTTGTAAAAGAACTCGGGTCGATTTTTTAGTCAAGGGGAGATTATATGAAAAATGTAATCGAATCATCTCATCGGAGAAGCGGTCCTAATCTAATAAAGGGTTGCCTTGCCCCAAAACATGCCACTGAAAGACTCTACTGAGACAAAGATGGGCTTCCCGACCTACTTGACTCTCTGGCCGCTGGACCCGGTAATAGTTTCTTGCCCGAAAGCGAGAACCCATCCCGGTAAGGTTAATATGTATTATGTAAACATCTATTTAATACCCCTATATAAAGTGAGTCTTTGATTAATAAGAGAACCCAAATTTCTACCGTCTCTTTTGTCTCTTTTTTATGTCTTCTCCTTATACTTTTCCTTTTACACTTTATCAACACGGAACTCTAACCTGTTGAGAGTGATTGAGAATAAGCCTCCATACCCTATACACAATTTTTGTGGGTCAAGTTTCTAACTGCGTTATATGTTTAAAAAATCGGTTTCTCGAGTTTCAACCGTTGGATCGAGTTCAAATTTTTACAAAACCTTCAAGACCTTTTGAATCACATTCTAAACGGTGGAGATTGGATTCGCAGATACGGGGAAATATATATAAATTTTCGAACAAAGCAAATTTTATTTTCGACAGCATTTTTCAAAACACAATTGCTCACAATAGAACCGTTGGATCAAGCCAAGTTTTGGATATGTTATTCCAAACATATACAGGTTCAATATGAACGGTGGAGATTGGAATATGAAGTATGAAGAATCCGATAATAAATTTTGAACATAGCTGATCCTGTTTCTCGAAACTGTCTGCCCAGCTTATTTTAAAAATTCAATTATGCACAATCTGACCGTTGGATGAAGTTGAATTTTGGATATATTATTCAAAACTTGTAGAGGTTGAATCTGTACGGTGGAGATCGGATTTGAAACTTTGTATAATGCGAAACCTAAAAACAAAATTAGGAAAGAATCATGACTTTCCTCCAAGGTAACTCGAATTACCCTATTATTTATTAAATGCAACTAATAAATATTTGTTTATATGGATATATGTCATGATATGTATTATTGGGCATTCTTATACAAAGCATGTGTATGTATATGTTATCTATGATTATATGCATATGATGTTATGTACAACATTGACAAATATGAAATTTTGCAATCCTTTAATGATATTCATATAGTATATAATATATTATCACTTATGCTTTTAGATGATTTCTTATTAAAAAATCGTAAATAGAGTTTTTTACATGATTAGATGAGAGATTGATCATGATTTTGCCAATATGTTTAGTTAATCATGAATTTCGATGAATTGATAGATTATGTATGCTAGTAATTCTCAATGAATTGATAGATCATGTGTATGTTGGCAATTCTCTCCAAGCTGAGCTACTTTCAATGTATGCATTATTGATTGTACATTTGCATATTTTCATGATAATGAAAGTTCAAGAACAATAAAAAATTGTATAAATAAGTATTGTGATAAAGTATATTCACATAATATCAAATAAAGAGTATGACATATATTCTTCAAATTCATTATCTAAAGAAATTGATTGAACTAACTCAATCTAAATTCAAAATAATATACTGAAAAGAAATGGAGTACTACCATCAATCATCTGATGTGGAAACTAGTGTAACTACAATTTCACAATAATATCATCCACCAACCCCGACTGAAATTCAAAATAATATACTCAAAAGAAATCGAGTACTACCATCAGTCGTCTGATGTGGAAACTAGTGTAACTACAATTCCACGATAATATCATCCACTAACCTCGACTGACAAAGAATCGTCAAACTAAGTCAAAGTCAATTCTCTATGGAATTTGAGAATTTATATTGACCCCTAATCTTATGTTGGAAGTATATTTAGTTACAAACTTTCAATAAATTTTGGGATGTACTCCAAATGAATATTTTGGAAATTTTATAAAACACTACTTCCAAGCCTAAGAATTTAGTGAAAAGAAATTTGTTTGCTTACTAAAAAGGGTCAATGACTTTGATATATTGCGACTGAGAACATGTCTTACCATATATGAAAAAGAAAGTTATTTTAAAAGACAATAAGTGAGATATGATCTCATTCTATTTTTTCTTCCACTCGAGCAACATACTGATGCACTTGTATAATATTAATTATGATAATACGTCATTGAGACACATGACATTATTTTTCATAATACTAATGTTAGACATTTGGATAAGAAAATTTCTTGTGGCTAAACAAGATCGATATGAATAGGGGAAATAACCTCAAAGTAAAGGGGAAGAGACATGTTGATCTATACCTATGTGGCAAGAATGAACCACAAGGTAAGATATGCAAGAGTTCGTGATATTTATTGGTCATGGTAGAAGTCATGGAGGTTCTCAAAATAACATTGCGTAGTCAATGTATATCCTCTATTTTGATTGATGAAATTTGTTTGTTTCTTACATAACAAAGAACTTGTGAAAGTATAATCAATCATTCATATTAGACTATTGTATTTGGTCTTAAAGTTTATTTTGAGTTAGATTTATGTGATGTGGCCTGATTTAATTATTTTTGGCTTATTGGTGAAATTTAGATTTTATTCTAAAATATTGAATATAATTGAGTTTATTTACCACACATTCACATACAAGGCTCATGAGAAAACTATTAGATATAATGTAATATATCTAGAAAATAATATTAGAATTAAAAATATTTAGTTCAAATGTCTCTGTAGAATGTGAGAATTTGTCGAGGAATAGACAATTATTCACTTAATTGATATTTATATGTGACAAAGTCTTGATGCCTGGTGTTCTAGGGTGTCTCTAGCCTCCAAAAGGTCTCCAAGGCGGAATGCTGTGAAACCCTAGCCTCCTCTGCATTTTTAAACAGCCTTCAGCCGTTTCGTAACTGAAAATTTTCAGAAATTTGCATGCATAACGTACTTGTCCGATCGAAAGAATGTCTTGCCCGATCGGACAAAGGCTAATGTCCGCTGCTTCGATCGGTGCGTCAGTTCGTTCGACTGGTGTGCTCGTCATCAGTTAGTCCGATCGGAGACATACATTGTGCCTTGGATCCATCGGACGCTCTAGCTGTATGAGAAAAATACAAAATCACTCTCATTTGGACCGATTAATGATCAAATAGTCGGAAAGTTAAGTGAGGAGACGAAATATGCAAAACGATACAATTCAACCTATACTTAACCCGAAAAAAAGATTAAAATGACTAAAACAAGACTCGATTATGTACAAATTCGTAACAAAAACGTACGAATCAACCATCCCATGCTTAATTGGTTTGTTCGTCCTCGAACAAACGAAAGGATTTGAATCAACAGAAGTGAAAGTAATTAGAGCTAAGAGTCATGTTGTGCATATAGTTTAGTTTTGCAATTATAAACACTTTCGCCGAAATCATAAATCTAACTCGTATTACCTTTTCACCTTGAAATCGAAAGAATGCATCCTCTCAAAAGGGTAATATATCATGGTGCACTCATTCGCTCGTATTTTCAAAAAGTAAATGTATACGCTCGGGTCATCATAATCATGCATTCAACGACTCGTGAAAGTCAAAGACTCATATATCGCATAAGTGTGTACACTCAATCAAGAATCGGATTAGGGCTTTTCAGGGTTGTAATGTCGGCTCTTTGGTAAGGCATGTCATATATAGAGATGTGTGGCTAACTTGCGCAAAAACGCAATCTATAACTCACTCAATCCACTCTTTAACGCATAAAGCGTAATTTTTGCTCCTCATCCTTTCCAAATAACCATGTACCATTATTTTTAGCCTTTTATAGCTAAGACTCCTTTCAACCCCCAAACTCGAATACTTGCTTTAACCAAGATGCTTTATTTTTATTTTCTAGATGCTCTCTTGAACTGAAGCACCCTTATTATTATATATATATATATATATATATATAGAGAGAGAGAGAGAGAGAGAGAGAGTCCTACTAGTTCCTACCCCGTAATCGTCATATCTCATTAACCATAATTAAAACTCTCATCACAATTTTTAGATGAAATAAGAGCTGCAATAATGCCCGTGGATAACAAAGAAATGGAATTAAGGCTCGAAGGTGTTCATTGGGATTTTTAGTAGTTTTTACTTATGAATACGGACGTAAACGGGTTTTATATGTGCCTATCATCATTTTCAAAACCAAAAGTACACATGCGATTAAGAGACTTTTTAAAACACTTATCGAATCACAACATGAAATGATGATAAACACACAAGACTTCTCACTAGGGTTCAATTCAAACTTTGAAAACAAGGTGATCGAGTTTTTGAAGTTTTGCAGAATTGGTAACGACCAAGTGTTGTTTTAAATACATATAAGTAGTTTTGAAAAATTGCACTTAAACAAGCTCGAAAGACTCTAACATTATATCACATAATACATGATTCCGACAGGCATGCCAATACAAACACAAATAAGTATGGGCAAATATTCAACAGAAGTTGACGTAATCAATTGGTTGACTAACATTTGTTACGAAAATGTGACTATGTTACTAAAAATGGTTTGAACTAAGCATGAAAGTGACTTTAAACGATTACTCGAGGACTGTGCAGCCGTCCGACCGGTCATAGAGCTCGACTGATCGGACTGGAGTCCAGTGGGCATTGTCCGATCGGTCACCTCTGTGTCACCGACCGGACGGTCCTGTCCTCTCCCCCTATCAAAAAAAATATAGCAATCTCCTGGTTGCTCAAACACTAACATGAACATAGGGACTTGAAAAGTGCTAAGATTCAACGCATGCAAATGAATAAACCCCCAAGTTAACATAGTCATCCCATCACGACATAAAAGAAATAATACATAATAAATCCGAATAAAATAGTAAAAAGTCTAGAAAGCAAATAAAAAAATGGATAGAGTGGTGATACAGATAGTGGGGCATAGGCCCGCCTACTGGTCCATGTTGTCCGGAGGTGGAGGTGGGTAGCATTGCTCGAGACGGGAGAGGCGATCGTCGATTTTAACGAGGTATTCATGATTCGCCTCGACGCTTCCGGTCAACCGGGCAAGATGCTGATTGGTTTTCGCCCAGTTGTTGTTCATTGTCATTAACGTGCTCCGAAAAAAACGAGCCTCCTCCCGAGCTTCCTTACGCGCAGCCCAGGCGTCATGTCAAGCGTTTCTCGCGTGCTCTTCTTGATGGATGCGTAATTCCCCCATTTGAGCCATCATTCGCGCTTGGTAATCCTGCTGCTGCTGCCACTGCTCGTCCGAAAAGTACACTCCATCCCCATAATCGTCATACGTCCGGGAGCCGGCATTACCACCTCCTCCATCCTCGTCATTTGCATCATTCTCCTCATTCTTATCCTCACTGTTATCCTCATCCTCATCGTCCTCATCGTCGTCCTTGGCTTCGTCGTTGTCGGTGTCCTCGATTACTTCATCTATTAGCCTCTCCGAAGTCAACATGAAAGTCGGGATAGCTACGTTCCGACCATTAACAGTCCGACTCTCGACCATCATCGCCACACTCGGGTTTGCGATGTCATCGTCATAAGTATCACAGCCGTGGTGTCGTGCAAGCACAGTGATAAAGACTCCCAGAGTTAGCTTTGCCGTTTTCTTTTCCTGCACTTGTTAGACATTCTCGATTGCCGCGGTTAAAAGTGGATAAATATTTGCGTTGCCACGGTGGTACGGTATCCACAACGCCTTCAATTCGGTCGACAAAATTCGTGTGGCGTCCTCTTTACCCAAGAAAACTTGCATAAAGAACTTGTACGTGAGGTAAACGGCGTTCGACCGCAAGGACGTCGAATTAAAGTGACATCTGGGCTCCGGTGGTGCTCCAGAAAGCTTGTCCCACCAAGTGCTTTTGTCATAGTCGTCCAGCTCAAATCCTTCGTTGGGCCCTCTTTGGCTATCAATTCCAAAAATTCCGTCGAGGTCACAAAAGAAGGTCCGGAACGTTTGGTTTCAGAAGCGACACTCGAAAGTTCCATCGGCTAGTGATTTAAATGTTGTGAAGAACTCGAGCATAAGAGTGCGATATACGGGTTGGTCAACATCGGCCCACTTCATTAGCCCGAGGTTTCCGATCCCCTTAACGAATTTTTCGGCCGTCTTATCACCAATTGCGAACTTCTCTCCCCAAAATTCGAGATTGATGAAACGGGGGTGGTAGACGTCCCTTTTAACCAACGATTTGTAGAGCGTAGTTTCACGCTCGTCCTTGAGGTCGAAGGGGAACAACCCTCCCCGGGCCTTGCTCGGGACTCGTCTAGTAGTTTTCCCACGTCTTTGACGAGAAGAAGATGCCATGACGGAGTTTAAAAATTCACAAAAAGCAACTGAACTTCTCACAGGACTTCCGTCGAACATTTGGTATGCACCTCAAAAACTCAACCAATTCAAGCTCAAATTGGACAAACCCAACTCCAATCACCCCAAAACCTGCAATTCAATGCCCCAAACAATTCAATGAGCTTGAGTTGAAGCCATTATACCTTGAGTTTGTCGTGTTTGGAAGCGGTGGTAAAGCTTGGTATGTTGTGAAGGATTTGTGCTTAATTTCCCAAATTTCTCCGGACGGAAACAAGTAGGTGTGTTATGTCTCTGATTGGACGCGTTGTTGCTCTTGAGTTTTTCGAGTTGTGAAGTTTCGAGGGTTGAATCGTGAATTTTCGTTCTGCAAGGAGGAAGAAAAGAGTTTTAGGGAAAAAGATGTGAAAGGCCAACAACAGTTTTATAAACTGCGCAGTCGTCCGATACTGTGCGTCGTTTTTTTTTTTTTTTGGCACGTTAATATGAAAATTAACAATAAAACACAAGCCCTTATAAGCATTGGCAATTACTCAACTAGAATCACCATCTCTTCTTTGTTTTCTTTTTTTTATTTATTATTATTATAACTATTATTATTGCGATGCCCTGCAAGAATTCAAAAACGAAAATCAGGTATGAGCAATTTAATCCACATAGTAAATCATTTATTCAATAATTCGAGCAAAACTGCTCGTTTATTTATGATAATAACTTAATCCCAACATCATTCATTCAGAAAACTAATCTCTTGCAATCAATGGCCTATTGGACTAATTAGGCGGTGGAATATGTCCAAATGCCAGCTCGTACAATTCCTTAACCTGTTCTTCAAGTTCAATGATCCTCCTCTTCATACGTATTATCTCGACATCCGCATCGTCCAGGATGCCGTGGAGGCGCTCAATGTTCCTTGTCAAAGCAACTTCTTCAGTAAGGAATTCATGGAGATCAGTTTGTAGCTTGTGGATCTTTTGACGGTATTCTTCCATTTCTTCTTCCAGCTTCTCGACCGTATCCTTGTACTTCTTCCTCGACACCCAACCATAAGCATTGTTATTATGATGATTCATGGTGTTGGGTGTTGGTCAATGCTCGACAAATATCAAAGAGGAGAAAGGAAGTTGGTGTGGAATTAAAGGTCCAGAGGGTGGGTTTATATAGGGCTTGAGGAGGTAGGTGAAAGGATTTTCAGAATCGAATAATATCGAGAAGAGGGGAAAGAGAATATTTACTTAACCTTAATAAAATCAATCCCCCAAAATTAAGGATCCTTCTTACCTTAGAAGATATTGTCAGAATATCTTACCCAATTGGCTTCCTTTGCGTGGTGATATCCTTCCCGAAATAGGCTCTCGCACCTACCGTCCGATCGGACACCACAACATGGAGTAGTCCGACCAGTTGTCTACAGGTCTCCGATCGGCCAGTCCTGGAAATTCGTAATTTGCTTTGAAATTTGCAGGGATACCTGTCAAATATTCTAACCGACACAAATACACATATATATAGAAAATGAAAGAAAGAAGAAAAATAGAAAAGAAGAGCTTGGGTTACCTACCAAGAAGTGCAAATTTTTACGTCTTTTGCTCGACGGTACCTCAGTCGTGCTTCAATTTTGAGCTTGAGGGGGATCGTTGAGTATCACTACTTCATGATCCTTCTGTGAAATCGTTCCCCCTTGGTACAACTTCACGCGATGGTCGTTGACTTGGAAGGTAGAGTCGCTCTTCTCATCAAGAAAAGTCACGAATCCAAGTTCGTTTATATCGGTAATCAAGAACGGTCTGCTCCACTTTGATCTCAATTTCCTTGGGAAGAGTTTGAAGCGAAGTTAAAAAGCAAAGCTAGCTTACCGACTTCCAAGCTTTTGTGGACGAGTTTCTTGTCATGTGCTTCTACATTTTCCGCTTGCTCGCCCATGCTGTCTCGTACGAATCGTTGCGAATTTCCTTCAATTCGCTTAGTTCAAGCTTCCTATACCCTCCGGCCTCATTCAAATCAAGGTTCAATGTGCGAATTGCCCACTCCGCTCGATGCTCCAACTCGACAAGAAGGTGGCACGCTTTTCCATAAACCAACCGAAATGGGCTCATGCCCAACGCCATTTTTTAGTCTGTACGGTAGGCCCATAGTGCATCAATTAGCTTTGCTGCCTAGTCCTTACGGTTCGGTTTCACGGTTTTTTCTAAGATAGCCTTGATTTGCCGGTTGCTTGTCTCTACTTGCCCCGAGGTTTGCGAATGATAAGGGGTTGCCACCTTGTGACGCACCCCATACTTGCTCATCAGTCGATTAAAGGCTCAATTGCAGAAATAGCTACCTCCGTCGCTTATGATCGCTCTCGGCATTCCGAATCGGCTGAAGATGTTCTCCTGGATGAATTTGAGGACGATCTCGGAGTTAGCTCTCCTTGTGGGAATTGCTTCCACCTATTTCGATACGTAATCGACTCCTACGAGTATATACTCGTACACTCCACTTCTCAGAAAAGGACCCATGAAATCGATGCCCCAAATATCGAAGATCTCGATCACTTGATTGGGTACCAAGGGCATCTCGTCCTTTTTCCCTATCGTTCCCGACCGTTAGCATTTATCGCATGTCTTGCAATATTGGTGTGCCTCGGCGAAAAGTGAGGGCCAGTAAAATCCGGCTTGTAGGACCTTGAAGGTCGTTTTCTGGCTTCCGAAGTGTCCTCCCTCGTCATGGCAAAATCATAGCACACCTATCTTCTCTTCGTCCGGTATGCATCTCCGAAAAAACCCATCCTTGCAACGCTTGTAAAGATAAGGATCGTCCCAAAAGAAACTCCTGCATTTAAACAAAAATCTCTTTCTTTCTTGCGAAGAAAGATGGTTAGGAATAATCTTACAAGCAAGGAAATTAGCAAAATCAGCATACTATGGTTCGTTGATTTCTTCGATGGCATTTGCGTTTTCATAAGGGAACACATCATCTACAAACCCGATTTTATTCGGCTCTCCTTCCACTAGCATGCGGGACAGGTGATCAGCAACCACGTTTTCGCTCCCTTTCCTATCCTTAATTTTGACGTCGAATTCTTGTAGGAGAAGAATCCAACGAATCAATCTAGGCTTCCTTTGCATTTTGGCGAATAAGTGACGAAGCGATGCATGGTCAGTGTGCACGATGACCTTGGAACCAACGATGTAAGAACGGAACTTATCTAACGAGAACACAACTGCAAATAGTTCATGTTCTGTGGTGGTGTAATTGCGTTGGGCGCTATTTAACATATAACTAGCATAGTACACGACCCTAAGCATTTTATCAACACGTTGTCCTAAGACTGCCCCGACTGCCTCGTTTGAAGCATCACACATAATCTCAAAAGGAAGAGACCAATCAGGTGCTACTACAACTGGTGCTTGTGTCAAATTTTCTTTTAAAACGTTAAAAGCACTAAGACACTCACCATCAAATTCAAATGGCACATCTTTCCCAAGCAATTTACATAGCGGGCGACATATTTTTGAAAAGTCTTTTATGAAACGTCTATAAAAGCCCGCATGTCCCAAAAAGCTTCTAACTCCTTTAACATCCTTAGGGGGTGGAAGAGTTTCAATAACGTTGATTTTAGATTTATCAACTTCCAACCCCTTACTCGACACCACACGTCCCAACACAATCCCGCTTTTCACCATGAAATTTGACTTCTCCCAACTCAAAGTTAAATACGACTCGACACAACGCTCAAGTACTTTTGTTAAGTTTTTCAAACAATGAGAGAAAGAAGAGCCAAATACCGAGAAGTCATCTATAAAGACTTCGAGAAAGTCGTCGATGAATTCGGTGAAAATGGAGATCATGCATCTGTGAAAGGTTGTTGGGGTATTGCACAAGCCAAAGGTCATTCTCCGGTAAGCAAATGTTCAAAGGGGCACGTGAATGTGGTCTTTTTATGATCCTCCGAAGCTATTGCAGTTTTGTATTAGCCGAAAAGTCCGTCTAGAAAGCAATAGTATTCATACCCTGCTAGCTTGTCGAGTATGTCCATGAATGGGAGTGGGAAGTGGTGTTTCCTCGTCGCCGCATTGAGTTGCGATAGTCAATGCACATACGCCACCTAGTGGTTAAGCGTGTTGGGACGATTTCTCCCTTTTCATTTTCCACGATCATGATGCCCCCTTTCTTTGGGACAACGTGCACGGGACTCACCCACTCGCTGTCGGATACGTGATATATAATCCCTTCTTCGATTAGCTTAAAGATCTCCTCTTGACTACTTCTTTAAGCATAGGGTTCAAACGTCTTTGCTCTTCTCATACCGGTTTCACTCCTTCCTCTAGGTCGATCCGGTGCATGCACGTGACCGGACTTATCCCTTTAATGTCACCGATACTCCACCCTACCGCTTGCTTGGATTTCTTGAAAACCTCGATCAGTTCTCTTTCTTCATGTTCAGCCAATTCCGCAAAAATAATTACGGGTTTCCTCTCGTTGGATTCGAGAAACACGTATTTGAGGTGGCTCGGAAGCAGTTTCAGCTCCATCTTGGGCTCCAAAGTTGGTCCAATGGGCGACTCGATCATGGGCTCTTCATTAATTTCGAAAAGAGTGACCACCCCCTCACCGTTGTAATCAAACTCGTTGTCCTCGATGTCAAAGTCTTCTATTGGTATAACTCCAAACAATTCGCTCACGCATTGGTCCCGAATCAAGGTAAGAGCAATCGGGGCCAATCATGGGTGATGGAATATTTTGGATGTCTTTGAGCGAGAACGCCACTGATTCCCCAAATACGGAGAGTGTCATCTTTCCTCGTCCCACGTCGATTAAAGTGTGTGATGTTGCCATGAAAGGTCTGCCAAATAGAATGGTGTGCTCCTTATTTTCCGCATCCACTTCCCCAACATCCAGTATTACAAAGTCCATTGGGACTACCAATGAACCAACCTCCACTAGAACGTCCTCGACCACTTCTAAGGGATATCGTAATGAGCGATCTTCCAACTGAAGCTGTAAGCTCGTTGGTTTCATTCTCCCATGGTTGAATTGTTTGTACAGGGCATAGGGCATCAAATTGATCCTCGCCCCTAAGTCGAGCATCCCGCGAGCTTTTTGCCCATCCCCAAGGGTTATCGTAATGCAGAAGCTCCCTGGGTCTCTTGCCTTCGATGGCAGTGGTTGATAATATACCGTGCTCACTTCCTTGGATAATAAAACTCGTTCATTCCCTTCCATTCTACATTCTTTTGTTGCAAGTTCTTTGAAAAACTTGACGTATGCCGGCATTGCCTTGATCACGTCGAATAGTGGGAGGTTCACGTTCACGTCTTTCAGCATGTTATAAAGTTCCATGAGCTTTTTGCTCTCATTTGCTGGCTTGAGACAATTGGGAAACGGTACGGCGTCCCTTATCACTCGTTGTGGTCTTTGTTCTTCGTCAGCCCTCTTGTCCGGTCGGTCAGTCTGTTTTGACCGATCGGAAGAGACCTCCTGTCCTCTACTCCGATCGGACTCTAGTTCTTTCCGACCGGAGAATATCCACTGTTCTCTATTCCGATCGCACCCTGGATCATTTCGATCGGAAGGAGTCCCCTGTTCTCCAGTCCGATCGGTCGTTTTAGCAGTCCGATCGATTGAGTCCTTGGTTGCGTACTTCTGATTTGCTTCAGAACGTTTCGGCTGAAAAGTTCCCGTCAATGATCCTGGAACATATGGGTTATGTGATTTGTGAATCTTTTCCACTGTTCCTTCCTCACCGTTTGAACTTGGCTCTCCTTTATCTCGTCCATCCGCAGCCCGCTCGTTTTCGGAGTCTTCTCTCTAGATTTCTCGTACTTCATTATCGACCTCCTTTCCGCCACGTAACACATGCACCGCCATTGATTGTTCGGGTTAGCTGGGTAGTTTTCCCGGATCACTTTCCGTCTTAGCCATAGAGGCTGAGAGTTGCCCTATCATCATCTCCAACTTCTCCAGTTGCTTCCTCGTTCGCTTTCCCTCCTCGATTGTACGAAGAATTTCCTCCCGATTACGTAGAGTCTCATGCTCTAGTTGTTGATGCCATAGTCTTAGTTGTCGTCAGGGTTGATCGGGAGTGGCATTTGTTGTTGTTGCGGCACTTGTGGATATTGTTGATGTGGAATTTGTTGGTATTGCGTCGGTTGCGCTTGTTGGTATGGTTGTTGTGGTGCTTGATATTGTTGTGGAGGGTGTTGAGAGTAGTTGCCTTGACCCTTATTTTGATAAGAGTTATGTCCACTCGGTTCTCCCTGGCTCTTATTCGGAAGTGGTCGTGAGTCCGATTGCTTGGAGTTGGGCACGTAATTCGAGCTTTTTGGAACGTAACTCGAACTTGAGTTGTACTGTCAAGTAAATTTCTTCCCATACTTGTTATTGGGTTGATAATTTTGGACGGCATTCACCTCCCCTTCCTCGTCGTCGTCAAACACTACGTTACAAGTGTCCATTTCATGTCCCACTGCCCCACATTTTTAGCACATCTTAGGCGGAGGTTTCGAAGGTTCCTCCTCTCCCTTCATTTTACTCGTTAATAGTGCGACTTGCTTTGTAAGCTCTTTGATCTGGATTGTTGGGACTTTGTATTTCCTCGGTCGGAAACTCGTTTGCTGCGATTTTTCGCTCATATGTTCGAACAAACCCCAAGCTTCCGTAGCGGTCAATTCTCCACAATCTCCCGCTTTCACTTCTACTTGCTGTTTGTACACCGGAAATAGCCCTTCATGGAAATAGTTATTTACCATCTCGGCACTATTGTTGTGGTGTGGACATTTTTCTAAGAGCCTTTTATATCGTTCCCATGCTTCGTAGAACGATTCCCCCTCCATTTGTTTGAAGTTTGTGATCTCTCTTCGCAATTTGGCAGTTCTTTGAGCGGAGTAGAACCTACTCACAAACTTTTTATACACCATCTCCCAATTAGTCAAAGAATTGGGCTGCAACGATAAAAGCCAATGCTTTGCCTTATCCTTTAAGGTTGTTGGGAAGCATTTCATCCTTAATTGATCCTCATGTAGTCCAAGATGCGTAATTCTGCCCACATCGAGGTAAAATTCCCGAATGAAATTCAGTGGATCTTCATTGGGCATGCCGTGAAAAGTAGGAAGTTGGTTTACGCTGCCCGCTTTCAAATCATAGTATCTTGCCGCGGAGCCTAAGACTATTGCACTGCTGTATGAACCAATCGTTGGGAAGAGGAGATCTCCTTGACGACGTTCATTAGGGTATCGGCGCCCTCTTCTTCCTCCGAAGTTAGCTTGTGCTCCAAAGTTTCTTTCCTATCCATACTCCTCGTAATAACCATAATCACGCTCCTCCTCGTAATTCCCACGATCATCATATTCATCGTTTCAAAAGTTCTCCCTCTGCCAAGCGTTGAACGGACGCCCCTCCCTCCTATTTTGATTGTGGTTCCGTTCTCGTTCGAAGTTCTCGTGCCTTTGGTGGTTTCGTTGGTTGTTTTGGGGCTGGGGCCCGCCATGACCACCATTGTTGTGCTCGAACTCTCGATTTGCTCGAGTGTTGTAAAATCGAGCCTCTTCACGGTTCCGAAATCGTTGAGGAGGTTGTTGGTAAGTAGGGTTCTCTTGCATCATGATTTGATGATCGTCCCTCGGTTGGTGCTCCCTGTTGTTTGCTTGGTTTGGCTCTCTTGGTTCTTTGTTATGGAGTAGAGGTGAATTTCTTGGCTCTTCGTCTTCGTTATTATCCGTTTGCTCTTGTTCATGCACATCGTCAATGGGTGGCACGCTGTATGGATAATCGTGAGGAGGGTTTTGGGTGTTTCGTCCTCTCCCTCGTCCTCCATTCATTCCTCTTCGTCCTCCAAGAGGTAGATTCTCTGCCATGTTTGTTGAACTTGTCTCCGAAAGATTCCCTTAAGTGGAAGGAAATAATTGTCTCGGTCTCGACACACGTTCGATGCTATTGATGAATGGGGTCAATTCTCCTCTAAGGCTTCGTCGACCTTGCATCAACAACAAACAATCACCGCATCGAGTGGCAAACCATAAACATTATACAACTAATGACACATAAGCAATAACACCAAAAAAAATCATTAACACCTTTACCATTCCCCGGAAACGGCGCTCAACTTTTGGGTTCCTTTCAAAATTAACTACCGGTTAACCAGCACGCGTCTACGTTTTGAAGGGTTTAAGTTCGCCCGCAAGAGAACGGGGTCACTTGTAGACTAGTGAGTTAAATAAGGTCGATATCTCGAGGAATGGGAATCGGATTTAACGATACTTATTATACTAATATCACAAGTTTATCTAAAACACACGGTCAATTGAAGTTTTGAAAATGATTCTAATTCAACAAATTAAAAAGAGAACTCTTCTTGTCTCGAGGGCGTCAACCTCTCGACAAGTTATACGAAAAAAACAACTATTGTAATTCAAATTCAAACTACTAGACATAATTCTAGCGATTGTAAATAACGATTACAACTATCAATCAAGTCACTATCAATTCTATAACCACGCAGCATACTAAATCATTTCAAATACCAAACAAGTTCTAAAATAATCCAAATACTTAAGATGCTTCAAGAGAGTAACTAAATCAATCCCAACTTGATTCTCAATCCAAAACAATTATTCATCCAATATCAATTCCCAAAACACGATACCAAAACTACGAATAAGCAATACTCTAACTAGCGATCAGTGAAACATCATCCAACATGTTTTCCAACTATTCATAACAAATACCACATTAAACTATTAGGAAAACATCAAAGCTACGAGTTCAGAATTTACTAATCATTGAACTATTTTAAACGCGTGAAGATGATGAACGAGTGCACTCCAAGAAATATTTAGAATCCCGAGGCTTGTCACGAACCCAGAATCCTAGCGAAGAACGTTGGCTGCTGCGAATCGAACCTTCATACGGCATCATACGGATTTATAATAGAGGTGTGAGAGATGTGTCAGATCTCTCAACCTTTTTTGGTATTCTAGGGTGTCTCTAGCCTCCATAAGGTCTCCAAGGCGGAATGCTGTGAAACCCTAGCCTCCTCTGCGTTTTTAAACAGCCTTCAGCCATTTCGTAACTAAAAATCTGCATGCGTAACTTAAGATGCTTCAAGAGAGTAACTAAATCAATCCCAACTTGATTCTCAATCCAAAACAATTGTTCATCCAATATCAATTCCCAAAACACGATAACAAAACTACGAATTAGCAATACTCTAACTAGAGATCAATGAAACATCATCCAACATGTTTTCCAACTATTCATAACAAATACCAAATTAAACTATTAGGAAAACGTCAAAGCTACGAGTTCGAAATTTACTAATCGTTGAACTATTTTCAACGCGTGAAGATGATGAACGAGTGCACTCCAAGAAATGTGTAGAATCCCGAGGCTTGTCACGAACCTAAATCCTAGCAAAGAACGTTGGCTGTTGCGAATCGAACATTGATACGGCGTCGTACGGATTTATAATAGAGATGTGAGAGATGTGTCAAATCTCTCAACCTTTTTTGGTGTTCTAGGGTGTCTCTAGCCTCCAAAAGGTCTCCAAGGCGGAATGCTGTGAAACCCTAGCCTCCTCTGCATTTTTAAACAGCTTTCAGCTGTTTCATAACTGAAAATTTTCAGAAATCTGCATGCGTAACGTAGTTGTCCAGTATTTGGCGCCGTTGCCGAGGAATGGTAAAGGTTTAATGATGTTTATCTGTGTTATTGCTTATGTGTCATTAGTTGTATAATGTTTATGGTTTGCCATTCGATGAGGTGATTGTTTGTTGTTGATGCAAGGTCGACCAAGCCTTAGAGGAGAACTGACCCCATTCATCAATAGCATCGAACGTGTGTCGAGACCAAGACAATTATTTCCTTCCACTGAAGGGAATCTTTCGGAGACAAGTTCAACCAACATGGCAGAGAATCTACCTCTTGGAGGACGAGGAAGACGAGGGAGAGGACGAAACACCCAAACCCCTCCTCACGATTATCCATACGCGTGCCACCCATTGACGATGTGCATGAACAAGTGCAAATGGATAATAACGAAGACGAAGAGCCAAGAAATTCACCTCTACTCCATAACAAAGAACCAAGAGAGCCAAACCAAGCAAACAATGGGGAGAACCAACCGAGGGACGATCATCAAATCATGATGCAAGAGAACCTTACTTACCAACAACCTCCTCAACGATTTCGGAACCGTGAAGAGGCTCGATTTTACAACACTCGAGCAAATCGAGAGTTTGAGCACAACAATGGTGGTCATGGCGGGCCCCAGCCCCAAAACAACCAACGAAACCACCAAAGGCACGAGAACTTCAAACGAGAATGGAACAACAATCAAAATGGGAGGGAGGGACGTCCGTTCAACGCTTGGCAGAGGGAGAACTTTCAAAACGATGGATATGATGATCGTGGAAATTACGAGGAGGAGCGTGATTATTGGTATTACGAGGAGTATGGAGAGGAAAGAAACTTTGGCGCACATGCTAACTTCGATCGGACAAGTACGTTACGCATGCAGATTTCTGAAAATTTTCAGTTACGAAACGGCTGAAGGTTGTTTAAAAATGCAGAGGAGGCTAGGGTTTCACAGCATTCTGCCTTGGAGACCTTTAGGAGGCTAGAGACACCCTAAAACACCAAAAAAGGTTGAGAGATTTGACACATCTCTCACACCTCTATTATAAATCCGTACGACGCCGTATCAAGGTTCGATTCACAGCAGCCAACGTTCTTCGCTAGGATTCTGGGTTCGTGACAAGCCTCATGATTCTACACATTTCTTGGAGTGCACTCGTTCATCATCTTCACGCGTTGAAAATAGTTCAACGATTAGTAAATTCTGAACTCGTAGCTTTGACGTTTTCGTAATAGTTTAATTTGGTATTTGTTATGAATAGTTGGAAAACATGTTGGATGATGTTTCATTGATCACTAGTTAGATTATTTCTTATTCGTAGTTTTGTTATCGTGTTTTGGGAATTGATATTAGATGAACAATTATTTTGGATTGAGAATCAAGTTGGGATTGATTTAGTTACTCTCTTGAAGCATATTAAGTATTTGAATTATTTTAGAACTTGTTTGGTATTTGAAATGATTTAGTATGCTGCGTGGTGATAGAATTGATAGTGACTTGATTGATAGTCGTAATCGTTATATACAATCGCTAGAATTATGTTTAGTAGTTTGGATTTTAATTACAATAGTTGTTATTTTCGTATAACTTGTCGAGAGGTTGACGCCCTCGAGACAAGAAGAGTTCGCTTTTAATTTGTTGAATTAGAATCATTTTCGAAACTCCAGTTGACCGTGTGTTTTAGATAAACTTGTGATATTAGTATAATAAGTATCGTTAAATCGATTCCCATTCCTCGAGAGATTGACCCGAGTTAACTCACTAGTCTACAAGTGACCCCGTTCTCTTGCGGGCGAACTTAACCCCTTTTCAAAACGTAGACGTGTGCTGGTTAACCGGTAATTAATTATGAAAGGAGCACAAAAGTTCGGCTCAGTGGCACATTAATTAAAGTCATAAAAGCTCATTATGGACCAAAAGCGAACGAACCTTGTTAAGTTTGATGATATTCATGTTGATGATTATCATTAAGAAGTACATTATGAGAATGGAACTATACTTTTAATTTATGTGGAAAAAAGCACATTTTAGAGTCAGTCTAGTAATTTTACTTTACTACTTTTTGATTATTGAATCATAAGTTATAACCAACAAAGAACTTTTGGACACTAGCTCATTCAAGTTTTGACACGACTGACCTGGATTCTTTGGTCATCGTGATAGGATGGTCCATATTATAAGAATTAACATGAACATCTTTTATTTTGAGTGAAACATAAAATGAGATAGAGATTTGATGCAGAGTATAGTGTCGAACTAATGTTGTTCAATTATAGCTAGTGCATTCTAAAGTACTAGGAGCACTACATACATTCATATCTCAAAGATGCATCACTCATTTTTTTTCAAAACTTGTTTATTAGCAAAATTGTATGATTGAGACATGCATTTGCTAAAGATACAAAGTATAATATTCCATTCTTATAATTGATAATTGATGATACATGTGGACAAAACCATTAAAAATGCGGATCATTCAAGTATTGTATAGTTTTGGTCGATACTTCGGCACGTATTGTCCATAAAAATGTTGCATTTGCAAAACTTCTAGCACATTTAATATGATTGAGGACTCACCACTCTTATAAAACGCCCAAACTCATAATTCTAGAGAGTTTACATCAAAAGTACTTGATGTCTATTGCATTTTAATAAAGATCGATGTACAAGATCTTGTACCCTAATGTGCATATTTAATAAGGTCTCAGAGAAGACACTGTCACAAAGAATATAGATGGTGACTAAGACAATGTTTATGCGCACTCATTTGTCTTTGCACAAGGTTATGCAATATTGTACGCAACTCTTACTTATTCGTTTATGAACCCCTGCTAACCAGATATTTTGCGTACTAGTTGGTAACTGGATATAAGCCTGATAATTTATATCTACGCATATTTGATTAAGCAGTATATGTGCCTATTGCGCCCCCACAGCGCACTCTATGGGTTTTCAAAGACGATTAAGTATTTATGTTGGATATGAATCTCCAACAATCATCTTCTATTTGAAACATTTGACAGACGATCTCTTTATCGCTAAATTAGCGAATTTGTCACTCAAATGAGATAATCTTCCCGTCGTTAGGGGCAGATAAGAAAAATTATTTTCTAATGGAACGACAAGAATAGTTTCATACTATGTCTCATTATGATCCCCGCATGTCACAATGTAATGTGAAAGTAAAGTAAAGTGAACAATTGATCTTCAAAGTATAGAAGAGTCAATTTCTAAAGTGACGAGATCATATATATACCAGCTGCAAATGTGTTTGCAAGGTTAAAAGTCCTTGTAAAGAGCACAATTTTGCAGATTAGGACATTGCAACCATACTTAGTGGATGTGTGGTTGAGGTCGTGACTCCCAAAAGGAACAGGGGAGATCACTTGGTTCGATCAATACTCGCCCAAGGAATAAGAGGGCATGTATGGCACCACTTTAATTGATCATCAATGAATATAATGGCTCTCATGAGATTATCTCTAATTATACTTATGTCCATGAATCATTACTGGAGGACGCTCCGAAGTTTAATATGATTCAAGAGAATAAAGAAATTTCAATGTACAATATGAGTTTATATGAGTTGATGGAAAGATCTTCTACACACATTGATGATATACATTGTTGCTCAAGGAATCATAGAGCACAATAGTATCGAACCACACTCTATTGAAATATCAATATAGAGCAAATTGACCTAAATGTAAAAGAATCAATCCAGGTAGAACTAAATTCACTGACAACAAGACAGGTATTTGGTCTGGTTGTGCTAACCTCACCAAGTATAAAGCCTGTAGGACATAAATAAAGTTTTGTCAGAAAGCGCAATCAGAAAAATAAAGCCATGAGATGCAAATCTAGACTTTAAGCACAAAGTTTCTCAATACGCCCTGGAATTGACTATAGGGATGTACTCTCCCATAGTAGATGTTATAATTCCAAAGAATTGAGAATGCAGCTTATACCCGTGGTTACATCATATCTCTATGGTGATCGTGATTTATATATATATATATATATATATATATATATATATATATATATATATATATATATATATATATATATATATATATATATATATTATATATATACGAAAGTGCTTGCTGGCCTTTCATTGCAAAGGCAAGTGACTCTAAGCCACGGAGTGCATTTGCAGTTAAATTAAAACACTCACTTTATGGTTTGAAATAATCCAGACGGATGTGGTATAACCGTCTAAGTGACTACTTGATTGGGAAAAGATAATCTATTCTCTTCCGTATTTATAAAGAAAATAAGTTTCAAATTTGCGATTATGATGTATATGTTGATAAAAGGAACATAATATACACTCTTAATGAAATAAGAGATATCGCTAGTTATTTGAAATTTTAATTTGAGATAATGAACCATGGAGAAACTCGGTCATGTTAAGGCTTTAAACTAAAATCGAGTTTGTGAAATACTAAATTCTAAAGTTTGCATATATCCAAAAAATGATCAGACAATTAAATATTGATAAGTGCAATATGTTAGCACTTCTATGATTGGTCAAAGTGAAGATATAAGGAAATATCAATTTCGTCAATGGAATGACGAAGAACTTGTGGGAGCTGAAATTCTCTACCTACGTACAATATGCGCATTATTGTACCATTACTAAAACACTTGACCAAACATTACTTTCTCAAATTGTTATCTTGATTTAACTCAAGAAAGAGCGATGTCACTTAAATGAAATCAAAATGTACTTTGATACTAAAAGAAACCATTGACGCGAGTTTATTTTTCCCATTCATAAATATAATTGGGACTGCAGATGGTCTTATAATCCCTATAGAAAATGTTGAGTTTACTTTCTACAGTGAAACACCAAATAGTATCGTTGATGTTGGCTACTCATTCGATCCATGTAAAGAGATCGTTATCATACATGTAGTAGTTCGTGAGTATCTACGAAACAGCAAGTTTCCGAGGGAAATACCGAGGAAAATGTCTTCCCTCGGTATTTTCCGAGGGAATTTTCCGAGGGAACGACATTCCCTCGTAATCCCGATGCCAGTATTTGCCGCCATGATTATCGAGGGAAAAAATCGACGGATTCCCGAGGGAATGCATTACGAGGGAAAATAGCCCTCGGAATACCGAGGGTAAAGAATAGCCCTCGGAATATTTTCATTTTAATTTTTTTTATTTATTTAAAATTCCAAGGGAATCCAAAATCCCTCGGAATGAAACCGAGGGAATCTCAAATCCCTCGGAATTCCGAGGGATTTTGGATTTCCTTGGAATTTAAAAAAAAAATCGAAAAAAATCGAAAAAAATAGAAAAATCATAAAATGGTGTCCGATCCTATCATCTTAGGCATGTGGGGTGGTTTTTACCCGATTTCGATGGAAAATACCAACGAGCATGTGCGTATCCACACGTGTCGTGAGATTCGACCAACAACAAGATACGAACGATCGATGAACTCCTTCGGTTGGAAGCGCGAGGCGACGAAGCATCGTGATTTTTCCATATTGGAGGAGGGGTGCGTCTCGGAGTCGTGGAACCACGGGGGGTCGGGCGTCGATCGTTTAGGACGCGTTTTCTATTTTTTTTCGATTTTAAATAAAAAATTAAAAAAAACTCAAAAAAATAGAAGAATTAGTAAAAAAATAGAAACGAATCCCATCATTTCACGACCGGGGCGGGGAGGGGTGAGCCTCGGTGTCGTGGAACCATGGGGGTCGGGCGTCGATCGTTCCGTAGGCGTTTTCTATTTCTTTTCAATTTTAGATGAAAAATGGAAAAAAAAACTCGAACAAATAGAAAAAATAGTAAAAAATAGAAAACAAACCCAAGAAATTACGACCGGGGCGGGGAGGGGTGCGTCTCGTCGTCCCGGAAACAAATCCTATTTTGTTATTATTTTTTTTCTATTTTTTTCGATTTTTTCTGATTTTTTTTTATTTTCAAATCCTATTTCTATTTTTTTCTATTTTTTCTGATTTTTTTTTATTTTTTGAAAATTCCTATGGAATCTCAAATCCCTCGGAATTCCGAGGGATTTTGGATTCCCTCGGTTTCATTCCGAGGGAATTTGGATTCCCTCGGTTTCATTCCGAGGGAATTTGAATTCCCTCGATTTTAAATAATTGAATTTAAAAAAAGTAGTAACAACCGAGGGGTTGAGTTTCCTCGATTTTCCGAGGGAAGACAAATCCCTCAAAATCGATGCCCTAATTTAACAATCGGACAAGCCGCCCGCTGTATTTTGCGAGGACAGAAAGAAAGAAAGAAGGAAGAAGAGAAAGAAGAAAGAAGGAAGAAAAGAAAGAGAAGAAAGAAGAAGAAGAGAAAGAAGCCGGGGGCCCACCGTCGGGAGACCGCCGCGTCCAGCCTCGAACCTGCCGCCGCGTCGCCATGGGCCACCGTTTCACAAACCAAATCCAGCCTGTTCCAACCCCAGCGCACCGCCGCCGCCCTGCCTCCCGTCGCAGCACCGCAGCCGCCCGTCGCCCGTCGCAGCACCGCAGCTGCCCGTCGCAGCAGCAGCAGCCCGTCGCCGCTCGAAACCATTGACGCGAGTTTATTTTTCCCATTCATAAATATAATTGGGACTGCAGATGGTCTTATAATCCCTATAGAAAATGTTGAGTTTACTTTCTACAGTGAAACACCAAATAGTATCGTTGATGTTGGCTACTCATTCGATCCATGTAAAGAGATCGTTATCATACATGTAGTAGTTCGTGAGTATCTACGAAACAGCAAGTTTCCGAGGGAAATACCGAGGAAAATGTCTTCCCTCGGTATTTTCCGAGGGAATTTTCCGAGGGAACGACATTCCCTCGTAATCCCGATGCCAGTATTTGCCGCCATGATTATCGAGGGAAAAAATCGACGGATTCCCGAGGGAATGCATTACGAGGGAAAATAGCCCTCGGAATACCGAGGGTAAAGAATAGCCCTCGGAATATTTTCATTTTAATTTTTTTTATTTATTTAAAATTCCAAGGGAATCCAAAATCCCTCGGAATGAAACCGAGGGAATCTCAAATCCCTCGGAATTCCGAGGGATTTTGGATTTCCTTGGAATTTAAAAAAAAAATCGAAAAAAATCGAAAAAAATAGAAAAATCATAAAATGGTGTCCGATCCTATCATCTTAGGCATGTGGGGTGGTTTTTACCCGATTTCGATGGAAAATACCAACGAGCATGTGCGTATCCACACGTGTCGTGAGATTCGACCAACAACAAGATACGAACGATCGATGAACTCCTTCGGTTGGAAGCGCGAGGCGACGAAGCATCGTGATTTTTCCATATTGGAGGAGGGGTGCGTCTCGGAGTCGTGGAACCACGGGGGGTCGGGCGTCGATCGTTTAGGACGCGTTTTCTATTTTTTTTCGATTTTAAATAAAAAATAAAAAAAAACTCAAAAAAATAGAAGAATTAGTAAAAAAATAGAAACGAATCCCATCATTTCACGACCGGGGCGGGGAGGGGTGAGCC
Organism: Phtheirospermum japonicum; assembly: GCA_014905375.1. NCBI lineage: Eukaryota > Viridiplantae > Streptophyta > Magnoliopsida > Lamiales > Orobanchaceae > Phtheirospermum > Phtheirospermum japonicum. The sequence goes on from BMAC01000471.1 coordinate 149,902, forward strand.
TCGGTGTCGTGGAACCATGGGGGTCGGGCGTCGATCGTTCCGTAGGCGTTTTCTATTTCTTTTCAATTTTAGATGAAAAATGGAAAAAAAAACTCGAACAAATAGAAAAAATAGTAAAAAATAGAAAACAAACCCAAGAAATTACGACCGGGGCGGGGAGGGGTGCGTCTCGTCGTCCCGGAAACAAATCCTATTTTGTTATTATTTTTTTTCTATTTTTTTCGATTTTTTCTGATTTTTTTTTATTTT
>BMAC01000471.1:150175-164094 GCA_014905375.1 Phtheirospermum japonicum
GCCTCCCGCCGCCCGTCCGCAGCAGCCGCCGCCCGCCGCCCGTCAACGCCTGTCCACAGCCCCAAACCAATATAAGTTTTTTAAGTTTGTTTTTCAGTTTTTTTTAATTATTTTTGTATATTATTTTTATGTATTAATTTCGTTTTTAGTTTGTAATTATAGTTCAATTTACGGTTTAATTTCCAAATAGGGTTTCAATATAGGTTTTAATATTTAATTAGGGTTTCAGTTTAGGTTTTAATTTTCAATTAGTGTTTTAATTTAAGTTTTATGGTTAATTTTAGAATTAGGGTCCAATTTAGGAATTTTCAATTAATTAAGGGTCATTTTAGTAATTATTACACAATTAGGGCCAATTTAAGAATAATCAATTAATTAGGGATCATTTTAGTAATTATTACACAGTTAGGGGCCAATTTAAGAATAATCAATTTATTAGGGGCTATTTTAGTAATTATTACACAATTAGGGGTCAATTTAGTAATAATTACATAATTAGGGTCCAATTTAGGAATAATCAATTAAGTAGGGTCCAATTTAGTATAATTATTGAGAATTCCTAGGGAATCTCAAATCCCTCGGAATTTCGAGGGATTTTGGATTCCCTTGGAAATTTGAAAAAATAAAAAAAAAATCGGAAAAAATAGAAAAATCATAAAATTGTGTCTGATCCTATCATCTTAGGCACGTGGGGTGGTTTTGACCCGATTTCGATCGAAAAATACCAACGAACACGTGCGTATCCACACGTGTCATGGGATTCGACCAACAACAAGATACGATCGATCGATAAACTCCTTCGGTTGGAAGCGCGAGGCAACGAAGCGTCGTGATTATTCCATATTGGAGGAGGGATGCGTCTCGGCGTCGTGGAACCACGGGGGTCGGGCGTCGATCGTTTAGGACGCATTTTCTATTTTTTTCCGATTTTAAATAAAATTTGAAAAAAAACCTCAAAAAAATAGAAGAATTAGTAAAAAAATAGAAACGAATCCCCTCATTTCACGACCGGGCGGGGGAGGGGTGCGCCTCGGCATCGTGGAACCACGGGGGTCGGGCGTCGATCGTTTCGTAGGCATTTTCTATTTCTTTTCGAGTTTAGATGAAAAATGGAAAAAACTCAAACAAATAGAAAGAATAGTAAAAAATAAAACAAATCCAATAAATTACGACCGGGGCGGGGAGGGGTGAGCCTCGTCGTCCCGGAAACAAATCCTATTTCTATTTTTTTCTATTTTTTCTGATTTTTTTTTATTTTTTGAAAATTCCTATGGAATCTCAAATCCCTCGGAATTCCGAGGGATTTTGGATTCCCTCGGTTTCATTCCGAGGGAATTTGGATTCCCTCGGTTTCATTCCGAGGGAATTTGAATTCCCTCGATTTTAAATAATTGAATTTAAAAAAAGTAGTAACAACCGAGGGGTTGAGTTTCCTCGATTTTCCGAGGGAAGACAAATCCCTCAAAATCGATGCCCTAATTTAACAATCGGACAAGGCCTCCCGCCGCCCGTCGCAGCAGCCGCCGCCCGCCGCCCGTCAACGCCTGTCCACAGCCCCAAACCAATATAAGTTTTTTAAGTTTGTTTTTCAGTTTTTTTTAATTATTTTTGTATATTATTTTTATGTATTAATTTCGTTTTTAGTTTGTAATTATAGTTCAATTTACGGTTTAATTTCCAAATAGGGTTTCAATATAGGTTTTAATATTTAATTAGGGTTTCAGTTTAGGTTTTAATTTTCAATTAGTGTTTTAATTTAAGTTTTATGGTTAATTTTAGAATTAGGGTCCAATTTAGGAATTTTCAATTAATTAAGGGTCATTTTAGTAATTATTACACAATTAGGGGCTAATTTAAGAATAATCAATTAATTAGGGATCATTTTAGTAATTATTACACAGTTAGGGGCCAATTTAAGAATAATCAATTTATTAGGGGCTATTTTAGTAATTATTACACAATTAGGGGTCAATTTAGTAATAATTACATAATTAGGGTCCAATTTAGGAATAATCAATTAAGTAGGGTCCAATTTAGTAATAATTACATAATTAGGTTTCAATTTAGGAATAATCAATTAATTAGAGTCCAATTTAGTAATAAATAAGCTTGTGTAGATATTGTTCATGCATGGGAGGCCGTGGTGATCGGCCAGGATTTAAAAAAAAAATTGTATATATATTGTTCATTCATTGGAGGCCGTGGTGATCGGTCGGGGTTTAATTTTGTTTATATATAATATTATCATTAGTGTTGTTGGTTGTATACCGTCGGATGTTGACGTGGGTTACGACGCTGGCCGGGAGGTTTTGTCCCTCCAATAGCGGGTTTTCAAATTTTATTTTTAAAAACGTGATAGGGTGTCACGCGATTTTATTTAAATTTTCAAAATATTTTTAAAAAAATGTGACGGTGGTGACTGCTTATTTGGAACCTTGGCGAAGTGACGCGATGCATATAGATCACTTATTTCAGAATTAATATCATATAGAGAATTTTGAAACTAAGTTTCAAATTATTCCAATATTCCTTAGACCCGTTTGAGATTTAGTATCAAATATAGAGTTTGATACTAAATTTCAAATTGTCCCATTTTTGGACAGTTTGAGAATGTGACTTGTAGTATGATTATCTTATGTTTATGTTTTTTTTTAGTTTTGAGATTTCGGTTTCTGCATCTCTCTAATTGTTCTCGGGTGTACTGAAATATACGTGCACTACGAGAACTGGGGGGAGATGCTGCCGAAATTTCGAATATAAGGAAAATGCATATGTTAAGATAACACATACTACTAAAATGTCATGTTATTGAATGGGATAGAAGCCTTACCAATTATAACTCGAATTACCCATTCTTCTTGTAATGTTGCCGAAATTTTGCCACCTTCTTTAATTCTAGAACACGCTTAACACTTAAGAATTTTAGGATGGTAAATGATCGTAGTTAGATATACAAATGGAATATTTCCGAATTTCTAGAACACGCTTAACACTCAAAAATCTGACAATCGTATAATGTTAGGATGAGTTCCGATCGTAGTTGGATGTACGAGCGAATAGAAGACGGCTATTTATTCTCAAAATTCACGGATGGAATTGAGAGTTTTATTAAATTTGCGTAAGCAAATTCCGCTCATAAGGACGGACAGAGACTGAAATGTCCTTGTAATCGTAGCAAATGTAGGAATAGAATCTACCTGGATGTCGATGAGATTAAGTACCACCTGGAGAAACATGGGTTCGTGCCGAATTACTATAGATGGATTTACCACGGAGAAACCCGGCTCGCCACATCTGGACATCATAAAGATTTTCATGCTGGAGGACCCTCTTACATCCCTTCTGAAGAATCATTAAACGCGTACATTAATATGGTTCAAGATGCAGCTGGTCCCGATTTTGACGTGGTGGCCGATGTGGAAGAGTCGCCGAACGCTGAGGCTCAAAAATTTTACGACATGTTGAAAGCTGGAAATCAGCCATTGTATCCGGGGTGCGAAGCACATACTCAGTTGTCATTAGTTTCCCGTCTCATGAATTTGAAATCAGAGAATCACATGTCTCAAAAGGGTTATGATCAATTGAGTGAATTAATCAAGGAGATTGTACCGAAAGACAATCTCGTACCCGATAACTTCTACAACAGTAAGAAGTTGTTAAGGGGTATGGGCTTACCGGTCGAGAAGATAGACAGCTGCAAGAATAATTGTATGATCTACTGGGCAGACGTCTGGTTTGACAAGTTGCAAATTCTGCAATGAACCTCGGTTTAAACCTGTTCCTCATGGAAAAACAAAACGACAGAAAGCTCGTGTCGCGTACAAGAAGATGTACTATATTCCATTAACTCCTCATCTGCAGAGGTTGTATGCATCTAATACCACAGCGAAAGATATGAGATGGCATGCTGAACACGTGGTTGAAGACAATGTTATGCGCCACCCATCTGACTCAGAAGTTTGGAAACTTTTCAACGGCAATAATCCAAGCTTTTCGGCTGAAAGTCGAAACGTGAGATTGGATCTTTGTGCAGATGGTTTTCAACCATTTGGAAGCTTTGGAGCACAATACTCATCGTGGCCCGTCATAGTCACACCCTACAACTTGCCTCCTTGGATGTGCATGAAAGAACAGTTCATGTTCCTGAGCGTTCTTGTACCATGGCCTAAGAATCCAAAAGACAAACTTGATGTGTTTCTGCAACCCCTAATCCATGAATTGAATCAATTGTGGACGGTTGGGGCTCCCTCGTACGATATATCTAAGAAACAAAATTTTCAATTGCGAGCAGCCCTTATGTGAACAATCAGCGATTTTCCTGCGTATTCTATGTTGTCCGGATGGAGTACGGCCGGTCAAAAAGCTTGTCCTTACTGTATGGAACGGTCGGATGCCTTCACTTTTAAGTGCAGTGGGAAGCAATCGTGGTTCGAAAATCACCGAAAGTTCCTTGAGCATGATCAACGTTTTCGAAAAGATAAACGACGATTTAGAAAAATAAGATCTGTCGAGACTCCACCGCCAGAAGTGCGCTCAGGGATAGAAATTTTGGCAGAAATAGAAAGATTGGGGCTTCTGAAAGTCACTGAAATGGATGCAGCACGAGTTAACGCGCAAATATCCCGAACGTCTGGTTGGAGAAACGAAGCACTTTCTGGGATTTGCCATATTGGAGGACAAATCTAATTCGTCACAATTTAGATGTTATGCACATCGAAAAGAATATGTTTGACAATGTTTTCAATACGGTGATTAATATCAAAGGGAAGACCAAGGACACGCATAAATCTAGGGAAGAGTTGAATGAGTATTGTAATCGCCCTGAGTTGGCGCCAGATGGGTCATGAAAGTGTCCTAAAGCCTGTTACACACTTGACAAGCCGTCGAAAGCTGCCGTTTGCGATTGGGTGAAATTTCTTCGATTTCTAGATGGGTACGCATCAAATTTGTGGCGTTGTGTCGACAAGAAGGAATCTCATCTGATCGGGATGAAGAGTCATGATTGTCATGTATTCATGCAGAGGTTGATACCAATARCCTTTCGTGAACTGCTTCCTCCGAACGTGTGGAAGGCTCTAACCGAATTGAGTTTGTTTTTCAAAGATCTCACATCAACAGTCTTTCACACCAAAGATATGAGTCGACTTGAGTGTGACATTCCATTAATATTGTGCCAAATGGAACTGATCTTCCCTCCCAGTTTTTTTGACTCGATGGAGCATTTGCCCATTCATCTTGCGTATTAAGCGAGAATTGCTGGCCCAGTACAGTATATATGGATGTACCCGTTCGAGAGGTATCTTCGCAAACTAAAGAACAGCGTGAAAATAAGGCGAGTGTTGAAGGGTCGATAGCAAATGCATATCTGGTCGACGAGGCTTCAAATTTTAGTTCGTACTATTTTGAAGATCACGTTTCAACTAAAAGAACAAATATGCCAAGAAATGACTGACTCAAACTTTTGTGCACCCCTTTTTAATAAATTAATTTAAAACACGTCAGTTTGCTCGCAAGTGTACGAGGTAACTGTAGGGTGATGAGTTTGACTCGAGTCGTATCTCTCGAGGAAACAACTGTTTGGTCCTTTCGATGTTTTTCTCAATTACGAATAACATACATATACATTTGGGGTTTTGAATAGATTGAATTGATCATTATAACTAAAGCAATAATTAAACTAAAACTAATTAAACTAATTACTCTAACAAGATTATCAACTACGAGCAATAATTAATCTATCAATAATACGCAACCGATGATTAAAACTACTTAACGAGTCTAAGAGCATGAACATGAGAAATTATCGCTAAGCAATTAAACATAATAATCTAAGATTAACGAATAACTAAGCATAAATCAAATCGCATAAATTAACTAAATTAACCAATATCCAATACTCAAGCATAAAATGATTAATCTAATTATCAAAACTAGAATTAACTAAGAAATTAACTAAGCAATTAACTACAAAATTAACTAAGAGTTTAGAGTACTTATTGTAACTACGAAAAGCAGTAAAAAGCTCCAGCTATTCCGGAGTTTGAACGTTGATCTTGGGCGAAGAATGAATCCCCAACTCGAATTCGATGTTTTGGACGTGTTGTTTTTCGATCCTTGATCTCCCTCTTCAAATATCTTTATGAGATGTGGGATTATTGTTATTTTAAGCTAGAATACCCTAGGGGGTCGTGTGTTCTGGTCGCTCTCCTCTCAAAATCCGAAATAATGAGGCTTTATATAGATATAACAAGTCTTGGCGTGCAAGAAACCCTAAAACTCGAATTCTGGGCCGTCGCGTCGACGGTGCGTCGACGTAGCCTCGACTGACGCGTGCTGGTGCTCGGCAGACTTGGTCGGCAGGTGTGCGCGTCGGCTGGGCAGGTGCGTCGATGGGGTGCGTCGACATCGACGCTTCAGCAAGTTGTGTCGACGTTGCGTCGACATCGGTGCGTCGACATCGACGTTTCAGCAAGTAGCGTCGATAGTGCGTCGACACTGCGTCGACTGACGCGGATCATGGCTCGCGTCGATGGGGCGTCGACAGTCGCGTCAGTTGACGCGACTGCGCGTCTGTCTCCAATTTTCGATCTTTTGCTACTCGTTTCACCGGAAAGCTTGTTCTTCACTTCTTGAACATCGAACCTCGTCTATTACGCGTTAAACTCTTCCGGTTACTTAGCTGTAAGGTGAAAAACAATGAAATATCACCTACTTGCATCAATTACGATCAAAATGCGGTAAAATAAGCTGGAATTATAAAAATACGAGATTAAGCTTAAATCGTCCAACTTATACCAAAAACAAATATAAAAATGAACTAAAAAGCTAATAAAAATAAGGAAAAATCTACTCTAATCAATGACGATGGTCAGAATTGTGTCGATGACGGTGACAAAACTCCCTCGGTGTTTAAGAAATGTGGAGAGACATTTCAAGATACAGATCAAAATACGGATGAAGATTAGTTTGATACATTTAATAGCGAAAGTGATTAGTTTAGTTGAAATATATGTAATTTATTCTTATTGTAAAACACATTTTTTTTTTATTCCGATGGATTTATCTACTTTGTTCCGTCGGAAATATCAAAAATCCGAGGGAATATTTGTCCCTCGGAATTCCGAGGGACGACAATTCCCTAGGTGTTCCGAGATACATTGTTCCGTCGGAATTTCGAGGGAACGTAACCAAGGGAATTATATCCCTCGGAATTTCGAGGGAATAATGTCCCTTGATTTTCCCTCGGTTTTCCGAGGGATTGCACGGAGATATTTTTGGGGGAACGTGTCCCTCGAAATTCCCTCGGTTTCAGATTTCCGAGGGAAATATGCCCTCGAAAAAAAACTCCGAGAAGGGTTTTTCCGAGGGAATTTTTTCTTCGATTTTTCCCTCGGTTTTGCCCAAAACCGAGGGATTTTCACTCAAAACCGAGGGAAAATTCCCTCAGAAATTTGCTTTTTTTTTGTAGTGATTATGATCATTCATATATCTGATGATAATGGCTTGAACTCTATCACTGAATAAAAATTTGATAATACGAGTAATATCACCACAACTCTTCTACAACAAACAACTATGCACTTTCTGATGAATCAAGTAAATTGAGGAAGTGAAATCTTTCAAAGTTCTCTCGATAGATGTACATATTAGAGAGAGGTGTACACTTTCGGGGGAGTCTCAACATAGGTGTGTTGTACTCTTTTTCCTTAGACCAAGTTTTATTTTTGCCATTGGGTTTTGTTACTTGGCAAGGTTTTAACGAGGCAACGATGAAACACTATTTCACACTTTGACTTGGCACAAGGGGGATTGTTGAAGGAAAAACACAATTAGTGTGCCTTCGTCAACAAGTAACTAATGTAGGACGATTTAGGTATTTATTATATTTATATATTATGTAAACATGTATTTAATACCCCTATATAAAGGGAGTCTTTGATGTATCCTTGGTCTCTCTTTTATATCTTCTCCTTATACTTTTTCTTTTACATTTACACTACAAAAAAATAGCAGTTTTCCGAGGGAAAAACCGAGGGAATTGAATTCCCTCGGAAAGTTCCGAGGGAAATACCGAGGAAACCAAAATTCCCTCGGAATGACCCTCGGAATTCTGGCTCAATTCTTCCCCGCCATGATTTCCGAGGAAAAAAATCGACGGATTTGCGAGGGACTTTATTCCGAGGGAAATGCATTTCCCTCGGAATGTTTTTATTTTATTTTTTTTAATTGAAAAGCTTCCGAGGAAATATGATATCCCTCGGACTGAAACCGAGGGAATCTAAAATCCCTCGGTTTATTTTTTTATTTTTTTTAAATATTAATTAATTCCGAAATAATTCCGAGGGAAATTTAATTCCCTCGGAATTTTAATTAATATTTTAAAAAAATAAAAAAAATAGGAGGGGTGCGTCTCGTCATCGTGGAACCACGGGATGCATCTATTACTCAGATTTTTCTCCAACAAATTCAAAACCAACCAAAATCACCTCTCTTCACCGTAGGAATGGTAAAACATTAATGCTAACGAAATGATGGAAGGAGTTTATAGAGAGCGTCACTCGATAGGCTTCGGATACTTCTTAGTGTTTGAATACAATGGGAAGTCAGAGTTTAATGTCGTCATATTTGATAAGTCTGCTATTGAGATTAACTATCTGATCGGCTAGAGATAAAAAATGAGCACGTGCATTTAGGAGTGTTTTCTATTTTTTTCGAATTTAGATGAATAATAGAAAAAACCCAAAAAAAAAATAGAAAAAATAAAAATAAAATAGAAACAAGACCCAAGAAATTACGACCGGGGCGGGGAGGGGTGCGCCTCGGCGTCCTGGAAATAAACCCTATGTTTTTCCTATTTTTTTCTATTTTTTCACATTTTTTTTTATTTTTTGAACATTCCGARGGAATCAGAAATCCCTCGGAATTCCGAGGGAATATAGTAATCCCTCGGAATTTTTACAAATAAAAAAAATGTGAAAAAAAAGAAAAAAATAGAAAAATCATAACAACGAAACCGATCCTATCATCCTAGGCATTTGGGGTGGTTTTGACCCCAAATTCGATCGAAGAATACCAACGAGCACGTGCGTGTCCACACGTGTCGTGGGATTCGACCAACAACAAGATACGATCGATCGATGAACTCCTTCGGTTGGAAACGCGAAGCGAAGATATGATTCGACTTGAGCGTGACATTCCGTTAATATTGTGTCAAATGGAACTGATCTTCCCTCCAAGTTTTTTTGACTCGATGGAGTATCTGCCCGTTCATCTTGCGTATGAAGCGAGGATTGCTGGCCCAGTACAGTATAGGTGGATGTACCCGTTCGAGAGATATCTTCGCAAACTAAAGAACATCGTGAAAAATAAGGCGAGTGTGGAAGGGTCGATAGCAAACGCATATCTGGTCGACGAGGCTTCAAATTTATCACGTTTCAACTAAAAGAACAAATATGCCTAGAAATGACGACGGTCAGAATTGTGTCGATGACGACGATGAAATTCCCTCGGTGTTTAAAAAATGTGGAGAGACGTTTGGTACAAAGGGAAAAAGATTTCTAAGCGAAAAAGAATACAATGCCGCAAGGATCTACATGTTGCTAAATCGTGTGTAGGTCGAACAATATGTTAGGTATAAATACTCATTCCAATTTATAATGTCAATTTATACATATATATAAATGTACTAATACTTTTTTCCTGAATTGTGTAACGTTATATGTTGTATTTACACGAAGAGCATTCAACGTCTCCACCCAAACATTAATGAAGATCGGCAACGAACAATTAGAAAATGAATTTGCCAATTGGTTCAAACATTATGTAAGACGTTCGATACCGAGATGCATATAATATAATTATGGTATCTATTTATATAATATATTTCCAAAATTAAAAATAATTTGTCAATGTCATAGGCTAGAGATCGTTCGAACAATGTGATCGACGAGAACATTAGGAGTCTAGTCGAGGGTACATCAAGATGTGTGAAAACGTATACCGGATGTAAGATAAATGGTTATAGATTTCACACATTGGAGCACGGATCTAACAAAGCAACATCGAGCAGTGGAGTATGTATTAAAGGGTCAACTATTGGGGCCACCGAATATGATTATTACGGTCGTCTCATAGAAATTGTGCAGCTCGAATACACCGGCCGAATGAAGAAAAACACACTATTGTTCAATTGCGAATGGTTTGATCCAACAAGTGCAGGCACAAAAGTCCATCCAAATTATAAGATTGTCGATATCAATCATAAACGTAGGTTCAATCGATATGAACCTTTTGTACTTGCTTCCCAAGCTGCACAGGTATACTACTGTGCATACCCAAGCTTGAGACGAGACAAAATGGACTGGTGGGCAACGTGTAAGATCAAGGCGAGATCAAATGTTGAGTTTATCGATCCTCTACCAGAAGAATCATTTCAAGAGGAAGCTATAGATACACGCCGTCCGATTCAACTCGACGATGTCGATATTCAGTTGCACGACCTCAATGATAATTACGTGGAGGAACTTGGTAATAACGAGAAAAATGATGATACAGAAGAAGAGTTACTTACCGATCAAGATACAGATCAAGATACGGATGAAGATTAGTTTGATGATACATTTAATAGCGAAAGTGATTAGTTTAGTTGAAATATATGTAATTTATTCTTTTTGTACTTTTTTTACATCTACTTTTTTATACTGGTATTATGTAAAATACTCGTATTATTATCTAATAAATTTATCTGATGCCGTTGCATCGAGGATCCGGTAGCGTCGGTCGATCAGATATGGGATCGACTCATCGTTTAGCTGATTTCGACACCGACTACATGGGTCTCGGTAGTGATCATCCGGCGACGCAGACCCCGATGCAGACACCGACACAGACCCTGACGCAAACCCCAACGTCGCATACACCATCACAGCCCCGTCCGACGCGGGTACATCACGGACCCGACGACAGTTGGTCCCACCGCAGATGGGTATGACTCAGGCTTATATTGCAGGGACGAAGTAAGTAAACCAATGATTTTAAAATTATAATTATCATTATGATTAAATTTTATCGAGGGAAAAAAAAATAAAAACATAATTGAATACAGGCTGCACAGCATAAGGGGCAAGGTGCCCACTATACTCCGTTTGATCTTTGAGAGGGAGCTCCATCCCGCCGGATGGTGCTATAAGGCGGTCCCGAAGGAGATTAAGGCGTTCTGGTGGGAGATGTTTAAGGTAATTATTATTTTGTGTCCAAATTTTTTAGTATTTACCGTAAAAACACAACCATATGTTTCAATTGAATTGTAATTATTGTTTTATTTTGCAGGATATTTGTTATTAGGACCTGGAGCAGTATAGTGAGAAAGACATACGGAAGGTATTTTTTTCGATGATCGGGGACCTTTACGGGAAGAAGCTTAATGAGTATAAGCAGCATATTGCCTCCCATGGTGGTGGTCGGCCGGAGTGCCTGACCGCGGAGGTCTATAGGTAAACGATTCTTTTATGTGTTTTCTTATTAAATTAGAATTTTTTATTTATAACATATAATTTATATCGTATCTTATATATCATTCGTTTCAACTAGGGCTTGGAAGGTTTGAGTGGGATAAACCCGACGAACAAGAAGAAATTCCGAGCAGTGCAGCAAGAATAGGAGGAGCGAGCCTGCTGGGCCGGGTACTGGGATGTCGAAGCACACGGGGGGTGCTAGATCTACTATCGACTATGCTTTGGATATAGTAAGTAATTTTAGATATAATAATATAATATTTATTTGTTTAATTTTAATGTTAATTATTTGAAAATTCTATTTGAATACAGGAGCGGGAGACGGGTTCGCCGGCTACGTGCTACGATATTTTTAAACGCACGCACCAAAAGAAAGACGGCGCGTTTATCGATAGGAGATCTAGTCTTATTAGTGTGAGTCTCTTTCTTATTTTTAACTTATTCTTTGATTTTAACGTAAAATTTTAATAACGAGTTGTATTTCAGGAGGAGTACGAGCGACATCTGACCCAGGAACAGGAACGTGCGTCTTCCCAGGAGGAGAGTAACGAGGTTGACCAGGACCAGGTTTTCCTCGGCGTCGCCGGGTTGAGCAAGGGACGGCTTTACGGCACCGGTGCGTATGGGAAGATTGTGGCTGCTGCGAAGGGTTTGTTGAAGGGCGGCTCTTCCACCTCCTCCCAGGCTGATAGGATCCAGATCAGAGAGCTCGAGGCGCAGGTCGAGGCTCAGAGGGCGCAGCTCGAGGCGTTTGCAGCAGCAGGCAGCCGAGGAAAGGCGACAACGTGCGGAGGAGCGCCGGCAGCAGGAGGACTTTCAGGCGCGCATGGCTGCCCAGATGGCACAGATGGCTGAGATGTATGCTCGTGTCCCAGCAGCAGTTGCCCCCTCCCCATCAGCAGCAGCAGTACCCCCTCCATCAGCAGTACCCCCCTCCCCATCCATAGAACATTTTTACGGTTCATATAAACTTTGTTACTGTGTCGATCGAACGTATGTAATTATTCTGAAATTTTCAAATATTTTTTATAATGATTGGTTTATTTATTTGTCTTTTCTTTAATTACTTTTTCAAATTTTTGGGAATTTTAATAATTGAACAGGCATTAAAATTAAAAATTAAAAATTAATCAAAAAAATTAAATCCGAGGGAAAAACCCTCGGAAATCCCTCGTAAAGTAAAAATATTAAAAAAAAACAAAAACAAAACCGAGGGGATATTCCCTCGGAAATCCCTGGAAATAGAAAAATCCGAGGGCAACAAATCCCTCGGATATTTCCTATTTCTGAAGGAAAACAAATCCCTCGGAATTCCGAGGGAAAAATGATCCCTCGGATTTCCGAGGGTTTGTTTCCCTCGGAAAATATAAAAAATCCGAGGGAACCATTCCCTCGGATTTCCGAGGGATTGCACGGAGAACATTCCGAGGGAATCTATCCCTCGAAATTCCCTCGGTTTCATATTTTTGAGGGAAATATCTCTTTCGGAACAAAATTCCGAGGAGGGTTTCGAGATCCCTCGATTTGCCCAAAATCGAGGGATTTTCCCTTAAAACCGAGAGAAAAATCCCTCGAAAATTCCGATTTTTTTTGTAGTGTTAGTTCATTTGGGGCTTTATTTGGTTTATATGTATAGTTTATTTGATATATATGATTTAGCAAATTTATTTTACCGTTAATATGGTTTATTAGAGTTTTAGGATTTATTTTGTTTGATATGTTTTAACATTATTTATTTGGTTAATATGATTTTAGATAGTTTATCTGGTTTGGATTATTTGGTTTAACATCTTTTATTTGGTTAATTGATTTAGATAGTTTATTTGTTTTGATTTTTGGGTTAATATTATTTATATGATTTATTAGGTCGGGATCGCCCTCGAATTGCTTCTCGACCACGACTGACCTGCACAAAGTTCAAGTCGGACAGCCTCCCGCGTAGGCCGTCCAATGCTTCAGTCAGTAACGTATAAATTGTATAAAAAGAGAAAATAATTCCCCAAAATCCGTGAGTACCATAATACATGATAATTGATGTTATAAAATTAGGGCCTAAAACCTCTATTTATAAGATTATTATTTAAACTTGTCCAGCAACTAATAGGATTTCTCCCTAAAATTGGATTAAATTTTCTAATTGTGTTCAATCTCCATAATTAGGAAACTATATCAGGGATTATTTATTTTCATAATTTCATAATAATTATTAAATATTATTATTACTATATTACTGACTTGTCGGGTCCCAATAACTACATTTTACTATATTAGCGACCTATTTATCATATTCTTACTATACCAACATTTAATATCGCGGTGACTCATTCTTCACCTCCTTTTTATCACTTATGAAAACGAAGCGATCCATGCACTTGTGTAGAAATACAATATCAAATTTTAATCTGG
>BMAC01000471.1:164119-205781 GCA_014905375.1 Phtheirospermum japonicum
CGGCCGGAGTGCCTGACCGTGGGAGGTAGGGACGAAGTAAGTAAACCAATGATTTTAAAATTATAATTATCATTATGATTAAATTTTATCGAGGGAAAAAAAAATAAAAACATAATTGAATACAGGCTGCACAGCATAAGGGGCAAGGTGCCCACTATACTCCGTTTGATCTTTGAGAGGGAGCTCCATCCCGCCGGATGGTGCTATAAGGCGGTCCCGAAGGAGATTAAGGCGTTCTGGTGGGAGATGTTTAAGGTAATTATTATTTTGTGTCCAAATTTTTTAGTATTTACCGTAAAAACACAACCATATGTTTCAATTGAATTGTAATTATTGTTTTATTTTGCAGGATATTTGTTATTAGGACCTGGAGCAGTATAGTGAGAAAGACATACGGAAGGTATTTTTTTCGATGATCGGGGACCTTTACGGGAAGAAGCTTAATGAGTATAAGCAGCATATTGCCTCCCATGGTGGTGGTCGGCCGGAGTGCCTGACCGTGGAGGTCTATAGGTAAACGATTCTTTTATGTGTTTTCTTATTAAATTAGAATTTTTTATTTATAACATATAATTTATATCGTATCTTATATATCATTCGTTTCAACTAGGGCTTGGAAGGTTGAGTGGGATAAACCCGCGAAAAAAAAGAAATTCGAGCAGTGCAGCAAGAATAGGAGGAGCGAGCCTGTTCGGCCGGGTACTGGGATGTCGAAGCACACGGGGGGTGCTAGATCTACTATTGACTATGATTTGGATATAGTAAGTAATTTTAGAATATAATAATATAATATTTATTTGTTTAATTTTAATGTTAATTATTTGAAAATTCTATTTGAATATAGGAGCGGGAGACGGGTTCGCCGGCTACGTGCTACGATATTTTTAAACGCACACACCAAAAGAAAGACGACGCGTTTATCGATAGGAGATCTAGTCTTATTAGTGTGAGTCTCTTTCTTATTTTTAACTTATTCTTTGATTTTAACGTAAGATTTTAATAACGAGTTGTATTTCAGGAGGAGTACGAGCGACATCTGACCCAGGAACAGGAACGTGCGTCTTCCCAGGAGGAGTGTAACGAGGTTGACCAGGACCAGGTTTTCCTCGGCGTCGCTGGGTTGAGCAAGGGACGGCTTTACGGCACCGGTGCGTATGGGAAGATTGTGGCTGTTGGGAAGGGTTTGTTGAAGGGCGGCTCTTCCACCTCCTCCCAGGCTGATAGGATCCAGATCAGAGAGCTCGAGGCGCAGGTCGAGGCTCAGAGGGCGCAGCTCGAGGCGTTTGCAGCAGCAGGCAGCCGAGGAAAGGCGACAACATGTGGAGGAGCGCCGGCAGCAGGAGGACTTTCAGGCGCGCATGGCTGCCCATATGGTACAGATGGCTAAGATGTATGCTCGTGTCCAGCAGCAGTTGCCCCCTCCCCATCAGCAGCAGCAGTACCCCCCTCCAGGTCAGCAGTACCCCCCTCCCCATCCATAGAACATTTTTATGGTTCATATAAACTTTGTTACTGTGTCGATCGAACGTATGTAATTATTCTGAAATTTTCAAATATTTTTTATAATGATTGATTTATTTATTTGTCTTTTCTTTAATTACTTTTTTCAAATTTTTGGGAATTTTAATAATTGAACAGGCATTAAAATAAAAAATTAAAAATTAATCAAAAAAAATTAAATCCGAGGGAAAAAACCCTCGGAAATCCCTCGTAAAGTAAAAATATTAAATAAAAAACAAAAACAAAACCGAGGGGATATTCCCTCGGAAATCCCTCGGAATTAGAAAAATCCGAGGGGCAACAAATCCCTCGGATATTTCCTATTTCTGAAGGAAACAAATCCCTCGGAATTCCGAGGGAAAAATGATCCCTCGGATTTCCGAGGGTTTGTTTCCCTCGAAAATATAAAAAATCCGAGGGAACCATTCCCTCGGATTTTCGAGGGATTGCACAGAGAACATTCCGAGGGAATCTATCCCTCGAAATTCCCTCGGTTTCATATTTTTGAGGGAAATATCTCTTTCGGAACAAAATTCCGAGGAGGGTTTATCCCTCGATTTGCCCAAAATCGAGGGATTTTCCCTTATAACCGAGAGAAAAATCCCTCGAAAATTCCGATTTTTTTTGTAGTGTTAGTTCATTTGGGGCTTTATTTGGTTTATATGGTATAGTTTATTTGATATATATGATTTAGCAAATTTATTTTACGTTAATATGGTTTATTAGAGTTTTAGGATTTATTTTTGTTTGATATGTTTTAACATTATTTATTTGGTTAATATGATTTTAGATAGTTTATCTGGTTTGGATTATTTGGTTTAACATCTTTTATTTGGTTAATTGATTTAGATAGTTTATTTGTTTTGATTTTTTGGGTTTAATATTATTTATATGATTTATTAGGTCGGATCGCCTCGAATTGCTTCTCGACCACGACTGACCTGCACAAAGTTCAAGTCGGACAGCCTCCGCGTAGGCCGTCCAATGCTTCAGTCAGTAACGTATAAATTGTATAAAAAGAGAAAATAATTCCCCAAAATCCGTGAGTACCATAATACATGATAATTGATGTTATAAAATTAGGGCCTAAAACCTCTATTTATAAGATTATTATTTAAACTTGTCCAGCAACTAATAGGATTTCTCCCTAAAATTGGATTAAATTTTCTAATTGTGTTCAATCTCCATAATTAGGAAACTATATCAGGGATTATTTATTTTTCATAATTTCATAATAATTATTAAATATTATTATTACTATATTACTGACTTGTCGGGTCCCAATAACTACATTTTACTATATTAGCGACCTATTTATCATATTCTTACTATACCAACATTTAATATCGCGTGACTCATTCTTCACCTCCTTTTATCACTTATGAAAACGAAGCGATCCATGCACTTGTGTAGAAATACAATATCAAATTTTAATCTGGGGAAAAAAAATCTAGTCTACATCTACCTCATTGAAAGAGTAATTTCAGCGAAGATAATATAAATATTAGTGTATGATGCAGAAAAAAACACGAGAATTGGGGGTCCATAACCACCTTTTTCTATCAAATAAATAGGTGTGAGAGATCATGCCCACATGCTGGCATGTGATGGGCGATGGGATGTTATTATCATTTCTCCTTTTAATTTTCCATCTTTTCAGGGTCGTTACCCTATACCTTTATTTTCGATATATATACGTTCATGGGATAGACTTTTCAATACGTTATATTTGTTTGTCTAATTGAAAATGAAATTAAAATTGATTGTCGAATAATAATATTAATTGGAAATATCTCATTTTAAATACTTATTAAAATTAATTAAAGAATATAAAAAATATATATTAAATCCGAAAATACATAAAAAAATAGAATTAAATATAAAGAATCTGAATTAATAAAAGAATTAAGATTATTTAAAATAAATGTAAACATCTATAAATAAATCTTACATAAAATAAAAATAATATTACTTTCAAATGCTGTCAATGAAATTGACGAAATTTATAAAATCATAAGGATAAAATATAAGAACTTGAAATTATATTATAAATAATTATTTAATAAATATGACAAATGAGAAACAAACCAAAAAAGCAATAATAAGAAAAGATTAAAGAAAATATTTATAAACTTGTTTAAATTAAATATAATGATTTTAAAATTAAATTCTAGAAATTTATTTAATTGATCTAAAAATAAAAAAGAAAGTCAAGAAAAATTCAAAATAAAAGTTTAAAACAATAAATAAATTTCAAAAATTAATGAAAAAATATAAAAGAAATGAAAATATAAAAAATATATAAATATAAGAAAAATATAAAATAAAATATAAAATAAAATAACAAGAACTATAACTAAATATAAATAACTAGTTACTAAATCCACAAAATTCAAAAAAGAAAAATCAAAATAAAAATATTGTCAAATGGTATGAAATAAATATTCAAGAAAATTGATAGTATTATAAAATTAAATAGAAACTCATAGATATAATAATTCCCGATTCAATTCTATGAATATGATAAGTAAATCAAAAAATAAAAATAAAATTGATAGAAATATGAAATAATATAAAATAAAATTGGTAATCATTAAAATTATTAACAAAAATATGAAATTCTGTAATTAGATTCTAAACAATTATTAAATAAGTTTTTAAGGAAATAAAAAATATAATGTAAGTAAAATTTGAGAAATGAGGCAATTAATACAAAATATAATTAAATTAAATAGATAAAAGAAAAAAACTGATCCTTTCTTTCATAAATTTATTTATGGATCAAATTCGGTGATAAGGGGACAACCCCAATAGAATCATATCTTTCGATTGGTCTATACGTAACTCACTTAAGAATTGAATGACTCGAACTTTGACCCAAAATGGGTCACAAACTTGATCATGACCTCTTTTTTTCTTCTTTTTATTTATTCACTATCCCCCCCAAAAATATAAATTATATTATTAATAGTAAATTAAAATATAAGAGAAAAATAAATACATATATACAATTATTTGATTGAATTTAAAATCACAACTATATGTGTGCATAGAAAATAAAAAATAAAATAATTATATAATCGCATACTATAAAGAATTTAATAAATTATTTTTAATTTTATAACTAAATAATTACTTATGAAAACTTGTATATTAATAATGAAAACTTTTACGGTGCTGTGAGAGCACCATTTACACTTAATAACAATAATTGGATAAAAAGTTTGTTACAAATATTAATAAATGTATGGATATAAATGCAGGGGGAGTGGGGGACATGGTACATTCACGGCACCGTAGCCATTTCCATTAATAATTTAAGACTAGTTACTATTACTTTAAGGTTTTAACATGAGAATTTCACACATAAATGATTTATTATTTTAGATTTAACTTTGCGTGTGTTTTGGTGTGTGTGTGTGATTTGTCAACTAACTCTACGACTTGGTGGTTAACTCGATTATTTAGTATCTATCCCGAGTCAATTAACGAACTAATTTAAAAAATATTAATTATAATTAAATAGACTGCAAAAGACCACAATTTGTGATGCAACATCTCATTTTTTTATACTATTCTTTATTTTTTATTATTTTATATATTATTATATTATCCACATATTTTCTAGTTTTCATATTTAGGAGATAATTATTTAAAATCTGACTTTAACTAAACATATTATTATCTTTTTTAAAAATATTTTAAGATTTATTTTATTATGTTTATAACTTTTCTAATCTTTTTTTATAGTTTTGTCTTCTACTTTCAATAGACAAACAATTATTTAGAATTAAGTTTTATATATTTATAAGTTACTTTATAATTATTTCTTATATATATATTTATATTTGTGTGTGTGTGTGTGTATGTGTGATTCCATATATAGATTTTTAATCTATATTTCAGTTTTTAAAATAATTATTATGAACTTAATCATAATTTTATTATATATTTATCTGATTGAAGAATATTTTCTATTTTGTATTACAAAATTTTTCCTTTTTCCCTTATTTTTTTTCGTTTTAAAATTATTTAGAATTAAATATATATTTCATATTTATTTAACTGAATTCATAATTATTCTTGGTATATTTTATTATTTATGATATTTTAGCATTTTTTTAATTTTCTTTTTAACTTAGTACATGATTATTTAAGATTTAATTACTTTAATTATATTTCTATCCATTTTTTAATAAATAATATTTACTTTATATTATTTACACAATTATTATCTTCGTGATTTTCTTATGTTTGAATCTATTTAATAAACATATGTAAGTAAAATATATTTCTAATATTTATTTAACATTCTTTCGTATTTTTTAATGATTATTTTATTTTATAATATTTCTCAATTATAATTATTAAATAATTATTTAGAATTTAAGAATTTATAATATCTTAATCTCATTTTAATATATTTGGAATTTATTTTATATTATTTAATATGTACGATTTTCATGATAGTTTTTAATTTTGAATTTATTTAATAAATATCTATAATTTAAATAAAACTTTTGTGATTATTTAGTTAAATTTATATATTTTCTCAATTTTATATTAGATTTTTTTTTTTTTTTGTTAAGGATTGATTTAGTAATTGTATAATTATGTTGATATAAATTATTTCTAAAATATATAGTATGACTAAAGTATAATTGAAATTTTCGACTGTACTTGAATGGATGAGTATAATTAGAATATAACACAATACTAATTTGAGGTACATATACAACGAGTATATATAATTATAAAAGTCCTTGTTTGTTTACTATAATCAAGAAACTATGAATCTCTATAATTTTCTTGCAAAGCATATATTTGTGACATATATATCATGACTATCGATTTATAGCTAGTAAATTCAAATCATGTCACATTTGGAAGACACCAATAAAGAATATTTGGTAGAATCTCTTGGTCCCCACCCACATAGATTGTAGAAATTAATTAGTTGAAAAACATAAGTATTGGTGAGTGAATTTTATTTGCGTGCCTCAACTAATATATAAAAAGTGCGGGCGCATATATATATATATATGTATATAAATGGAATTATGATGAGCAATCTCCTAAACATGATATCTAATCTTGATTTATGTACCCCACAGAGCACTTGTAAGTAGAGCAGAGGCTACATGTGAGCAAAATTGGCCTTGTTTGTGAAGTGAACCCTACTTTGTTTCCTCCCTTCCTCTATAAAGCTGCTTTTTTACACACACGCTACAAATTGTGGTAGAGTGGTCCATCAAACTTTGTATGGGCATGCAAAAAATCGAAATTTCTTCCACTCCTTTCTTTATTTTTACTTGGTTCATTTTTCATATCTCAGCTATTAATATTCTGTAAAACTAGCAACTTAATTAGAAGCCAGTTCAAGAAATTATAAGTCCATTCATGCTTTTCCACAGCTTTCTTGAACTTGGCGCTCTTGAATTTTTTTGATCTCATTTATCCATTTGATCAAAAGACAATATAGAATATAAGTTCAAGAAAGGTGTGGGAAAACATGACAACTCTGGACTTTTCTCCAATGGCGGCTCTCCGGCTTTTTCATTTTGATTTCCATGGTAAATTTTGCTTAATTTGAATGTTTTCCCATGGTTTAGTTTTTTGAATTGAGTCTATATCAATCTTGAAAAGGATAGAACCCCTGTTTTTTAATGAATATAAAGGTATTCAAGCTCCTTTTTCTAATTTATTGGGATGATTGTAAAAACTAACCTTGGAGTTTGGAGTAATTACAAAAAAATATCTAGAGAAGATTTAGTCTTAATTGTAAGGAGAGATGTTGAAACATTTTTTTATAAGAAGTCTCCATGAATTTTGGAACTTATCTGGCTTTTTATGTTTTATTTTCTTACAACTGTTTTTGTACATATTACAGTGTATCCAAGTCAGAGAGGTGAAAACTGAGGTCTTGCAGAGAAGATTCCTTGCCTCTTTTTTCCTCTTTGTCAACAATAATTGATACTTCACCTTTTGTTTCTGCCTCTCTGTGATCTCATACATTTCTGTGAATAAAGGGTAAACTTTGTCACTACTGCCCAAAGGAATTAAATATAACATAAAATTCTCTCTCTCTTTCTTTTCTTTTTTCACTCTTTTTAGAGAAACGCGCGCACGGTTGTGTCTGTGACAAAACTGTTGATGCTTATTGCCTTCTCAACTGTGCAACAACATTTCAACTACCCAATTATACTTATGAGCTTTGATGGGTGAATGAATGAATATCTTTAAAAAGCTTTATTCAAGTGACACCTAATGAACCCGTATATATCTTTTGTTGAAATGATGCTACTTATTATCTATAACTTTTCTTGACTATGGATGAGATTTTATTATCCCTTATGTTATTGTATAATCTGCTCTCAAGTACAAACTTTAAATCGAGCTGCCCATGCATGAAAGCACCCTGTTTGCCTAATTGGAATGGGCTGTAAAAAATCACCCTTCTTATTTGCAATCTTCAAAAAGTAATTGTGTAGGGTGTTTTTTAATTACACTATCTACTAATCCGTACCCCCCGACTATCGTTGTGAAAGAGGGAGCTAACATTTCAGACAATATCAGAAATTAGCAGTTAAGAGTAGGGAAAGATGGCCAATGGAGAATTCATATAGCAACTAATATGGTTGTTAGAAATTTAGTATCAAAAGTTAGGACAAAGAAAACTTCTCTATGATATATGCTACTTTGGTTCGCAAATTGAAGAGTTCTGATTGGAGATGCAGAGAATGAGGCATACTTGTTTTTTGCAGAAAGCAATTGAACCTTTTTTCATTTTTTGTTTCCGGCGCCAGTACAAAACAACAACAATGTAGAACCATTTTTTTCGCTAATCTACAATATCTTTTGCAGTGAGTCAGACTTTCTGAAACGTCCGCTTTAGACTTTCTAGAACGACACCCGTTCTACAAAATACATTAACTCGTTCTAGAAAGTGATTTTTTAGAATGGGTCATGAAAAGGCATTCTACAAAGTATGATATGTAGAACGAGTTTTCAAAAAGCATCCGAAAAAGTACGATATTTAGAACGAATTTTGAAAAGACGTTCTACAAAGTATGATATCTAGAAGAGGTTTTGAAAAGCGTTTTAAAAAGTATGATATGTAGAACGGGTTTTGAAAAAGCGTTCTATAAAGTATGATATCTAGAACTGCTTGTCAAAACCCGTTCTACACTATTGTGATTTCTAGAACAACTTTTTGTAAACCCGTTCAAGATAGTGTGATTTCTAAAACGGCTTTTTGTAAAACCGTTCTAGAAAGTAGTAAGAATTTTTATAAAATAAAATGAAAGCACGTGCCAACAAATACACCAAAATCATCAATACCTAATTAACCAATAAATACACCGAAATTCATTAAAAGCAAGACAATCTCAAACTCAATACCAACATAACAAAAATATATAATTATCCATGATCCAAAAAATTAAAAATCAATCACATTTATCATTAATTAATGTCGAAGACTTATTGTCGGGTGAATCAATTTTTTTTCCCGCAAGCATATGACTCAACCACAGTCATCTGAAGAAAGACAAAAAATGCACAGATCATCGTACAAATTAAAAACAAGTTTATCCTGTTTCCCAAAATCGAATGTGACTCAATTTCCTAAAATCGAATGGTGTTCATAACTTTGAAGAATAAGTACTAGATTTTCACTCTTTCTTCTTTCTTCTGTATATAGTTACCTCCTCATCTATGAGAGAAGCATAGAGTGCATAGCCCTTTTCTCTAGAATCAGCCGGCATGCTCGACAAAATTAATTCCTTTTCATCCGCAGCGATCTGAGGAAAGGTCTTCTTTAGTGAACCATAGGTAGAAAGGTCTTCCTTAGTGAACCAATAAGGTAAAGGAGTGTTTGGTTCCACGAAGTTCATGATCTCCTGGTTTTCTTGTGCTATCGGTATCTCACTCTTGGAGAACAAGATATACACATTCTTAACGACTGTTTTGGCATCAAGCCGACCAAAATCAGCTTCGGCACGTCCTGGCTCCCATAAGAATAAATTATCCAAGAAAATTAAACAAATTAGCATATTTACTATGGAGTATATATATTTTTGTATTATAATAATAGTGAACCTGCCATCTTGAAATGTAGTAGCCCTCAGGTAGGCTCTCAATGTATGTGGCCGGACGAGGCAGTGAAAACGGTATGCCTATCGTCACGAAGCCCAGTACCTTGTCCTGATGGAGAAGGGTAAATATGGATACCACTGAAACTCCAAAATCCTTACCAATCAGAAAAACCTGCATAATAGTAATTTGCATAGAGCTAAATGTTTGTTTTAATTCTATTAAGTTTAAAGAAAATTATGTTCAAATTTGATTTACTTATCAATCGAACTGAGCATGAATGAGGTTTCGTCCAACCTAACACGAAAAGTTATGTTTTAAGTTTGTTTGTTAAATTGTTATGCATTCTTTTTTCTTTTTTAAGCTCAATCTGTCTGTACCATAAATTTCCCAAGAAATGCTATACAAGTACCTCAATCTCATAATAAAAATGCGAATGACTTCACTTTGACTATCTGAAGTAGAATAATCAGAGCGTTCAACAGAAATAATTAGCATATGGTAAATACAAACCGAGAGATTTGATAATCAGCAGGAAAAAAAAGGGAGGAACAATTAAGAAAAATGCTCCAATTTCATAATACAAAAATAAATTCAATTATGTACCTTGGAGAGGTTAAGAGCATCAAGCAGTGCGAGGAGATCAGTGATGAGGTCCATGAACGTGACCTTCTCGGGTTCGGGAAGAACCCGGATCCGGCGACAGCAATCTCCTGGTGGTGCCAAGAGTACCATATTTCCGAGAACTCGTGCAGGAACACCACCGCCAACGATTATCCGCTTCCAATTTTCACCACGTGGAGCTTTAGACCATTGACTTGTACATACGTGTGCTCTATCTTCTCCATTCTCAGCTCACGACCACGGAGAGGATTTTTTAGTTACTTTAGTGTAAATTGTTTTAAGTTTAATGACCCATTAATTACCCACAGGAATTACAAGTTGGATACTGGAGTAATGCATTTTCTCTCTTCTTCTTTTTTTTTTATTTTTTATTTTTTATCATTTTCCTCCATTTTCTGTGGAACCAAAATGGAGCATAAATTCCAGGAGGCAAAAGAAAAGGAACAAAGACACGCTTACAAAGTTACTAAATCAACAAGTACACAATGTATCGGATACACAAGAAAACTCAAAATATCAGTCTGATTACAGACGTAAAAAGCCAAGGGGTTTAAAATAATCACATAAATAATCTGAAGAATTACTATAAATTTGTATGAAACCTGAAGGAGCAACCATCTGTTTAATGCATTCTACATAACCACCATTTTCCAGTAATAAATATTTTGAATAGAAGATAACACAGGGTCATGTAAAAAAAACTCCAGCACATCTCACAATGGAAAAGTAAGTAAATAAATTAGATTTATTAAATTGATCTACACAACTCAAGAAGACATGATAACTTGCCTGGACAAAAGGTAAGGCGCCTTCACTTGGTTGAGAATCTTTAGATGTACCCTCGTCGAGGAACACATTCCTTTGAAATACACCAAAAATAAAAGCATTAGATAACATCAATATTAGTTAGTTGTTTTGCAGTTCTAAAAGTCCCATTTGCCAAAACAACACTTAGTATAATTTCTAGAAAGGCAATAATACCTCCAAATAACATTTTGCAGTTCATCTTGTTTTCCAATGGCGGCATCATAAGCAACAATATTTCCTTAAAATATCTTCTCCAACTCTTTCATCCATTTACTAAGCAGTAAATTTACCTACAGTTTGAAATGAGAATGAAAAGAGTACAAAAAGAACTGTAAACTGCCTTTAATATTTATCTAAATCACTCTAAAAATAGTCTCATTTTCATCAAATTTATTTGCGAAGCGTATGTTTTCAACAAAACAGTGTGATAAATAAACTCACCCCAGCCTTAGACACCCTCAATCCCAGATCATGGTTAAAAATCTCATAAGTATTGCCCCAACTCAACACCTTCCCTTTCCCTCTTCCTTTAGACGACGTAGACAACGCCACATGTGGAGTACAAGCAATGAGAATGTTGTTTTGAACGTCGTCTCCAAGCTAAACACTGCATGTATATAAAAAAAAGGCAACACTCAATTCAAAATCACAAAAGTTTTCTCTGGAACAGCAAAACAGATGCAGAGAGTATCGCAATTTTTATTGTCTGATTCACAAATGTAATTGAAAAAAAAAAAAAAAAAAGCCAGATCACAAACTCAAGAGACAAGACTGACCATCATAGATAGCAGGTCTATCAACTTGATATGTTACACGGCTGTAAATACCATTAGCCCAATGTAGGAACTGACTTTGTTTGTTGTAGAATAGAATCAACTTAAGGATTACTCGTTTAATACCCTCGTATTGTGGATCATCAACTCTGTATGCCGAATCAGAAGCCAATGCCAATGATGATGGCTTGCACCAGAACATCTTGTTAAGATTCGCCTACAGCACGAGATTTCACAAAACAAAAGTAAATAACTAAAATAAAATAAAAAATTAGAAAATATATAGACAACCCAAAAATATTCATTTCCTCGAGGAATGTACGGGAAATTACTGCAAATCATCGAAAGAACAAATTGATAAATTTTCCATACCTCTAGCGGGAGATGAAGAAACTAAGACACTTTTGTCATCATTTCGGACTTCTCACCTGCTAGGGCAGCGGGTTTCAATAATTTGGGGGTTTCAATGGGGTGATAGCGATCTAGGGTTTAAATTAAAAGTTATCTGGTGGTGATGACTGAGAATCAAAATCGGAGGTATAGCATTGATGTTGGACGTGATGGGGCGGAAAGAATTCTTTGCAGTGGTGAATGCAAAGGCGGAGATGGAATATTTCTAGATGACAGTTGCGGAGCGGGTTTCTGTTTTGAGGTGAGCGGGTTTTGATTTAAGTATTTGTGGTGATATGTGATAATTATTTTAGGAAATGATTAAAGATACCATGCCCCATCTCATGTGCATTTATATTCGTTTATCTTTTAATATTTATAAATTTAAATTGATCTAATGGTTGATAATAGGTGAGGAATGGTACTTGTACGGCACCGTAGAATTTCTCATTATTTTATTTTATTTTTATTAATTTAATAAATTTTTAATAGAAATTATTACATGTTCTTTCTAAATAAACCGATGTGAAATATTTTAAATGACATCGGTTTTTGAGAACCGACGGTTAATTTATTTTTTAACATCGAATATATTAATAACCGTTGTGAAAAGTTTTTAACATCGATATCGTATAACCGATGTTAAACTACCGGTTTTAAATCTCCTTTTTGTTGTAGTGACATGAGATAGAAAAACGCCAAAGCTTCTTGGGAGCCATGAGTTTGAAGAAGAAAAAATCAATAGAGTAAAGAAGCATTATATCAGATTCGAAATTAAGATATAAGAAGAATACAAGGCTACATGAACTACGACCACAAAATGAAGCTATCATAATAATGGCCAAAATCACGAGATATACGTAAGAAGGGTGCTTATCGACACAGGTAGTTCAGTGAACATCCTGTCTTGTGGATGTTTCGAGAAGATGATGCAAAAACAAAGTTCTGCAAAACTTGTGATAAAAATATTAGGAAGGATAGATATATGCCCCTAGGATTTTTGACTATGCCCGTGGAATTAGGAAAATGCCCTGTAAAGAAATAAGTCCTTACAAAATTCTTGGTCGTAGATGCCTCGTCTCCCTAGAATGATATTTTGGGGTGACCTACATTAATAGCTCTACAAGTTATGGTGTCCATTTACCAATTCCCCATGGAAACAATGGTAGGCATGGAGAACACCATATGTCATGTTATCAAGTATTAACCCAATGAAGCGATAAGCCCAAGAGATTGGTAGCCCCTTTGGCTACCGAGGAGGATAAATATGTGATAAAAAAGATGAAGATAAAAGATATTCCAAAGAAAAGACGACCAGGCTCGAAAGTAACCTGGAAGAAGCAAAAAGAGACAATATAATATCCCTCCTGAGGGAATATGAATCGTACTTTTTAACACTTACTTTTTATTAAAATGGAAAGCTCATCCGCAAGAGAACGAAGTGTTTGTAAGTGACAAGCCGAGTCGAGTCGAATCTCTCGAGGAATGACAATCGGAATTAAAAATATTCGTTAAGACACAATTTATCTAAACACATGATCAGTTAAGTTGGTTGTTTGTTTTGTTTTAATAACTAAAAATAGTGGATAAAATTGACTTTCAAATTAAACAATCAAGTAAATGATTCAACTAAAGTTCCAAACTGATTTCCAAGCATGATAAATGAAAACGAAAAGAATAAATGAGGAATAACAAACAATAATCAAAGGTGTTCAATCAAATGACAAGAACCAAATATACGAGAAATCCACTAATATCCAAACAACTACGAATCTAAAACAAGAATTCATAAATGATAAAAATCACCAAACAAATCTAGAAGCTAACCCAAGCGAAATTAGCATCTAAACGTACGAACAAATGGAAATCAAGATCAACGCAAGCAATAACATGTAAATCACTTCCAAAATTTACGAACAAAATCAAGAATTGAACTAAGAAATTTACCTTAGCATATTAAGACTACGAATTGTAGAAACGTAAATCAATGAACTATCCACGAGCTGGGTTATGGGGATCTAAACACCAGATCGTGTGAATTCGAGAATCGAAAGTACAAAAATTCAAAGAAAAAATGAAGCAAGAGTGAAGAGAGGTTCAAATGTTCAAAAACATGGAAACTAGGGTTTCTACATGGTAAGTCTCTAGTTCTGGTCGGGTCTGCTCTCGAGCTAAAGAGAGACATCATTTAAATAGTGTCGGAAGAGGAGGGCGTTGTGTTAAACTCGCATGAAAAGACGACTGTGGATCTGCATCGATCGACGGTGTCTCAGGCATCATCCTCCGTCGACACCGGCTGTCGGTCGACGGTGGCGCGTGGCTCTTGGTGTGTCGATCGACCAAGGTTGTCGACTCCACTGGTGGGTGCCCGTCGATGTCGCGTCGACAAGCTACGTCGATCGATGGAGGCTGGAAAACTTCAGCACGTTGGTTAATAGATGCTTTTGAAGTCGGTATTTGTGCTGCATCGATGGACGACGTCAACGACGCATCGATCGATGGCAGCTCTGCGTCCCTTGTCCGGTTTTCATCTTTCCGAAGCTGAAACAGATAATTAAACAAAATTAGAACAACAAATTATGAAACGAGAGAGAAAAGGTGTTTAACGTGATAGAAATGAAATAAACTACTAAAAGGAAGAAAAACGAGAGGGACAACGACCTAAAACCCGTTATAACATACAAAACAAAATGCAAAAACAAACGAAAAACACACAAAAATATGTACAAGTTAACTCCCCCACATTTAGCTTTTTGCTTGTCCTCAAGCAAAACCAAATCTAGACGTAGATAAGAAAAAGCTAGCCACCCTATGAACTAACCACTAATGCATTCAAATGATTCGAGAAGTTAATGCATTAAATTGAATGGAAACTCAACTAAAAGGATGACACGACGTTGAGATAAGAAGTTTATACTTTCTTCCGAACGCCTAAAAGTAATGTGTTGCCCTCCATGTACGTCTCCCATCCATGTCTCGGCCAAAGTCTATTCATGTTCAAACTGCTAAGTCGGCACCCGACTAACCCAGTCATCTATATACCTCTTTAACAATAAAATCTAAAAAAAATTGAAAATAAAAATGCGTACAAAGGTTGCACGACTAATTATAAGAACTTCACTTGTACAAGGATTTCTTTTCTTGTACTTTTTTATTATTCTTATTCTTTTTTTTTTTTGAGTACCCATAGAGGTGAGRTACTAAACGAGCACGATATTCACAAAATGAAAATGAGAGTTCATTGACTCCAATATTATGTTGCTAAGTGCAACTTATTACCATTTTCGATACGCACATGGAGTTTTTAACGTCTCCAAAAATAAAATGAAAAATTACACAAACTCTTATAGATGGTATAAAAACAGGGTTAGTAGAGAGTATTCAACTTTTGGAACGAAACATGAATAGAACAAAGAACAAAACACTTCATTCCCCACAATTACACTAATGTTGAACGAAAGTCTAAACAACCTTACCAAAGCATCTAACCACGTCACTTCATTAAGGTTCCAACCAATATAAATACACATGACTAAAATCATATACACAAGCAAGCATACGAAAGAGACAAAAAAAATAATATTACCATTTGATATTTTTTTGCATAATAAATGTGACTAAACACTATATTAATCAATTACCTACAAAAAGAAATAGAAAGATCGTATTTACCGATCAATTACGAATTCTCGTGGTTCTTAAACAATGAAAAACTCCTCGTGGCACCTTCACAAAATGACGACGCTTTGTTGCTTTGCGTTTCCAACTTAACAAGTTGATCCATATATCGTATCTTGGTTAGTGTTGGTCGAATTACGCGACAAGTGTAAATACGCACATGCTCAGTGTTATTTTTCTAGCGAAATTGGGTCAAAACCACCCAATGTGCCTAAAATGATAGGATATTGTTTATTTTTATGCTTTTGTATTATTTTTATATTTTTGAAATATTTTATTAAATTTAAAAAAAATCAAAAAAATAGAAAAAAACGTATTTACCGATCAATTACCAATTCTCGTGTTTCTAAAATAACGAAACACACCTCGTTGCACCTTCAAAAAATTATGACGCTTTTTTGCTTTGCGCTTCCAACTTAACAAGTTGATCGATCGATCGTATCTTGGTTAATGTTGGTCGAATTACGCGACACTTGTAATTACGTTCGTGCTCGGTGATATTTTTCTTGAGAAACCTAGTGAAAACCACCCCATGAGCTTAAGATGATAGGATATGGTTTATTTTTATGCTTTTGGTATTCTTTTTCTTTTTTTTTTTTTGAATATTTTTTTAAATTTCAAAAAAAATATCTAAAAAAATATAAAATTGTATTACCGATCAATTACCAATTCTCTTTGCTCTTAAACAATGAAAAACACCTCGTTGGACCTTCAAAAAATGACGGAACTTTGTTTCTTTGCGTTTCGAACTTAACAAGTTGATCTATCGATCGTATCTTGGTTAGTGTAGGTCGAATTACACGACAAGTGTAAATACGCACATGCTCGGTCTTATTTTTCTAGAGAAATTTGGACAAAACCACTCCACGTGCCTAAAACGATAGGATTTGGCTTATTTTTACGCTTTTCGTTTTATTTTTCTATTATTTTGAATATTATTCTAAATTTCGGAAAAAAATCAAAAAAAATAGGAATAGCCTATTTGCCGATCAATTACCAATTCTCGTGTTTCTAAAATAATGAAACTCACCTCGTGGCACCTTCAAAAAATAAGACGCATTGTTACTTTGCATTTCCAACTTAACGAGTTAATTGATCGATCGTATTTTGGTTAATGTTGGTCCAATTACGCGGTACTTGTAATTACGTTCGTGCTCAGTGATGTTTTTCTAGCGAAACCAAGTTAAAACCACTCCACGTGCCTAAAATGATAGGATATGCTTTATTTTTATGCTTTATGTATTTCTTTTCTATTTTTTTTGAATTTTTTTTAAATTTCAAAAAAAATATCAAAGAAAAAAAAGAAAAAACCGTATTTATCGATCAATTACCAATTCTCGTGATTCTTAAACATTGAAAAACACCTCGTGGCACCTTCACAAAATGACAACACTTCGTTGCTTTGCGTTTCCAACTTAACAAGTTGATCCATCGATCGTATCTTGGTTAGCTT
This sequence comes from Phtheirospermum japonicum, assembly GCA_014905375.1. Classification (NCBI taxonomy): domain Eukaryota; kingdom Viridiplantae; phylum Streptophyta; class Magnoliopsida; order Lamiales; family Orobanchaceae; genus Phtheirospermum; species Phtheirospermum japonicum. The sequence continues at coordinate 181,439 of BMAC01000471.1, forward strand.
TGGTCGAGTTACACGACAGGTGTAAATACGCACACGATCGGTGTTATTTTTGTGGCAAAATTAGGTCAAAACCAGCCCCTGTGCCTAAAATGATAGGATATGGTTTATTTTCACCCCTTTTGTATTATTATTCTATTTTTTTTTGAATATTTTTTAAATTTTGGAAAAAAAAAACAAAAAATAGAAAAAGCCTATATACCGATCAATTACCAGTTCTCGTGTTTCTAAAATAACAAAACACACCTCGTGGCCCCTTCAAAAAATTATGACGCTTCGTTGCTTTGCGTTCCCAACTTAACAAGTTGGTCGATCGATCGTATCTTGGTTAATGTTGATTGATCATATTTTTCTAACAAAACAAGGTTAAAACCACCCCATGTATCTAAAATGATAGGATATGGTTTATTATTATGCTTTTTGTATCTTTTTTCTATTTTTTTTTGAATTTTTATTAAATTTCAAAGAAACCGAGGGGAGCAATTCCCCTAGGAAATTCCCAAAGGGATCTTTTCCCCTCGGGAATTATCGAGGAGAATTAGTTCCCTTCGGGAATTTCCCGAGGGGAATATGCTCACCTTAGGTTTTTTAAATTAAAAAAATACAAAAAAAAATGCGTATTTATTGACCAATTACCAATTCTCGTAGTTATAAAATAACGAAACACACCTCGTGGCACCTTCACAAAACTACGACGCTTCTTTGCTTTGCGTTTCAAACTTAAGAAGTTGATCATCGTATCTTGGTTAATGTTGGTCAATGTTTCACCTTTGAAATAATGGAACCACGAACACTTGCTTCTTCCTTCAATATCCTGACTTGCTCCACCAAAAACACATTAGAAGGGACCACTGGGGAATTTCCAGTGGAAACCTCTCCGATACTTAAGTCAGTTAAGCAGATTTTCATATCGGAATATTTCAAATTGGAATGCTCAGAATACCATACCTTTTCTAGCCTTGAGGCTGAGATATTTATAACCTTCGTTGAGTGGGGCCTTTCCAGGATTCCGGAAACAGAACCCGCGAATCTTGGGTTGTTACTCAGGCCGACCTGACTAAGATGTTTCCTTCACAAAGGGCAAGTTAGCTCTGTCACTAACATCTCCAAATTCTCGAACTGACCTCCCGAAACCTTATTCAAGGCTTCGGGTCAGGTCGGGATAACTCCTATAAGGCTATAAGCTCGTCCTTTGTCTCCTTTTTCTTCTCTTAAGGCATCAGTTAAGCTCGTACTAACCAGGTCTATTTGAGCTGTTTGGCAACTTGCCATCAGATCAGGGTTGGGGATTAGTTGTAACGCCTTGTACTCCATCCTTGGCGGTTGAGATTCACGGCACGTCTCTTCAGGCATCCTACTCTAACACACATTAACTGCACAGATCCCGCAAAATCCTCTTTCAGAATAAATCATGCCTTTTGGGGATGGGCTGCAATGCCTTGCATTCCACCTCAGCAGTTAAAAACCCACAACATGTCCTTTCGAGTACTGTACTCTGACATGCCTTAAATGCACAAATCCCGCATAATCTCTTTTTTCCTAAAAGCTCATTTTCAAAACCTATTACTTCCATCACTTTGCGATTTATTCAAATTTTATTTCTCCGTGCTTGTTTTCTTTCCTGTCAAAAACTCCTCGTGCTTTCTTTCTCCGATCAAGGCCTTTTCCTTCTTAGAACCAGGTATTTTCTTATTCTCCTGCAAGTTTTAATTATGTCTTCTCCGACCTCTTTTGCTTCTTTATCCTCCATTAATTTATCATCTTCCTTCAACTTATCATCTTCTATGGCGACGTCGGCGCCCACTTCGGGTGGACAACACCACCCTCCTCCCGATGATGAGCGGGATAACATAGTCTCTACCATTAGCGACCAAACCCTTCGGGAAATACGCACCAAATTTCCCATCTTCGACGACTTTACTTTCACAACCCCAGGTTCCAGCGAGAGGGCTTCCCAGCCTCCTCCGGGTCATTTACCCTTTTCTGTCGATCAATTCCAAGCAGGGCTGAGTCTTCCCGTCCACCCTTACATCCTAGCAGTGTCTCGGATGTACCGGATTCCAGTGCATCAGTTCGTACCCAACGTATTTAGGATAATGGTAATTTCCTGGGCTCACACCCACAACCCAATCATTTTATTCTTTATTCTAGGTCAAGAGCTCGACCTATGGCTTCTTCTACCTATTCGCCTGAGCTGGTGTTCGGTTCCTGATTGAGAATTCTTCCTCCAATAAGGCCTAGAGGAAGATGTTCTTTTTTGTCCACTGCTCGGGCGATTGGGGCTTCTCCCCCGTGCCTATTAATGCTCTCCCAGCTCAGTCTCACCTGACCAGAGGAGACCGATCTCCTTGTTTAGAAAAAAACTATTCATACCCTGAACAAAAACGTCTTCCACTTGTCCAAGCTCCTACCTCCAATATCCCGAGATTCTTCAATTCCAAACAAGAGAGCGGTCCTTTGCCCCCCGAGATTGGTATACCAGTAGAGCTAACAACTCTACCCCATTTTCTCTTCTTCTTCTTCTCTTGCTCTTTTTTTTTATTTCTTCTCTTTCTTTTCTCTCTTTTTTTTCTTACTATGGTAAATTTCTTCTACAGTCGCCATGATGAAGAAGAAGATGTCCACGCTTCTCCAAGGAGCTACCTCCAATATCAGGAAGAGCCCCCTTGGCGAATCGGCACGAGCTGCTACCTCCGAGGAGCCTAAGCCCCTGCCCACACCAGAGGTGGCAGTCGAGCTGGAAGTGGCTAACAGGATGGAGAGAGCTACCCAGCCAGAAAGGGTGGCCAACCGGGTAGTCGACCTGACCTCCCACTCCGATTCCGAGGAGGAGCGGGTGCTGGCTGCCTGCAAGCGGGCTTGGTCTGGCAAGGGGGCGGTCCCTACGGGGTCCAAGATAGTTACCCCTAACCAGAGCTTCTTCAACAGCTCTTCCGTCCTGGACTGCCAGAAGACGTGGAGGTTCACTTCGTCAAAGGGCAATCCCCCTCCGTCGACCGCCGAGCTTCGGAGAAGAGGTCGGACCACTAGTTGATAGAGTCCTTTTGCCAATACGAGGCTAGGGTTAGGACTTCTCCGTTCTGTTCACCTTCCTTCTTGCCTTCATTATCATTTTACTTATCCCTTTTTCTCCTTTTTTTTAGGCTTCTGTTAAGAGGGTTGCGCTGGTGTCGCAGGCCCAGGGCTCTTTGATGAATGCCAACTTGGCTAAGGAACATGCGGCCTCGAAGGAAAGGGAGCAAAGGCTGATAACTCGCCTGAAGGAAAGGGGCGTCGAGCTGAAAACTGCCCAAACCAAGCTGAAGGTGGCCCAGGATGAAATGCGGAAGTCCCAGGAGTTAGTGGGGAGAGCTCGAGCAGAAGCAATCATCCAAATAGAGCTAGACAAGGAGAAAGCTATGGAGGCCCGAGCTAAAGGTCAAGCAGAGGGCGAGGCCAAAGGACAAGCCGAGAGGCAGAACAATTTCCTCAAATCATAGGAAGGGTAAAGGCTTATCTAAGTGACTAGGGAGATGACTCAAAGAGCCTTCCTTGGTTCCATGGAGTTATACGACATCCTCCTCCCTGAAGCCTAGGTTTACTACCACTTTGGCTTGGATGCTCAAGCTAAGTGGTCTGCCGATAACTCCTCCGCTCCCTTTGATCGCCTCGTCCCATTGAAGGATCCTCCAGAGCCCATGATCTTCACATACGTTGCAGAGGATGACCAAATCCATAGGCTCGGGGCCCCTGAGTTCGCTGCTCGTGTCCACCAAACTTTCCTGAGATCCTCTCCCCCCCTGAACAATCGCTGACCTTGGCTTTACCAGCGACTGTGTCTTCTCCTACCTTTGCCAACTTGGACGAGCTTCAAGGCAGTGTTCAATTTGAGCGGGATTTCGGAGAGGTCTCCAGGGTGACTCAGCAAGTCGGGGGAGAGCTGAACACTGTGGACTACGAACCTTAGGCCGTTTTTTAGCTATTTTGTTTTTTTGTTCGCCTGTGTGGCATAATCTGTAATCTTGAGGTCCTCTACTAAAACAATATTTTTTGTCTCTTTTTGCTTTTGCCTCTTATGTTTTTTAGGGTTTCCGGGAATGTAGGAAACCCTAGTACTATCTGTACCCTTTATTTTTCTATAAAATCTATCATTTTTCCTGCAAATTTTCTATTATGGCTCTGTCTTCTTTACTTGAGGAAATTGATACCTTGAAGAGGAAAAATCTTGCTTTCGTTAATTAAAACTTCAATATTTCTGAAGAAAATGCTCTGCTCCGTGAAAAGTTTTCTCAACTACGCAAACTCCTGGAAAGAAAGAGACAAAAGAAACGCCATTACAAGCGCGAGTGGGCCGAGCTCCTCCAGTTCAAACGTCAGATCTAAGAAGAAAGGGCAAATTTTCTTGAATCAGTGTGTCGTCTGACCACCGTCACCAGCGAAGCTCACTCTGCGACTGAGCGGGCCGACAAGTATCGCCAACAACTTCACAAGACCGAGCGGGAGCTATGGCGGATTCGAAAAGTTTTATCTTCTAATAAGAGGTCCTCCTCATCCCACCCATGACGCTTTGTGTGATATAATTTTATTTCGATGTATTTTCGTGATTTTGCCACTTTTCTGGATAATGCAAGCATATCTTTTTGCTTTATGCATTGTAACCAAGCTCACAAATTTTGTTGTGCATCGGAACAAATTCTTGCCTTACATTCTTCTTTTCGTGTGTTTCTTGCAATTAAATCAGGTCTGGATATCCATCCTTTAACTCATCAAGCTAATCTGCCCTTTAGCTCATTAAGGGTATAATTTATCGACAATCGGGTCAGGTTTTTTGGGGCATCCKCCCTTAGCCAATCACGTCTACAAATTATACTGATAATAAGGTCAAGTTTTTTGGGGCATCCGTCCTTAGCCAATCAGGGCTAAAAATTATACTGACAATAAAGTCAAGTTTTTGGGGCCTCCGCCCTTAGCCAATCAGGGCTAAGAATTATACTGACAATCAGGTCAGGTTTTTGGGGCCCCCGCCCTTAGCCAATCAGGGCTAAAAATTATACTGATAATCAGGTCAGGTTTTTGGGCATCTGCCCTTAGCCAATCAGGGCTAAGAAATACTAACAATCAGGTCAGGTTTTTGGGCGTCCGCCCTTAGCCAATCAAAGCTAAAAATTACTGATAATCAGGTCATATTTTTGGGCATCCGCCTTAGCCAATCAGGGCTAAAATTACTAACAATCATGTCAGGTTTTTGGGCATCCGCCCTAAGCCAATCAGGGATAAAATTCTGACAATCAGGTCAGGTTTAAGATATCCATCCTTTAGACAATCGGGGCAAAATATTTTGAGGCTCGTGCCCTTAGTTGACAATCATAAATTGACACAACCAGTAATTTTATAAATAATCGGGTTCATCTATTTCAGATGTAATATTTTCGTAAATTCAATACGTTCAATGGCCGCAACAATTTGATTTCATCTATCTTCTTAAGCTCATATGCTCCTCCTGCAAGAACTTTGGCGACGTTATATAGACCTTCCCAAGCAGCATCCAACTTACCTCTAGTTTTACCTAAATCAGCTCGGCGATGCACCAGGTCTCCCATTCGAAATTGACGCTTGACCACTAACTTATTATAAATTGCTCGAATTCTTCCGTGCATGTGCTCCATTTTCACAGAGGCTCGCTCTCTTCTTTCCTCCGCCAAATTCTGGGCATCTTGTATCAACAACTCATTTTGGTCTTCACTGAAATTCAGTATTCTATGTGATGCTATACTAACCTCTGCAGGGATCACGACGTCCATATCGTACACCAAACTGAATGACATTTCTCTCGTACCTTCTTTAAGGTTCGTTCGTTATGCCTATAGGATCGAGCTGAGCACTTCTACCCACTTGGCCCCTGATTTTTCTAAGCGCGCACTAATCCCCTGTACCAAAATTCGGTAGGTTACTTCGACTTGGCCATTTTCCCGAGGGTGGTAGACAGATGTGAAATGCTGTTCTATCTTCATCTTAGTGTACTAGGCCCTAATCCCAGCTCCCATCAACTACGTTCCATTATCTGACACCAAGATCCTTGGGACACCAAATCGGCACACTACATTTTTTCATAAAAAACCCATCACTGCCTCCTCTGTGATTTTTTTCTATAGCTTCAGCTTCCACCCATTTACTGAAATAGTCTATGGCTACTATCAGGAACCTCTTCTGGGTTCGGGCTGTAGGGAAAGGTCCAACCAGATCTATCCCCCATTTCAAAGGGGAAGGGAGAGCTCATTGTCATGAGTTCTTCTGCAGGTCGATGCACTAGGGGGGAGTTCTTCTGACACTTGTCATATTTTCTCATAGAGTCCTCTGCATCCTTCCTTAACTATGGCCAAAAATAGCCATCTCTCATGATCTTACTTGATAGGGTCCTGGTGCCCATGTGGTTTCCGTAACACCCCTCATGATTTTCCTTGATTGCATGGGCGCCCTTTTTCAGGCTTAAGCACCGTAAAAGAGGTTGCCTGAACCCTCTTCTGAATAGTCCTCTTTTTATTAAACAAAAATGAGATGACCCGATTCTCACCTTCGCTGCCTCCTTCTTATCATCAGGCAGCTCTCCCTTTTCCAAATATATTTTGATCTAGGAGCACTAATCCTTTTCTTCTTCTAGCGCGTTTATCTCTCCTCCAAATTCTTGATGTGCCATAAGCAGGGTAATTGTTCTCTCCTGACAATCTGTTGCCGAACTGGCCACTTTAGCCAAGTAATCAGCTCGGCCATTCTCCTCATTGGGAATTTGAAGTAAATTTAGAGCTTTCATGGCCTTTGCTAATTCATAAAATTGGGCTAAATACTTCCGCATGTGCTCGTCTATTCCGTCAAACTCGCCTTTGATTTTTTATAGACCAACTGGGAGTCTACCTGAGCACATATGCGCTTTGACCTGAGCTCTTTTTCCATATATATCCCTCTTAGAAGGGCCTCGTACTCTGCTCCATTATTGGACAAGGGATAGTTCATTCGATCGCATATTCCATAGTCATACCCTTGGGATTTATCAGAACTATTCCGACGCCACAACCCAAGCTTCCTACCGAGCCATCAGTATATATTTCCCATTCCTTCTCTTCCTCAGAAGAGATAGTCATCTCTTGCATGAAAGCAACCAATGCTTGGTCCTTAATCGTCGTTCGCCCTTCAAAAGTGATGTCAAACTCGCTGAGCTCAATTATCCGTTTCACCAAATGCCCTGACACCTCTGGTTTACTCATGATTGCCTTCAGAGGCAAGTTAGTCCTTACCACTATTTTATGTGAAAGAAAATAGGGGCGAAGCTTGCGAGCCGTCCCGACCATAGCTAGCATGGCTCGTTCTATCTCCATATACTGGAGCTCGGCATCATATAACACCTTGCTCCAATAATATACCGGCTTTTGCATCTTGCTTTCTTCTCTTATCAAAACCGCTCACAGATTTCTTCCCCACAGATAAGTATAAGATCAAAGGCTCTCTATGGACTAGTTTGGTAAGCAATGACATGCCGACCAGATGTTCTTTCAATTTCCGAAATGCCTTGAAATCAGGCCTTCTTTCGCAAGGCTCGAAAAAATGGTAAGCTCTTTTCCACCGATCGCGAAAAAAACCTACTCAGGGCCGCTATCCGCCTTACCAGGCACTGCACTTCCTTGACATTTCTTGGAGGTTGCATGTCCATAATGGCTTTAACTTTCTCTGGATTGGCCTCTATTTCCCTCTCTGTGACCATATAACCAAGGAACTTTCTAACTCTTACCCCAAATGCGCACTTTTTGGGGTTGAGCTTCATAATGTACTTTCTCAAGGTATTGAAAGTTTACTTTAGGTCGTCAATGTGCGAGGCTGCCTTGGCGCTTTTAACCAGCATGTCGTCCACGTATACTTCCATGTTGCGCCCAAGTTGGGTTTTGAACATTTTATCTACCAACCGTTGATATGTGGCGCTTGCGTTCTTGAGCCCAAACGACATGACCACGTAGCAATAAGTCCTCTCAGGGTTATGAAACTAACCCATTTCTAATCCTTTTTGGCCAATCGGATTTGGTGATATCCTTGCGAGGCATCCATCATGCTGAGCAGTTCACAACCCGAGGTGGAATCTACTAACTGGTCTATCCTCAACAATGGGTACTGGTCTTTGGGTCATGCACGATTGAGGTCTCTGAAATCAATGCACATCCGCCAATCATCTTGGGTATCTGGTATCATCACCGCATTATAGAGACAATCTGTAAATTGTATTTCCTGAATGTGCTTAGCTCGCAACAACTTTTCTACTTCTACCTCAATAATAGCTTCCTTCTCGGGACCAAAGTTGCGCTTCCTTTGTTTCAATGGCTTCATCGTGGAGCTGATGTTGAGGTGATGCTCAGATATTGTCGGGTCTATACCTACTAAGTTTTGGGGAGACCAGGCAAAGACATCCGTGCTATTTCTTAAGAGGGTCACAAGCTCCACCAACACCTCGGGACTTAGATTCGTTCATACTCGTACAAATTGGCTATCATCACCCGACACAATCTCAACCGTCATCAAGCTTTCCTCACACGGATCCATCTCAGGCGCGGTAGTCATATATGTCCTGGTTTTTTTTAGATCTCCTTATTTCTTCATCTCTTCAAATATTGTCTATGTATGCTCTGCGAGATGCATACTGATCTCCTCGAACCTCACCTACACCTTCCTGAACCAAAAATTTCATCTTCATATGATATACGGAGATCACCGCTTGGAATTGGCTCAAGGATGGCCGACCAAGCATAACATTATATGAGGATGGTGCATCCACTACCAAGAATCGCACCATCTTGGTCTTCCTGAATGGCTCATCTCCCAACATGACCAGGAGATTGACTGCTTCTAATGGGCGTAGTGCTCCCCCAGCAAAACCCCCCTAATGATGTAGTGACCTCCTCCAGTTCCAAGTCTAAGTTCAACAGACAGTCAAATTGGTGAGTGTCTGGGTACGAAACTCTAGAGGTGATATTTTATCGGGAACGACGCCCGTTACTAAAACGCCATATAGAATGGCCCCGTTGGAATTGCAAGAGTTGAAAGCCCAGTTGCAAAAATTACTAAAACTAAGATTTGTTCATCCTAGTACGTCTCCTTGGGGTGCCCCAGTGCTATTTGTGAAAAAGAAAGATGGGACTTTAAGATTGTGTGTTGATTACCGAGTGCTTAATAATGTCACCATAAAGAATAAACATCCTTTACCGCGAATAGATGAGCTTTTTGATCAATTGCATGGGGCAAAGGTGTTTTCCAAATTGGGTCTCCAATAAGGATATCACCAATTAAGAATTGAGGAGGAGGATATTTCTAAAGCAGCTTTTGAAACCCGTTATGCCCACTATGAGTTCGTAGTGATGTCGTTTGGGTAAACCAATGCTCCGACAGCATTTATGAACTTGATGCACCGAGTGTTTAGCTCATATTTGGATCAATTCGTAGTGATATTTATCGATGACATTCTGATGTATTCTAAATCAGCTGAGGAACATGAGAAACATTTGAGAATTGTGTTACAGACGTTACAGAAACATAAGTTGTACGCCAAATTTAGCAAATGTGAATTTTGGCTAGACGAAGTGGCATTTTTAGGTCATATCATCTCGGGAGATGGAATCTCGGTAGATCCATCTAAAGTACAGACTGTATTAGACTGGAAAAGACCAAAAATAGTGATAGAGATAAGAAGTTTCCTAGGTCTTGCAGTATACTACCGCAGGTTTATCAAAGAATTTTCTAAAGTCTCAGGACCATTATCAAAGTTAACACACAAAAAAGTAAAATTTGTGTGGGATAGCAGATGTGAACCTAACTTTCAAGAATTAAAGAAAAGACTTACTATTGTGCCTGTTTTGGCTCTACCGAAAGGACTTGACAACTTTATAGTATATAGTGATGCATCAAATGAAGGACTAGGTGCGGTATTGATGCAAAATGGAAGAGTTGTTGCTTATGATTCTAGGAAATTAAACCGTTTGAGTAAATTATCCTACGCATGACCTTGAGTTAGCAGCCATTGTGTTTGCTTTAAGGAAATGGCGACGCTATTTATACGAAGCTCAGTTTATAGTGTTTATAGAACATAAAAGTCTCAAATACTTGTTTTCTCAAAAGGAGTTAAAATTAGACAAGGAAGATGGATTGAATTACTAGAGGATTACAATTTTGATATTCAATATCATCTCGGTAAAGCTAATGTAGTTGTCGATGCCCTGAGTCGAAAGGTACAACTCCCTCACTTAATGATTTGAAAATGGAATTCATACAAGAATTAAGTTGTTCGAACCCAAGGTGGTCAAAAACTCAACTCTTATGTTCAAGTATATCATTAAAGCTAGATTTATTAGAGAAATTTGATCGTCACAAGGGAGCGGTGAGAAGTTTAAGACACTGAAGGAGAAGATTATGAAAGGTTCGAAACTCGATTTTTCTATGAACAATGATGAGATCATAAGATTAAAAATATAATTTGTGTACCGAATGATGAAAGGTTAAAGGATAAGATTTTAGAAGAAGCTCATCACTCAAGGTATACAATTCACCCTGGAGCCACAAAGATGTATAAAGATCTAAAGAAAATTTTTTGGTGGGTGAATATGAAGAAACAAGTTGCAGAATTAGTGGCTAAGTGTTTAACCTGTCATCGTGTTAAAGCGGAGCATCAACGGCCTTCTGGATTACTTCAACCACTGGAAATTCCAGAATGGAAATGGGAGAAAATCACCATGGATTTTGTCACTGATTTACTAAGAACTAGGTCTGTAGTTGACTCAATTTGGGTGGTCGTCGATCATTTGACTTAATCAACTCACTTTCTACCTATGAGAAAAACTGACAGTTTGCAAAAGCTTGCACAAATATACAAAAAAGAAGTATTTAGATTACATGGGATCCCAATGTATATTGTATCGAATAGAGACCCAAGATTCTTATCTCGGTTTCGTAAAACTTTACAAGAGGGACTTGGAACCAAGTTAAGTTTTAGCACAACGGCTCATCCTCAGACATATGGACAGTCTGAGAGAACAATTAAAACCCTAGAAGATATTTTAATTGTCTTTAGATTTTTCAGGAAGTTGGTATTTACATCTTCTATTAGTAGATTTCGCCTACAACAATAGTTTTCAAGCAACTATCAGCATGGCACTGTATGAAGCTTTGTATGGCAAAAAGTGTAGATCTCTAATTCAAAGGGTGATTGATGATATGTGGAATCCAAAACAAAATTTAGTATCATAATTGGAAATTTAAAAATAAGACCTTGTTCAAGAGGCACTAGACAAGGTTCGACTTACAAAAGATAAAAACTAGAACACCACAAAGTCAACAAAAGATCTATGCTGATAACAGATGTAAAGACTTATAATTTGAAGTGAGAGACATGGTATTTCTCCAATTATTACCAAGGAAAGGTCTGATTCAATATAATAAATGTGTTAAATTAAGTCCTCGATATGTGGGTCCCTATCGAGTGATTGAAAGAATTTGCAACCTAGCCTATCGTTTAGAACTTCCTAGTCCACTAGCAAGAATGTACAATGTGTTTCACGTTTCTCGTCTTAAGAAATATAATCCTGACCCCGACCATATCATTAAGGATGAAATTACCATGCTTCGAGAGGATCTCACCTATACCGAATCACACTTACAGATCATCGATTACCAAGTAAAAAGGTTGCGAGGCAAGAACATACCTTTAGTTAAAGTGTTATGGTAGAAACACAATAGACCTGAAGAAGCCACATGGGAATTGAGGGACGATATGTTTCAAACTTATCCAGAGCTATTTCGAGAGGGGATTTGGGGACCAAATTCCTTAAAGGAGGGGTGAATGTAAGACCCCATACAAATATAACAAGTTTATTAAGGTAAATTGAATTAAAGTGTATAATGGATTTTGATAATATATATAATTGTTTTATATGTACTTTGTATTAATTATATCAATTAGGTATAATTTATAATTTTATGTGTTTATATGGCACTTGGATTATTTTTTGATCAATCCATATTTCCAATAACCACTCAAGCCAATTTAAACAAGTTTTTTTAGCCCATTTGATTTATCGATTTCGGCCCATCTTGTATTATTATCCAGTCCATTAACCCATAATATAAAAAGACTTTTTCTTCCCAAATTTGGCAACAAAAATTCATTTGGTAAGAACATTTCCCTTCTCTAAAAATCTTCCACTCACTAAGTAGTAGGAAATTTTGTTTTTCTTTTGTCTCCGCCATCTTTTGCCTTCGCCGCCCGCCGCCGTCGGCACCAGCGTCTGCCGCTGTGTCGAGTGCCGAAAATTGGATTTTTCCGGCAAATATATATATATTTTTCATTTTTTCTCTATCTTTATCTCCTATACTATTGCATGTTCTACTAACTTATTTTCTAAGTAAAATATATATATTTTTTAGTACTTGATGCGTTCGTTTGTTTAATGCTTTAGTGATAATGTTATGTGTTGAAATAAATTTGGTCATATATTGATTGTTATTGGTGATACCTGTTGTTGTTATTTGATAAAGGATGAATGTGGGAAAAGCTTTTATAAAACTAGTAATTTCGGAAAACTATATCGTGAGCATTTGTTCGTTGAATTGCTTGGTTTGTTACTTTTCTCTTTTTATGCATTGTGCTGAAATATGGTTATTATAAAGGGATCTGTGTCATCTGTTATATGTTAATTTATAGTAGATATCGTGATGAAATGGTATCTAGGAACCGTAATCGACTATTGTTGATGGTTATGGTTGTCGATGGTTATTGATGAAAAAAATGGTTGTTGTTGTGTTTCGGACATCCTGTTTATAAGCCATTTTGACCATCTTAAACTGATTTCTAGTATTGAGTATCTTCACAAAAGTTGTACAGATTTGTCTTAGCTGTCTGTAGCCGCTAGAATCACTCAATTATCTAATCTCTACTATAAGTTATGTTTAAAATACGAACTTTGCGCAATGTTATTCTGCTGTTCAATTTTCTACAGCTTTGTTTTTCGATTTTACACTGTTTTCACCCTCGTAATCTGCTTGTTAGATTTATGGTCTTCACGAAAGTTGTAGCTCGATATGTTAGATTTCTATCGCTGTATAAACCATGTCTTTATCTACTATTTTAAGAAAGTAGTGGTTGTTTTAACAACGCTACGCATGATGTTGGAAAATTTCAAATGTCATTTAAATAAAACTTGAATTCGATCAGGTTGCCTGTGGTTGTTGCTTGACTACTCGTTGTGCCTATTCCCATATTTCCTGGTCGGGTCTTAGACGACGGCAGGATTAGGGTCGTAGACTGGGCATATTCCGGAATATGACATACCCTTGGTTTGAGTCCCATAGTTTAAGGGACGTCGAGCCTACTGGGAAGAATAAGGTGATTGTGGCTTCGGCCTATTTGAGTGTCACCATTTAAGTTTAGTGGAAACGTATCGATGTTTGATCGACACCGATTCTACGTTTACGGTGAGTTAATCTGGCTCGAAAGCTTAAGTGCTACGCGTGGGAGCCACCTCTAGAGTCCTTCTGGAGGTAAGTGCTGCGCGCAAGAGCCACCTCTAGAGTTTCGTACTCAGACACTCACCAATTAGACTGACTGTTTGAGAACGAGACAGATTTTCCTGTCTGTTCCACTGTTAACTGTTGGTATTGATTATTTCTTTTTTTAAAAAATAGTTATTATTATAGATCTATTTTCTTTTATAAAAAATTCACTAATTGAAAAATGTCTTGGTAACATCAATTATTTTTTTTTTACTGATGCATACATGAAAATTTCATATTTTAAAACAAAATTTGCACTTTTTTATTATTTATTTTTGTTGTTCCTGAGCTCTTTTAGCTCACGCTCTATTTTGTCAAACCAAACTCTCCAGATGTCGATGCTAGGGTGAATGATCCTAACTTTGAGTTTCAAGGTGAAGGTTAATTTGTCGTTTAAGGCTCCTTGTCTCAAATTCTTGTCCTTTGTGTGGTTGGTAAAAATGACTGATTATAATTCAGGAGTTTTAAATTAAATAAGCGCTCCAAGATTTTGTACGTATCGTCTTAAGTCATCGTTGGCAACGTTCTCTTTACTCTAAACCAGACTTTTTATGTAAATTATGTGTGCACTTATGTTTAGTTCGTATTTATTTTGGGGCGTGACAATTACCGAGGGGAATTAGTTCCTTTCAGGAATTTTACGAGGGGAATATGATCCCCTTTGGTTTTTTAAATTAAGAAAAAATATAAAAGTCGTATTTATTGACCAATTACCAATTCCTGTAGTTCTAAAACAACGAAACACACCTCGTGGCACCTTCAAAAAATTATGACGCTTCTTTGCTCTGCGTTTTCAACTTAACAAGTTGATCGACCGATCGTTTGGTTAATGTTGGTCGAATTACACTACACGTGTAAATACAGAAAAGCTCGGTGATATTTTTCTAGCAAAACCGGGTCAAAACCACCTCACGTGCCTAAAATGATAGGATATGGTTTATTTTTACGCTTTTTGAATTTTTTTTCTATTTTCTTTGAATTTTTATTAAATTTCAAAGAAACCGAGGGAAGCGATTCCTCTTGAAAATTCCCGAAGGGATCTATTTCCTTTCGGTACTATTCAAAGGGAATTAGTTCCCTTCGGGAATTTTCCGAGGGGAATATGCTCCCCCCAGATTTTAAAAATTAAAAGCAAATCAAAGAAAATAGAAAAAGCGTATTTACCTATCAATTACAAATTCTTGTGTTTCTAAAATAATGAAACACACATCTCGTGGCATCTTCATATATACAACACTTCGTTGCTTTGCGTTTCCAACTTAACAAGTCGATCGATCAATCATATCTTGGTTAATATTGGTCGAATTACACGACAGGTGTAAATACGCACATGCTCGGTGATATTTTTCGAGCAAAATTTGGTCAAATCCACCCCCACGTGCCTAAAATAATAGGATATGGTTTATTTTTACGCTTAATGTATTTTTTCTATTTTTTTGAATATCTTTTTACATTTCGGAAAAAAAAAATAGAAAAATCATATTTACCGATCAACTACCAATCTCGTGTTTCTAAAACAATGAAACACACCTCGTGTCACATTCAAAAAATTATGACGCTTTGTTGCTTTGCGTTTCCAACTTAACAAGTTGATCGATCGATTGTATCTTGGTTAATGTTGGTCGAATTACGCGACACTTGTAAATACGTACGTGCTTGGTGATATTTTTCTAGCGAAACCAGGTTAAAACCACCCCACGTACCTAAAATGATAGGATATGCTTAATTTTTATGCTTTTTTTTTTTTTGAATATTTTTTTAATATCTAAAAAAATCAGTGTTCTAAAAATCGCTAGGCGTCAGGCCAGCGCCTAGGACGCCTAGGCGGGGTTTACGCGCGGCCTAAGAGGGGCCTAGAATTTGAGAATAAATACCCTAATTTACAACTTTATATCCAACCATTTAATAGTTCAGCATACTACCTGCTACATAATAAAGTCTATGACAATTCAAAACTAAAAGTAATAATCACAAGTTACATCTCACAAGTTTAAAGTTATTATTCGATTGAAAGTTCAAAACAACATAGATCCATAAGTTCATTATTTAAATAAAAATACCATAACATATATTATAAAATCAAAATAATCAAAAAATAGGACAAAAAATGACGTCGTTTCAGGACATAATTTTTTTTTTAGAAAACACTAGCCTGGCGCCGAGGGCGCCTAGGCGGCGCCTGGGGCGCCTAGGCAGTGCCTGGGGCGCCCGACGATTTCTTTGGCCAACTTTTGAAAATCGTAGGCGGATTGGTGGTGCCTAGCGCCTAGGTGCCGCCTAGGCGGGCGCCTAGGCCGATTTTTAGAACAGAGAAAAAAAATAGAAAAATCGTATTTACCGATGAATTACCAATTATCGTGGTTCATAAACAACGAAAAACACCTCGTGGAATCTTCACAAAATGACGGCGCTTTGTTGCTTTGCGTTTCCAACTTAACCAGTTGATCGATCGATGTTGGTCGAATTACGCCACACGTGTAAATACGCACATGCTCGGTGATTTTTTTTAGCGAAACCAAAACCACCCAACGTGCCTAAAATGATAGGATATGGTTTATTTTTACGCTTATTATATCTTTTTTTATCTTTGATTTTTTATTCAATTTCAAAGAAACCGAGGGTAGAAATTACCCTCGAAAGTTCCTGAAGGGATCTATTTCCCTTCAGGAATCTTCTAGGGGAATTAGTTCCCTTCGGGATATTTCCGAGGGGAATATGCTCCTCTATGGTTTCTTAAATTAAGAAAAAAACGAAAAAGCGTATTTACTGACCAATTATCAACTCTTGTGGTTCTAAAAGAACGAACCACACCTCGTGGCACCTTCACAAAATTACGACGCTTCTTTGCTTTGCGTTTCCAACATAACAAGTTGATTGATCAATTGTATCTTTGTTAAAGTTGGTCGAATTACATGCCACGTGTAAATACGCACATGCTCGGTGATATTTTTTTAGCAAAATCGGGTCAAAACCACCCTACATGCCTAAAATGACAGGATATGATTTATTTTACGCTTTTTGTATTTTTATTTTTTTTTCAGAATTTTATTAAATTTCAAAGAAACTGTGGGGAATTAGTCTCCTTAGGGGATTTTCCGAGGGGAATATGCTCCCTTTGGGTTTTCTAAATTCAAAAAAAGAAGAAAAAAAGGAAAAGGAAAAAGCGTATTTAGTGACCAATTACAAATTCTCGTGGTTCTAAAACAACAAAACACACCCCGTGGCACCTTCACAAAATTACGATGCTTCGTTGCTTTGCGTTTTGTACTTAACAAGTTGATCGTCAATCGTATCTTGTTTATATTGGTCGAATTATTGTGAATACGCACATGCTCGGTGATATTTCTCTAGCAAAATCATGTCAATACCACCCCACGTGCCTACATGATAGGGTATGGTTTGTTTTTACGCTATATCTTTTTTCTATTTTCTTTGAATTTTTATTAAACTTCAAAGAAACCAATGGCATCAATTCCCCTCGATAATTCCTGAAGGGATCTATTTCCTTTGGGAATTTCCGAGGGAATATGCTCCCTTAAGGTTTTTTAAATAAAAAAAATAGAAAAAGCGTATTTACTTACCAATTACCAATTCTTGTGGTTCTTAACCGGATATTTTTCCAGCGAAACCGGTGATATTTTTCTAACTAAACCAGATCAAAACCACTCCACATGCCTAAAATGATAGGATATGGTTTATTTTTACCCTTTTTGTATCTTTTTTCTATTTTTTTTGAGTTTTCATTAAATTTCAAATAAACTGAGGGGAGTAATTCCCCTCGGAAATTCCCGAAGTGATCTTATCCCCTCGAGAATTATCAAGGGGAATTAGTTCCCTTCGGGAATTTCTCGAGGAGGATATGCTCCTCTCGAGTTTTTAAATTCGAAAAAAATAGAAAAAGTGTATTTACTGACCAATTTCCAATTCGCGTGGTTCTAAAAACACGAAACACACCTCGTGGCACCTTCAGAAAATTATGATGCTTCTTTTCTTTGCATTTCCAAATTAACACGTTGATTATTCGATCATATCTTAGTTAATGTTGGTCGAATTACACTACTTGTAATGCCCCAGGATCGCCCTCCAAACCTGACGGTTAGTCCCACTTTACCAACACAGTCTTTTCTAGCGCGCTTTGTCCACACTCGCGCGCACCCTGAGAGACTTTCCAGGTGGTCACCGTTCCTAGCTCTAATCCAGGCCAAGTGAAAAGTAGTTTTTCGTGGTTTTGGGAGTATAAGGTTCTTTTGGCTTGGTATTATCGGGAATCGATTCGATCGTAAGAATCTATGTGTTTGTATCTTGAAGAAATAAAAATAAAGCAATTAACTTATTTATTCATTTTTGTGTGTGGTTTTAGTGTGTTTTTGCATTTTTTTTGTGTGATTTTATGGGTTCTTAGGTTTATTTTCTTCGTATTTTTCTTATTTCGTGTTTTTATCCTGTTTATTATATTTTGTGGTTTATTTTGTAAGATGCAGCTTAAAGGAGTTTAATTTTCTTTATCAGTAATAAAACGGGCTGAAGAACGCCAGTAAAAGGATGCATTTAAAGATGCTTGAATTGAAGAATTGGAATGACGAGAAGAAAACGAGCTTTCCGGCGAAAATAGGCAACTTCTGGAAGTTGCCAGGTCTTCGATAACGGTTATTCTTCTGGAACCGTTGTCGTTGAGCTAACGGTGGACTTAGCGGTTACTACTAACCGCTAGCTGCTACCGTTAATCCTTAACGGTTACTGACAACTGATGTTAACAATCAGGGGTGCTGAAATGAAGACTTAGCGGTAGCTAGTACGGCTAGCCACTATAACGGTTACCTTATAACCGTTACCGCCGAACTGAAATGCAAAATTGAAGACTTAACAGTAGCTACTTAACGATAGCTATTACCGTTAACGGGCCCAGATCCGACTTACGTAACTTGCAGCCCAAGAATCTGAAAATCTATAAATACCCACTCATAATCCGAGTTCCAGGCATGCTACCAACCCTAAAAAATTCCCAAAAACATAATCCTAGGGTTTGGAGTCAGATTTACACAAAACCACTGAGATCGAAGAGCAAATCAAGTATTCGATGAAAACGCATTCCGGAGCCCGTTCGACGTCGCCAATCCGTTTTCATCCATTTTTCAGCGTGCCTCCATGGAGAAGTCGAAGTTCCTACTGCATCTACTAGTTTCAATAAGTTTTCTGCAATTTTTAATTGTTTTCCTAGTTTTAATCTTAGTTTTTAAGCTTTGGATATTTGGAATTATTTTATGTTCTTGAGTTTCGTTTTAGATTTCATTTTCGCCGAACGATTTATGCTTTTAGTATTCTGTTTTACTTCAATTTTTATGATTTATGAGTTTATGTTGGAAACTTGAATTGGTTGTTGATGTTCATGCAATTGAATTATGTTACTTTACTCGTTTTTAAGCTTCAAGTTTTCGTTTAATTCATGTTCGTTAACTTCATGCATGCGTTTAAAGTTTTTGATTGAGATTTTGATAATGTTGATGTTAATTGGTTATATCTAATGGGTCTAGGGCCTAGATTCGTCGTGAACCATCAATTGGGTTATCCCAAGAAATCGTGGAAACGAATCGAAACTCTAGAACCCAATTTTTCTTAAATCACTTTAAAATCTAATTAATTAACTCATGGTTTAAATAAATTCTGGATTTAATTGCTCTTAGCGAAATTAATTTTAGATTTAATTTATCTCTTTAGTTTAATTAATTTCTAATTTTTAAAACATTTCAAACCAAAACTTGATCGTGTGTTTAGATTAATATTTTCTTATTTTCTTGTTCGCAAAAACCAAACACCAAAATAACTTCCGATTGGCTTTCCTTGAGAGATCGAATCGAGTCCAACTTCCCACCTACAATTGCTCCGTTCTCTTGCGGACGAGCTTTTTATTTAAAATAAAAAATATAGGTGTAAAAAGTTCGGATCAAAATTTTGGCGCCGTTGCCGGGGAAGGCTTAAGGTCGTGATTTTTGGTGTTTGATCTTTGTGAATTTTATTTCGTTTGTGTTCGTGTTCGTGTGTGATTTTTCCTTTATATTCATTTTTTAATGTTCTCTGGTGCGTTTAATCTCGCTTGTTGAGTGTTGTGTATTCGAGGTACCTAAACGAGCAAGACCCGAGACTCAGCAGACCTAAAAAAAAAATGTCAAACTCTCAAGCATCTCAATAGTATGGCACTCCTTATAATTTTCCTATTCTTGGACCGGCCTCTCGTTTTAACCCTACAATGCGAGAGTATGATCTTGATGAGTATTATCTCGAGCAGCTCCCATTTTTTCATGGACTTCCAAGCGAGGACCCGCTGAGCTTCATTCGAGAGTACAATACCATCACTCAGACGTTCCTGCTTCTCGACCTATCGAGAGATAAAGTAAAGACGCGTCTCTTCATTTTCACACTAAGAGATCGGGCACAAGCATGGTTGCTGGATTTAGAACCTGACTCCTTGAGATCATGGGAGGAAATTTACGATCATTTCATGGAGGAGTTCTACTTCCCACAATCCGAGCCTCAAGCATGGAAATGAAGAGCAAAGCATGGAATTAAAGCACAAAACATGAAATTGAAAGGAAACTTACTTGAATTATGATATGAAACAAGGTCAAGCATGAAAGTAATTTGAATTCAAGGGGAGTACTTGAATTCTTCTTGGGCTTACAAACCCAAGGTCAAGCATGAAAGTAAATCTAAATCTATAAAAAGAAAATTACATCAAAGCTTGAAATTGAATCTAAAACCTAAGAGAGAAAACTATCCAAGTGATTGAGAGTAATTTGATCCCAAACCCTAGCTTGGGTTGGGAGGGGAGTGAATATCTACAAAAATGAGAGAAGTCTACTAATTATACTAGGTTTAATTGGGTTTAAATGGGTCAATCTGGGCCTTAAAGGATTTATTTCCCGGGTTTGACCAAGTTTGACCCGTTGCTAGCCCTTTTGGCTCAAGTTGGCTGGATCAGGAGCGAGGAGGGCTCGGTCTTGGACGCAGGCCTTGGCAGGGTGCTGGTCTTGGAGATGGCGCAAGGGATGTCTGCTGGGCGCATGGCGCTGAAGATGGTTGGGAAGTTAGCAGTGCTGCGCGCTGCCTTGGGCGTTGGAGATGGCTGGGAAGTTGGGAGTTGGGCGCTGCCATGGCAGGCTGGAGCAGCACATGGCGTAGAGGATGGCAGGGATATGGCCACCATTCCAGAATGTTTGCCACTTTGGAGCTCCTTCTTGGCATCAAGTTTGGCTTGGATTTTGGCAAGATATAGTTTAGGATTTTGGCTTTGAATGACTTTACCTATGAAAATAGGAATTTTGAACATAAAAACCCAAGAATTTCACCAAACCTCAAATTAATTAAAACATTTAACCCAATTAAATATAAAATCAACAAGAAACATGAAAAATAACAAAACAAGAAAAACAACCTAATAAAGTTAACTGATCGACTCAAAAACTATTAAAAACAATATAAAACCCTAATTAAAAAAACGGGAAAAACACCACAATTACAAGCAAAACAACCACCCCACACTTATCGATTTGTTCCTCCTCGAACAATGAAAATAACCGAAAATGTACATGCAATAAAAATTATGCAAAAAGAGAAATCCTCGTGCTTATCCTTATTAATATGATGAAAGTATCAACATAAACTCATTATCGTCAAGCATTTCTCGTATTACTCTTTCTCAAATGAAAACCAAATCGATGATTTTCTCACAATTAGAATCTTGAGGGTGTTCACTCAATTCGCTCAAGTGTTTAGTATATAGGACGTGTTTACGCTCAATTCGGTCAATACATGCACCTTGTCAAGATTTCACAAATCGGACGCTCAAAATTGTTCATAGTACATGGCCAAATAAGAATCGAAAGAGGTCTTTATTATGGGTTGTAATGTTGGCTCTTTTGTAAGGTATGGGACATTTGGATATAGTGGCTAACATACGAGAAAACGTGATCAATAACACACAAAATCCTAATATCTAAAACCCAAAGCTTATAATCGCTTCACCTTTCCCAATTTGCCAAACTTTCATTCGAAACCATTTCGTATATTTACACACTTTTTCGACTTTATTTCACAACACTTAGAAGCTTTTTGAATTAGGCTTTTCATTTGTACGCACGCTTTATTACTTTTCGTGATTTGTGTTAGAGTGTTATTCTTATTCTTCCTTTTTTTTTTGTATAAGCAACTCAAAACTCGAAACCCACAATCGATTTCCCTCACATTTCTTGTCAACTAATCATATACTCTTACCTCACAATTTACGAAGATATAAGAGCTAAAATCGAGTTCGACTAACAAGAAATGGGACATAGGCTCAAGGGGGCTCGTTTGGGATTTTTAAAGTAGCTTAAATATATGGATATGGACGAAACAAGGGTGATATATGTGCCTCGAGGTCATTTTCGAATTCAATCATGTACGAGCAGAATCAAACCTCCTCAATGCAATTTTCATAAATATGCAAGTAAGTCGATAATTCACACAAGGCTACTCACTAGTTTGCACCGAATTTGGGAGCAAAGTCCAAAGAGCTTTTAGAGTTTTGCAATCTTTTCACGAGAAAATATTGATTATATATATATAGGCGGGTTTTGGACGAAGCAAGAAAACCCAACTCCTCACACAAGAGGCTATAAACATGTAAAAACCCGACAAGTAAACTATTCAAACTTCCAAGCATGTGGAGATTGCTTAAACATGTAATAGACACACAAAAGTTACAAAAATCGACTCAACCATATAAAAGCTCAAATAGTATGCGTCACATCGCCAAGAATACGTCACTTCGCCAAGGCTCGATTTAAGAAAGACAAATCATGCTTTGTGACACCCGGACCCTAACCACCTACCCACCCCACACTTAAACCATGTAATGCTCTCATTACATTTGAATGAAAATCAAGTAAAAGGAGGGTGAGAGAGAAGCTTCCTAAACCGAGCGAGATTGGGTCGAGCTCGGTGGGGTCCACTTAAGCGTCAAGCAATCCAAGCAAAAATTGAGCATGGCTAGTATCTCCCGGCTCCACAAACGCTACCCACTTATCAAATCGGCAAAGGTTGAAGTCAGAAAACGAGACTTAGAAAAGAAAATCACACAAAATCAAGAACACAATAAAATATGTACATAGACCAAAACGAAGCAAAACCACACAATTTTTATATTTTTAATTTTTCAATTTTTTTTGTATTTTCATTTTAAGAAGAAAGAAAGAAAATAAAAGAAATGAACGAGAAAAACTTGGTTTGCCTCCCAAGAAGTGCTTGTTTTACGTCACTAGCTTGATGAACTCCCTTTTTGATCAAGGTTAGAAGATAACGGGAGGGTCCTCCAAAACAATATCCTACTTGTCAGGAGGGTCCATTCTTTGGAACGTTCTTAGCGCATTGCATAGCTCAAATAGTATTCGCCTAAGAGTAATCGTTCCAAATGGGCAAATGAAACTCATCTCGGCTAGGTCTTCGGGTGGAATGGTGGTTTTGAAGTGACCCAATGACTCGTCGAGAAAACAAAAGGAATATTGGCCGGCTAGCTTGTTCAACCTTTGATCAATAAACAGGGAAAGGAAATGATCTCTCTTGGTAATCGCATTTAACTTCTTAGAATCGATCAACATCCTCCAACCCATTGTATCTCTTGTAGCCATCAACTCTCCTTTTTCATCTTAAAAAATGAACATGCCGCTCGTCTTGGGTACCAAGTCAATGGGATTCACCCACTCGCTCTTGGAGATCAAAATCATCAATCCTTCCCACAACAACCTCCAAATTCAGACTATTTCCATACGGGGGCTAACTCCCTTAACAACTCCGGGTCTCCAACCAATAGCACCCTTAAAGACTTTGAGCACTTCAACCATCCTCTCCTCCTCCTCTCGATTCGGACTGGCAAAGATGATAATCGACTTGATCTCCTCCTCCTCCAAATAGACATGCTCGACGTGAGATGGGAAAGGCTTAGGCTCGGGCTTGTGCCTCCCCCCGACCTCGTTGGAGGCTAATTCAAACAAATCACCGATACTTTCAAGGTACTCTTCAAGCTCTCCAATCTTCTCATCAGAAATCTCCACCTCCCCCGCCAGAAATATGTCGGTTCCCTCAACGATACAATCATAATCTCCTTCACTCACATCGTTGGCACATTGAAACATAATTGGCTGGTCAGTATGGACAAGGGGCCCATCATCCTCACAATGATCCTCAAAATAGGCCTCTCGAACAATATCCTCCTCTATACTCCTATCCTCCATATAAACTCGTTCGACCAAAGTCTTAATGAAGTACATATATATCCATTCCTCGCAAGATTTTTTTGAAGTAAAAGGTAAAGAGTCAAGAGGAGTGAAAACACTTGGAAAAGAGACCACGTCCTCGTCCGATGGTGAGATATCTATAATATCAACAACCCCACACTTATCGAGGATCATGACCGGAATAGTCGGAAGAAACATGCCCACTTGAGGAGTGTCAAGATAGTTGTGAGTTGGTGGTAGATCAATAGATGGTATATCACAAATGGGTCCCACCGTATATCCATTGCCTCCATATACCCCTTACGAATGAGACATCAGCATATTAAACGAGAGATTTGAAGAACAAGACGTGGTATTGTGACGCAAAAATCCACACGATACACACGTGGGAACGAACTTGGGCGAGATAACCTCTCAAGTTGAGCCTCCAAAGCCGCTATTCTCTTTTCCTTATCAAGCTCTTTAAGGGAAATCACTCTACACACTTCATTGATACTAGAATAAGGATCTTCCATGGTGCGGAG